>OY821757.1:45750101-46350101 GCA_963682095.1 Potentilla sterilis | reverse complement strand
TTTTAAAGCGTTTAGAGGTTTGACTCACCCGGTTGACCGTCCCGATCGAGCCTTCAACGTTGTCAGATGTAGTTGGATTTTTTTTTCATACATGTATTTAATCTTAACGGTGATATCTGACGGTTGGAATAGATTTTCCCAACTTTTAGATTCAAAATCGGAACATATGCACTAATGTTCCTTAACTTGTTTACTAAGTGTTTATGTGAATGTATAGTTTCAAATAGTTACTATACGTAGACACTTCAAATGAAAATGTGTCGTGAAATAAGATATGACCGAAATATTGAAAAACGTCTACGGTTGAAAAATGAGAAGATTCCGACAAAGTCTGTGTGCCGAATATTGCGGTTAACTGTTTTTTACTACCGATTTCCTGTGGGTAGCCTGACGGTCGGTAAATATTTTGAGGAAAATTTTTATACGATTAGTTGCGTCTCATCGATCTGAAACTATTCTCTGTTCATGATCAGGCCAAAAAACATCATTTAGACGGGCCAATTTCCGTTTTAAAGCGTTTAGAGGTTTGACTCACCCGGTTGACCGTCCCGATCGAGCCTTCAACGTTGTCAGATGTAGTTGGATTTTTTTTCATACATGTATTTAATCTTAACGGTGATATCTGACGGTTGGAATAGATTTTCCCAACTTTTAGATTCAAAATCGGAACATATGCACTAATGTTCCTTAACTTGTTTACTAAGTGTTTAAGTGAATGTATAGTTTCAAATAGTTACTATACGTAGACACTTCAAATGCAAATGTGTCGTGAAATAAGATATGACCGAAATATTGAAAAACGTCTACGGTTGAAAAATGAGAAGATTCCGACAAAGTCTGTGTGCCGAATATTGCGGTTAACTGTTTTTTACTGCCGTTTTCCTATGGGTAGCCTGACGGTCGGTAAATATTTTGAGGAAAATTTTTATACGATTAGTTGCGTCTCATCGATCTGAAACTATTCTCTGTTCATGATCAGGCCAAAAAACGTCATTTAGATGGGCCAATTTCTGTTTTAAAGCGTTTAGAGGTTTGACTCACCCGGTTGACCGTCCCGATCGAGCCTTCAACGTTGTCAGATGTAGTTGGATTTTTTTTCATACATGTATTTAATCTTAACGGTGATATCTGACGGTTGGAATAGATTTTCCAAACTTTTAGATTCAAAATCGGAACATATGCACTAATGTTCCTTAACTTTTTTACCAAGTGTTTAAGTGAATGTATAGTTTCAAATAGTTACTATACGTAGACCCTTCAAATGCAAATGTGTCGTGAAATAAGATATGACCGAAATATTGAAATACGTCTACGGGTGAAAAATGAGCAGATTCTGACAAAATCTGTGTGCCGAATGTTGCGGTTAACTGTTTTTTACTCCCGTTTTCCTATGGGTAGCATGACGGTCGGTAAATATTTTGAGAAAAATTTTTATACGATTAGTCGCGTCTCATCGATTTGAAACTATTCTCTGTTCAAGATAAGGCCAGAAAACGTCATTTAGACGGGCCAATTTCCGTTTTAATTTATAGGGTTTAGAGGTTTGATTTCGTAGTTTGACCAAGAGTTTAGCCGACGAAATATTTTATTTCGTCGGCTAAACTTTTGCCATCCGCTTATTGTCCGCCGTTGGATGGCTCAAATCCAAAGGCTGTGATTTTCTAAAGTATAGCCGACGAAATATTTAATTTCGTCGGCTAAACTCTAGTGATCCGCGCTTTTTCATTTTTCGCCGTTGGATGGGGGAGATCGGACGGTTGCTGAGCGCCTAAACTATGGCCGACGAGTTTATAGATTTCGTCGGCTATACTTAAGTATAGCCGACGAATTAAAGCATTTCGTCGGCTATGCTTAAGTATAGCCGACGAAATCTTTTTAATTCGTCGGCTATACTATCGGGTATAAGTTTGTTGCAGCCGAACCCTAGCCTCCATTTGCTGCATTTTTCCAATCTTCCTCTTCGACGTGCAATCCGGCCCTCCTCCCTCTATCTCCTCCACGTCGGCAGCCCCGGCCCGGCCTCCTCCCTCTTCCTCCTCCAATCCGCAGCCCCGGCCGGCACCTCCTCCCTCCTCCTCCAATCCGGCACCTCCTCCCTCCTCCTGCACGTCGGCAGCCCCTTACCGGCCTCCTTCTCCACGTCGGCAGTAAGTTTTTTTTTTTTTTTTTTCATTTATGTTAATTAATTGTTAATTTAGTTATAATTGTTAATTTAAGTATAATTTATGTTAATTTATGTATTTATGTTAATTTAGGTATAATTTATGTATTTATCACTACCAGGAAAAATACCTTAGGCGACGAAAAAAAAATAGTTTCCTCACCTAAGAGTTCTTAGGAGACGAAAAAAATTTCGTCCTCTAAGCTAAAATTTTCGTCGCCTAAGTCTATTCTTAGGCGACGAATAATTATTTTCGTCGTCTAAGAGCACACTTTGACGACGAAATTAATTTTCGTCGTCTAAGTATTTTCTTAGGTGACGAAAAAAAATTTCGTCGCCTAAGGTGTTTACTTAGGTGACGAAAAAAATTTCGTCGCCTAAGATATTTACTTAGGTGAAGAAAAAAATATTTTTCGTCGCCTAAGTATTTAACTTAGGCGAGGAAAGTGAATTTTCGTCGCCTAAGAAAACACAAAGACGCCGACAAAAAATTTGTCGTTAGAGATATTTTCTAAGACGACGAAACTATATTTTCGTCACCTAAGATTTACACTTAGGCGAGGAAACGATTTTTTCGTCGCCTAAATAAATCTTAGGCGAGGAAAGTATTATTTCGTCACCTAAGTAAATTCACTCAACCTTATTTAAACTTATGTCTCTCTATGGGGAGTCATGGTATCGGGAGATAAAAATTTTCAAATTTTTACATGGACAATTACGTCTCATCTATATGAGAGTTTAATGTTTGGAAGAGTCGACCTAAAAAGGTCATCTAAAGGTACGTAATAGCGTTTTCGTGTGATAAGTTTTATGAAAATATGGTTGACCGATTCGATCGAGCATCGAACGTTCACGAAACGAGTTGATTTTTATACTCTACTCATATTTAACTACAACGATCATATCCGACGGTTAAAATTTTAATTTTGTGAATTTAGCCATTATAATGACAACATGTTCACTGATGCGGTGTAACTTGATTAATAGATTTACTCAAGTGTACAACTTTTCGAAACAACTATATAGAAGAAGTCAAATTTTGAAAAACGCTGTGAAATAACATTTGATCGTTATGATAAAATACGGTGATGGTAAAAAAATCACTTAAATTCGACAAAGTTAGAACCCCGATCGATAGGGCCTTAACGATGACGATTATGGTGGAGAACCATGATGATTTAAAATATATACTTTTAATTTCAATAAATTTGTTTGTGATGTATAATTACAATTATAAAATAGTGTGTACGTACGTACTTACTTCGACTTTTAATATATGCCTTGAGCCACTCATTCGGGGATCTCGCTGCCCGGTCAGCGAGTCGGGGTCCAGGGGCGACGCGCCCTGGTTTGGGGGTTCGGGAGCAACGCTCCCGAGGCCCACAATATCTGTTATGCTGGGCTTATTAATTGTTTTTGTATTAATTAATATGTAGACATATATATAGATTTTTGACCCAATAGATGTTAAAAAAAATTCATTTTATTTAGACGACGAAGAATAAAAATTCGTCGTCTAAGTTTTACTTAGACGACGAAATTGTCTATTTCGTCGTCTAAGTAAAAACTTAGGCGACGAATTTTATTATTCGTCGTCTAAGTAAAATGAAATTATTTTTTTTAATTTCTGAATCGGCGGTTTAATTTTCCGCCATAAATTTTGTCAAAATTTAAAATTATCTTAGAAGACTAATAGTATATTTTCGTCGGCTAGGTAGAGTACTTAGGAGACGAAAGAAGATTTTCGTCGTCTAAGAAAGAAAGAATAAAATCCCCAACTGATCGATTCAGTCGATCAGTTCATCATTCCCTCTCCTCCCAAATCCCTAATTCTCTTAAAACCGAAAATCTGTCTCCACCACCGCCGGAGCCGAGAGCCGAGACGACTGGCGTGAAGACTCGTGCCAAACTAGCAGAAGAGGGTGATGAGAGAAAACAGAGCAGCCGTGAGAAAGAAGGCGGCTGGGGAGGCGGCGGCGGAGGCCGTCGAACACGAAGAGGCGAATCCCGATGGAGACGGAGAGGAGGAGACTGGCGTAGACAAAGAGGCGAGTTCCTCCCCCAATTTTGTTTTGTTTATTTTTTTTTGGCATTACTGTCAAATTATCAATTTATTGTTCAATAGAGGTATATAATGAGAATTTTTGGTCTGTTTGCGTCTTTATTGTAAGGGTTTAAAGAAGTAAAAGAAAAGAAGATGATTGTAGTTGTGACCACTGCGTTAGGCAGTGGTAAATTGGTAATGAAATTTTTAATGGATATGGCTATGCTCTTCTGCTTGGTTGCTAAGAAATTGTAGGAAGCACAATGAAATTATAGAGCCAACTGTTCATCTTGTTTTATAGCTTTAGAGAACCTGTTGTTGAATTTGGGCACAGTACTGTGTTTGAATTTAGGCCCTGAGTCAGATATTTGGCAAGCTATTCGTAGGAGTTCAATGTACTTGTTTACCTTTTTACTTACCTGAAATGTTAATGCATAGTTGGTTTTGGTTTTTAGTGTTTTTTTAGATTTCAGATATATAGCTCTGTCAATTATGTGCGGGTAGCGCAGCCCTCTCTGAAATTCAATCTGTTAAAAGTTTATACATACTCGATTATCTACAGCACAAAATTTATAAACTATAAGTTCAACACACTTCACCAATTCTGCAGGAAGGTTGATGTCAAATGATTTGTAACTTGGCCAGAAACCAGTTGTAAGAACAGTGACAGTGACTTGAATAAATACAACTGCTATAAATTGGACGGTTGTTGCTATATGTTCTACTTTGTAATCATGGACTTTTCTCATTGTTGGAAACACTTCGATTTACTGAACCAGTGAAAACTAATGGCCTTATGCTTACAACAATTTCTAGTTCTGATAGGATTACTTCATTTTGATACTTGGTATTATATTGTCTTGCTATATATGTATACTTGAAGTTGTTGATATCTAATATCTAGTTCTGTTGTGCATTGGGGTTTCTTATACATGATAGCATATAGAATGAACAAGGTTTTGTATTCAGTGTTTTTATTGTATTGAAATTAACTTTTTCCGCCTTCACCAGGTCTTTACACCGGATTCGGGGGCCCGCGAAGATCGGGTCGGGAAGAAGGTGGCCACGACCCGGAGGCTGCTGTTTAATCAGGTTTCATGAAAGCCCTTTACTCCAATCACTGCTTGAGGTCTCTATGTGATTGTGATCATGTCAGTTGTGGAACAGTGAGTTAGCTGTTCAGATTTGATGTTTAAATTAATAGATATTTGAGATGCTGGTTCCTGAAGCTCTTACTTGTTAGAAAGACTTGTACAACTGCAATGCTGGATAATGTAGTAATTGTAATGTTATTGGTTAGATTTCTATCCAATATGTAATTGACATTAGAATGATCACTGATGAGTGGATCGGAATATCAGCCCTCTTAGAAGTCAGTAGCATCATGTAACTTCCGATTAGTATGTGGAAGAATGTATATTATCACAACTTTAGTCATATATAAATATATTTGTATTTATTACAAAGTGGTATTTGGAATTCAATTGCGGGTAGTTTTGGAGGGAAGTAAGTATTTAATTTGTATTAATAATTTTTTTAATATATTAATTAATATTTTGTCTCAATTTCGGTTTTTTTTTTTTAAATATAAATTATTACTTAGGCGACAAAACTGTCACTTTCCTCGCCTAAGTGGTTTACTTAGGCGACGAAACTATCATTTTCCTCGCCTAAGTAAATCACTTAGGCGAGGAAAATATTAATTTCCTCGCCTAAGTAAATCACTTAGGCGACGAAAATTATAATTTTCCTCGCCTAAGTGGTTTACTTAGGCGACGAAATTAATATTTTCCTCGCCTAAGTTATTTACTTAGGCGAGGAAAATGATAGTTTCGTCGCCTAAGTAAACCACTTAGGCGAGGAAAGTGACAGTTTCGTCGTCTAAGTAAGTCCATAGCCGACGAAAAACATCGTCTTCTAAGAATTTTTTTCGTCACCAATCCTACTTAGACGACGAATTATATTCGTCGTCTAAGTACTTTCTTAGGCGACGAAAATTATAATTTTCGTCGTCTACTTCTTTAGGCCACAAACTTTAGACGACGAAACTTAGGTGACGAAATTTTCGTCACCTAAGCTTTTAGGAGACGAAAATCACTCTTAGGTGACGAAAATTTTTCGTCGCCTAAGATTTCCATTGTTGTAGTGTATGTTAATTTAGGTATAATTTAGGTATTTATGTTAATTTACGTAAATTTAGGTATTTATGTTAATTTACGTAAATTTTAGGTATTTATGTTAATTTATGTATAATTTAGGTATTTATGTTAATTTAGGTAAATTTTAGGTATTTATGTTAATTTAGGTATAATTTAGGTATTTATGTTAATTTAGGTAAATTTTAGGTATTTATGTTAATTTAGATAAATTTTAGGTATTTATGTTAATTTAGGTAATTGTTTTCAAATTTATTTTAATTGTATCATTTATACGTATAAATTGGTTTTTTAATTATATGAATTGATAACTTAATTGTATAATTTAGCTTAATTATATATATAGCTTAATTATATTTAATTAGAATTTGTTATTTAATATAATATAATTTAATATGTTAGTATATAAATTGTTATATTAAAATATGTTAGTATTATTGGTTATTATATTAATTAGAATTTTTTATTTAATATAATATAATTTAATATCAATTAATGTATTAATGCCTCGGGCTTTAGATGACCGATGCATTAAGAAACCTATTCGGAGGCCGTCGTGGCGGCAGATCTAGAGGTTCTAGAAATTCCGGCGGTTCCGGAGACTCCGAGAGGACCGCTAGCCAGCCTGAGAGGACCACTAGCCAGTCGCGGAGGAGTGTAGATTCATCCCAGCCGCAGAGGACTGTGGATGCAGACCAGCCGCGACGGAGTGTGAGTGCTCGGCACCAGACCCTTCTCCAGGCGGGGCGGCCGTCGAGCACTTCACTTCCGCCTGTCGGTCCCTCTGTGGCTCCGAGGTTTAGTCGGCAGTTGTTTCACGAGGAGATAGCTGCCGACGTTCCTCAGGTTTGTATGCCTGAGGTTCATCGGGAGCCGATGCCGAGTCCGACTCAGTCTGCTGCTGACTCGACTGAGGCTCCTACTCTCCCAAACCAGCTATTCCTCCCGTACAACATTCCGGCGATACCGGAGGTCGACTATCAGGGTGTGCCCTTATGGCCGGATATGCCTCAGTACGTTAGTGCTGCGGAGGCATACCGGCAGCAGCCATTTGAGGACCCTGACCACCTTATTTCGGCGAGGAGAAAAGGGAAGTCGACAGACGAGTCATCCACTTCAGGTAACATTTGATTTTATTAATTAAATGTTTTATTAAAATTAACGCACTAATATTTAATTTTATTAACCAATCGTCGTTTTTGTGATAGGGACAGCCGCTAGCAGTTCACGGAGGAATACGAGAGGTGTCATATGTTTTGACACGCTCAGGAAAACACTTGAGCGCAGCGGCAAGATCCAGATCAACGAACCTCCTAATCAGGAGGTTCAGGGGAAGAAAAAACGCGACTACTCGGGTTGCGTGGGGTCACTGATTAGGGACTATGTTGTGGCTCCGGTGGGCTGATGTGCCCCAAGAGGTCAAGAGGGAGGTGAACATTGCCGCGTCGGTGAGTAATTTAAAAAATTTAATTTATTTATCGTAATATTTAATAATTTTCGGTATTATTACAATTGTAAAACTAATAAAATATTATTTTTCAGACATTCTTCGAGATTGCCGAACACAGGCGGGATTGGGCGGACAACCAGCAGAACTTGAGGTACGTTTGTTTTTATGATATTATAATTATCTTATAATTATTAATATTTTATGATATTAATAATATTTCTAATACACTTTTGTTTTTTTCGTAGGTTCAAAGAGTGGAAGAACGAGCTGCGTTCCCACTATCACGAGTACGACCACCTTGGTCGTATGGGCACTCCCAGGGAGTTCGTGTTCCGGGAGTACGAGTGGCGTTGGTTGAAGACAGTAGACTTCAACAACCCAGTTATGCAGGTAAATACTAAACTTCAGTAAAAATGTTTATTTTGTTAATATTTTAATTATTAGTTTAATTATTTTATAATTATTACACTAATATTTTCTGATGCATTTTTCTAATATTTTATTATTTGTTTGAAGGAACGGTCTCGGATAAACTCTGCGAACCGCCGCCGGAACACAACCCCCCATCATGCTGGTTCACGGCCGTTTGCACAGTATCAGGAGGAGGCGCTCAGAGATCATCCTGATAGCAACCCGTACGTGGAGACGTTCAAGATCACTTATCCACAAGCGACAGAACAGCTCGTAAGTCGTTCATTACAATTTTAAAATTTTAATTATTAATTTTACTTAATTATATATTTGTTATAATATTAATTTTTTTTTCCCGTCCACTTAGGAGAGGGTCAACCGGGCCGAAGAAGAGGTGCTTCAGCAAGTAGTTCGGGAGACACAACCGAACATTTCAGAGGCAGATCTGGAAGAAGCCATGCGCCATGTCGACCGGTCCAGTGTCCAAACGGCAGCGAGGATCTTCGACGCAGCCTTCCCAAACCGGACAAACAACTTCTACTGCCGGGGTTTGGGAAGTTCTGGACTAGGGCTTCTGAAGACCACTAAGGGAGGTCAGAAGAAGGGAGGCGGGGAGAGCCAGCATATGAGGGGGGAAGTGCAGCGATTGGCCGCAGAATTGGCGACCTCGTCTCAGACAGTACAGGAGCTGCGCCGCAGCACACAGCAGTATCAGGACGAGACGCGCCGCAGATCACAGCAGTATCAGTTGGATGTGGCCGCTTGGCATGCCGAATGCGAAAGAATTCGGCAACACAACTACGACGGCCAACAAAACTGGTGCTATGAGCTGTTCGCGGCACAACAACAAGGCCTTCCACCCCCGCCCCCGTTTCAGCGGTTAGCGGAACCTCCAATGCCTCAACCTCCCGTGTTCGGTCAGCAGGATGACGAGCCTGATGGAGAGCCTGGGGATGACCTGCTGGACTTTAGTAGTTTAGGTGATGATTAGGGTTTAGGATTTATGTATATTAGAACGCATTTAATAAAAATGGTATTTAGACGTGTTTCTTGTTGGTGCAAATGCATGGAATGTTTTTGTGATTTGCAGGTTGCTTGGAATGGTAATTTAGAAAATAATTTAATTTTTTTTTTCCCAAATGTAAGAAAAGCCGACGATTTTAGCATTATTTCGTCGGCTATAATAACTATAGCCGACGAATTTTACCTATTTTCGTCGGCTATAACTAATTAATGCCTATTAAATATTAATATATTTCGAGGAAATAGCCGACGAAAATTAAGTATTTCGTCGGCTATTGTTAACAACCAATAGCCGACGAAAATTTATTAATTCGTCGGCTATAGGTTGTTAACATTAGCCGACGAAATACATAATTTTCGTCGGCTATACTTAATGAATTTCGTCGGCCATACTCGAAAATACCCGACGAAATTCGTCGGCAATTTGTTCCAGGTTTGGCCGATGAAAAATATTTTCGTCGGTACAGTCGTCGGCCATACTCTACTATAGCCGACGAATTCGTTTTTTTCGTCGGCCATTAGTATAGCCGACGGGGTTATTCCGACGACGTATAGCCGACGAAAATTTCGTCGGCAGATGGTATAGCCGACGAAATTTAGCCATAGCCGACGAAATTTTTTTCGTCGGCTATGCATCCGGATCTGGTAGTGCATGTCCTCAAAACCATACCTTGTGGGGGGCTGTCCAAAATTTGCTCTCCTAGGTCGCTCATGGGCCAAACTATGCTGATTAAGAACAATTTGTTCTGCTTCTGAATGTAAGTGTTGATCTTCTTGTGGTTCACTCTCATCTTGAGTGACTTGTTGCTCCACCTGTCTCTCAACACTACAATTTTCTGATACAACAATAGACTTCACAGTAGGGTTAAACATAGAATTTTATCAAATACTACGTTTCTACCAAGTATAACCCTCTTTTCAGATGGAGACCAGATTCTAAAACCTTTAACCCCATCCCCATAGCCTACAAACACTCCCTTTTTAGCTCTTGGTTCCAACTGACCCTCACTTACATGATAATAAGTAGTACACCCAAAAACCCTCAGATTGGAGTAATCAGCAGACTTACCAGACGACATCTCATAAGGTGTTTTGAGATGTATACATGTGTGAGGTCCACGATTTATCAGATAACATGCAGTAGTCACCGCTTCTGCCCAGAACTTTCTTTCTAATCCAACATTAGAGAGCATGCACCTAGCTCTCTCCAGAAGTGTCTGATTTATACATTCTGCTACACCATTTTGCTGTGGTGTATTCCGGACTGTGTGATGCCTCGCAATACCTTCAGACTTGCAAAACTCATCAAATTCAGCAGAACAAAATTCCAGACCATTATCAGTTCGTAGCTGCTTGATCTTCTTCCCTGTTTGATTTTCCACTAATGCCTTCCACTGCTTGAAGTTCTTGAAAGCGTCACTTTTATGCTTCATCACGAACACCCAAGTCATTCTTGAGTAGTCATCAATTATAGACACAAAATATATGTGACCTCCTAAAGAATCAACACGAGAAGGACCCCAACAATCAGAATGAATATAATCAAGCGTGCCTTTAGTTCTATGAATTACTTTAGGAAACTTGCTGCGATGTAGCTTTCCGAAAATACAATGTTCACAGAAACCAAGATCCTTGACCTTGTGGCCATCAAGAAGATCATGCTTTGACTGGGTTTGCATTCCTCTTTCACTCATATGACCGAGCCTCATGTGCCATAGCTTGGTCATATCATCCTTGTGAACCTCCGATGATGCAACAGCAGCGGAACCTGACAGCGTAGAACCTTGCAAAAAATACAAAGTACCCCGCTGGACACCTTGAAGAACCACATTAGAACCCTTGTAGACACAGAAATCCACCTTCATCGTTGAACCTGAACCCTTTGCGGTCTAGTAGACCCAAAGAAATTAAATTATTCGTCATGCGTGGAGCATGTCTAACATTGCTCAATGTACAGAATTTACCATCATGTGTTTGTATTTTGATTGAGCCTATTCCAACCACCTTGCATGCAGAACTGTTAGCCATAGAAATATTGCCTCCATCTATCTGCTCATAGGTTGAAAACCACTCCATGTGCGGACATATATGATAAGACGCCCCGGGATCCAAAATCCACACATCCCTGTGATGTGTGTGTGCATCTGCAACTAGGGCAAAATCCTCTTCAGAATTGGTGTCATATGCAGCTAGGGCAAAATTCTCGTCAGAATTGGTGTCATATTCTGCTACAGCAGCAGTACCTGATGCTTTCGCATGCTGCTGCTTCTTCTTCTTTGGACATTCGTTCTTCCAATGTCCTTTCTCTTTACAGTAATTACAGACATCATTAGATTTGGAACCCTTTGAAATTTGTTTATTGAATTTCTTCTTCTTCCCCGAGCTTCCCTGTCCCATACTACCACTGGCTACCAAACCAGCAGCCTGACTATCTGAACTCGTACCGGTCGTCTTATGACGCATCTCTCTAGTATGAAGAGATGATCTAACCTCCTCCAGAGTCACAGTATCTCTCCCACCAATAAAAGAATCCACAAAATTCTCATACGACAAAGGTAGAGATACCAACAGAATTAGGGCAGCATCCTCATCATCAACTTTAACATCAATGTTACGCAACTCTAATAGAATTGTGTTTAACTGATCTAAATGATCACTTAAAGTCGTACCTTCTTCCATTCGCAGACTGAACAGACGTCGCTTTAGAAATAACTTGTTGGTTAAAGACTTCGTCATGTACGTATAGACTCTCAAGCTTCAACCACAGACCAGCCGCAGTTTCCTCCTCTGCGACCTCGGTGATTATATCATCTGCAAGACACAACATGATTGTCGAGTGTGCCTTCTCCTCCAAACTGGTCATCTCAACGTTTTCTGGATCCGCCAACTTCTTCACAAGCGGCGCCCACATCCTTTGTTGTTTTAACAAGGCTCGCATCTTGATCTGCCATAAACTGAAACTGTTTCTCCCCGTGAATTTATCGATCTTCACGTTCAAACCAGACATCTTCCTTACCAGAAATCAAGCCCCTCCTGGGCTCTGATACCAGTTTGTTGTAACGGACTAAGAAAGAACACAGATTTACGTGGTTCGCTAACGATGTGTTAGCTACGTCCACGGGCAGAGGAGAACAGTTTTATTATCTTGAGGAAAACAGAATACATAATACAATTAGGTTTAGGACGTTTATATACTCAGCCCAACAGGAAACTATAACCCAACAGCGAGATCCCCGACTGGCTGGTTCAAGGCATATATTAACACCTCTTCTCATATTCCATGTTTTTATCATTTTGCAGTCTCTGTTCGTGTTGAGAAGCAAGTAATTTTGTCTCCATATTTTTCCATTAGGTACCTCTTTCTTGTTTCTAAATAACTCTAGTTGCCTATAAAAATTATATCGACAAACTGAAGAACAACAATTTGGACCAATGGTTAATAAAAAGGTACAACTTCAGGATGTAGCCCCAGCAGTATTTCTAATGGCAGAACCTGTATATAGACTATTTTAATGAAGTGAGAAGAGAGGTCAATCGGAGAGTGATTAGGCCCGGACAGATCTTAGGAATAGAAGGCAATCGGAGAAGAGAGGTCTGGAGTGAGAGAATACGAACGCCAAAAGGTTGATCATTCTGAGAAGTGAGAACGAACTGTTATGACCTTTTGCGTTTAGTGGGAGACAGTGGTTTTCAAGTAGGTGTACTCAGTACTCACAATTATTTGGATATTACTGTGTCAACCTTTCTTTATTTAATTGATTTACTGTAAACTTATACAATCAGAGGAGGAAGTACCGAAGTAGGGCTTGACAGTTCCATAAGTCAAATTGGCTTAATTAATAGAGATGTCATTGTTTTTGTTTGCCAAATTTATAGTTTGTATATGCTTCTACATTTCCTAAAGCAAGAGTACAACACTACAATCAATAATTTCTCAATAGTTTCTCTTATGTCCTGCATTTTTCCACTCTCATTCTATTGGGACAATTCTTATATGATCGAAGGAAGCTTGTTTGCAGTGTAGCTTATTTGTCTTTATTTAATTGTCAAGATGCATAAGTCCCCTGGCATTTGGTTTGTCATGGCAATTTTCTTCGGATTCGGATCCTCTCCCAACATTTTCTTTCACCTTCCTTACCTTCCATCTAATGGCTCACAAGTGTAGAAGAAAAGAACAAGAGATTGTGAGTCATTAGATGGAAGGTAAGGTGAAATAAAAGGTTAGGAGAGGATTCTTATCCATTTTCTTCACACTGCTCAAATTGCCAGGTCCATATTATCCATTCTGAGGCCGAATAATAATCCCACACATTGCCAATGGCGGTTTGTTAAGGACACTGGTTTGCATTTATGTGGTACAGAAGACCTCAAAAGGCATCAACAACAGCATCATCACACTATTCTCAAAAGAACTCTAAATTGTGTTGTGCAAAATCGCACTAGGTATTTTTCTTTAAGAATCTTTTTGGGTTATATTCATGATAATATCCGTGTGATTTTTTCTTTCATGTTGTTTAGTTACTCATCCTTCAAAAGCTATATTTTCGTATATAATAAAATCTTATTTAATCACAAATAACTATAGAATTAAATTCCTCATGAGAAATGCTTCTATTTCGCTTTTTGAATCACTCGAAAAGGTTTAGAAACGAAGAAGTTATGGCTAATCAAAATTTTGAACTAATTTGGTATTGTCTTCGGTATGCTGCGGTTTATCCGTGTTTTTTGTAAAACTGAACCCTAATACACGACTTTGTGATTTATTATCAGTCTCTTAAATATTCACGGAAATTATTGGATATATTGAGCTTATACACATATAACAACTATATATACATAAGTACGAATTAGTATGGACACATAAAATGGTTCTTGGTACATTTTACGTTGTTGTTCAGCTTTGATTTTTCTTATAAGACACATTAATATAAGAATGTATCTTTTACTTACTAGGTCTGTGTTACTCATGATGCTACACACTCCTATTTTCAGGTAACGAGTAGATGCATGGGGAATGAGATGAAGTTACTAAATAAAATGATGTTTTCCTACTACTATTTCAAGAGAATAAATGCAATATCTCGTTATTGCTAAACTCAATTTGGTTTTGTAATGTATTTTTTTTTATTATAAAACAATTTGATATTGTAAAATATTAATAATTTCATTTTCAAATAAAAGTATTATTCAAGCACATGTTTTCGATTTCAATCAAATTTAATTGATAAAAAAATTTATTTGTTTTAGGTCACGCCTCAAACTCGGGAACGATATTTCCATATAATAGTTGTCTCAAGATTAGGGGTGTAGCATAGTTAATGTAAACATAAAGAATTTTCATAATGTTCTTTTGCTTGTTTTTTTTTTTTGTCTAGTTCAGTTGGCAAGTTGACTGTGCTCCTTAAGCAAGTTGAGAGACTTGCTGCAGAGGTCTCAAGTTCGAGCCTTGTGTATGGAAAAGACTATGCGGGGAGGGCAAGCCCACCTATTTGGTGTACTCCAAGCCCTGAGGGGGGGTGTCGCTGCGTCTTTGGCGCGGCACTGTGCTGGACTTCGGGTAAACAGGCCATTGCGTGCCTCCTTGTGGTCCTTCCCAGTACCTTCTTTTTTTAAAAAAAAAAAAATGTTCTTTTGGTTGTTGAAGCTACGAGGTTCACTTATCTTATGTTGTAGAAATACTCAAACAATATATATATGCACAACATAATTATTGCAAACTTAATATCTTGTCCTTAATTTATAATTATTGCGACTGTTTCATCCCATGTTACTAGAGGAACACCGTCGATTGCTTGGAATTTGTTGTGCTCTTCGACGAATATTTTAGCTAGTGGATCACAAGCATAGGTCGGAGAAATATGAACTGAGATCAAGACGATTGAGCATAAACCTAGAAGAATGTGCTTGGTGAATTCCATTTTTAGTTGATGACAAAGGATACAAGATTGTTCTTATTTATAGAGACAAATGATATAATCATTGTGAATGGGAATGTATTGCCCCGTTGATAGATTAGTTTCAACATTTATGCGAAGAATGCGCTAGTCCTAAAAAGTTTCACTCAAAAAAGGTGGATATCGATGCAGGGAAAACCAAGAACATAATTAGTTTGTTTCCTGTTTATACAGTAATACAGATATTAACAGAAACAAAAATTAAGGAAACGTTTTTCAATGAAACGACGATGATTTTACTGAGGTCTTTTATCTGAAAATATCATTCGTCATGCAAATTCAACAAAAATAGAATAACGACACACTTCCAAGGGTGGTAAAATACAATCGTGACATGGAGCACAACAAACATTGTGAAGTAAATTGTTGTTACAGTTTAGGCCTTAAGGAGAGTAATTTGTAATCTCCTTTCAAGTGTGGCCTGGTTTCTCTCTCAACCCCAAACTCAACTAGCATCCTTCACCTCATTTCTCACAACTATGGAAGCTTATGGTGGTATTAGATGTTTCAAACTACAAGAGAAGTAGAGAAAATAAACTCACAAGAATGGAAGTACACGGAGGCTTAAGATCTGAAAATTCTATAGGAGAAAACTGGGTTTACAAAAGCAAACAGAAAGTTTTAGTTTAGAAACCTGCTCACTTTGTGTGATGATTATTTTAAGGAAACAACGGCTGATATAGAAGCCCCGTGCTCTCTGGAAATCCCATCATCACATTAAGATTCTGTAGAGCCTGACCTGAAGCTCCCTTGACAAGATTATCAATCTGCACAAACAATTGACGGCTTAGACAAAACTCCAATGCACATTTGCATGGAGGCATAAACTTTATACTGTCTTGACTCTTGACCCTTCTTTAAATAATTTATTGAAGAAAGGAAGATGTGTACAGCACAAGTTTGACATTTTTAATTGTTTCATACATGAGATGAGGAAAAAGGATGGGGAACGTAAACATACAACTGAAATTATTATTGCTCTTCCAGGGATTCGATCAGGAAAGACATTGATGAAACAATAATTAGATCCTCGAGTATTATGCGTGCGAGGAACAACACCTTCCTCCAACAAAACTACAAATTCTTCATCCTGCAACATTAGAAAAAATCGAAGTGAATATTCAACTATTACCCTTATCATCAATCACATTAGTCATATGAGCAGATAATATATATGCACACATGAATATATGTTTCCTATGGTCACAGCTGCATTGCCCAGAAGATTGGGCCACTAGAGAGTTACCACGCCGACATGATCCAGTAGTCAACAAATTGATACAACTATTCCACAGTTCAATGTCTTTAAATACTATTGGGTTTTTATACAGTAGTATTTTAGTAACAACAAAAACCTAAATTAGCCGTTCCTCCTAGTAACCAAGTAACACATAACTCTGGCAGAGAGTTGAGCAACGATGGTATAGCTCCTTCATTTCTTATAATTGTTGACTGATTCAGGTTATTGTTGTCTGAAATATTCAATGGGAACATAAGAAAGGAAGCTGCTTCATTCCAAGGCATAGATTTTAGAAAACTTATCTTTATTAAACTGAACGACTCAATGATTACACCTAGAAGATAGGTGCAGGTCTGTAGTGCACACTTACTTCATTCCCATCCATACATGAGCTGGAGAATTACCAAACTATCTGAACATAATGAAACTAGTATACCTCATAGGATAACCTCAACTGTTGCCGCAAGTCCTTGATTTCTACTCCTGGAGCCATTTCCACATAAGTAGTTGATTGCATACCACGGCTCTAAAAGAAAAGGTAATTTAATTTTGTGTTTTATAAGCAAAGTTTTAACTGGAAAAATAAGCAATCTATGGAAGCATATGGGTGCAGTCAGTACCATTGGCATTAGATGTGGAGTAAAACTAACTGTTACTTTTGAATTGGCAGCACCAGACAGTCCTTGTTCAATTTCCGGTACTGAATTTGAAAGATATAAACCAGGTCACTGTCTTTGATAGTGAAACAAAAGAGATAAATGATCTCTACTTCTAGAAATGTCACCGTAAGGACAAAGTAAAAGTCACTATCTATTCCAAATCAAGACTACAATTCCTCAACATGCTGTTCGTTCAACAATATAAAGTTTATAAGCGTCCACAAGTTTTATTAGTGCATAAAAGAACTTCATTACGTGTCTCCATTTTGACTAAATTTTTAAGAGTATCTAAATTATATGATCTGATACACAAGAGTACAGTTCCTTTAGCGAAAACCTTTCGAGGATGTGAGTACATTTGAAAATTCTTTGAGGCATAGTCAATAGTATTAAACAATCTTAGGGACATAAACCGAGAGATAATATATCCAGTTAGCACAAGTAGCTATCAAGAAGTAGAAAATCCAAATTCCAACAAAATAAAAAAGTTACCATGACGATGACGGGTAATGCCATAAGAATATAGGCCTTCAGCTATTTCAGTGTACAAATTTGCTTCCTTGGCACCACGTCCTGCACAATTAACCAGGTTGCAAATATTACTATACAAAAGCAGGACGGATAATCTATGAGATAGATTTTGTATGGAAATGTACGAAACTGCTAGTCCATCCTACCTGCTCCACTAACACCAGATTTTGCGTCGATAATAATATTTTTAGATTGAATGAGATTAGCCTGCGAAAAAGAATTAATTAAGAAAACCAGAATGATCTGATTGACTGGAATGGGCAACATACTCAAGATATAAAGCATGTGTCAGGGCCACAGAAAATAAAAAATCCTAGCATCAGGACATTGACTCAATACTGACATAAATGCAATGATTCACGATGCCTAATTCAAGAACAAACAATGCATATACGCAAACTTATAAACAGTTCATACTCCTTGCCAGCCGGCTACCTTAGGTATTCATTATATTAATGCAATTTTTAGAGAACTTACAAATAACACACACCTTAAATAGTGGAACAAGGGGAAGCTGAATAGAAGTCGGATAACAGCCAGGGTTAGCAACTAGACGCGCACCTTTAATCTCCTCCCTCAAAATCTCTGTCAAACCATACACAGCTTCTTTCTGGATCCAGGAAGATACTTGGCGTAAAAAAATCAGTAGAGAAAAACTTTTAAAAGTGTATGACCATCCCAAGTAATTTGGTACAATACATTTCCAACAAACTAAGAATGCAAGAGCTTTTCTTAGAAGCAATTTATTTCGAAAATACTTGCGTCTGAACTAGTATATACGTGTGTATCCGAACTCTCTCTTATTTGCATACCTTTAGCAATGTAATCAACAATTTCAACCGTTTAAAAGTTGAATTTATCAATAAAGATTATCTCTGCAAAAATTTGGAATAAACCAAAATCGTTTGCTCATTCAACTGCATCAAACAAAGGAACAGTTCTAGTGAAAGTTAGCAGTCTCATGATCAACCGTCTATTTGTTTGATACAATCGGCTAAGCAAATGATTTTTGTTTACATTCATTTTTTACAGAGATGATCTTTATTGATTAACTCAACTTCTAAAAGATTAAAATCATTGATTACATTGCCCCAGATATGCAAATAAGAGAGTTCGGACGCACACGTGCATACTAGTTCGGACGCAAGTATTTTCCATTTATTTCAAAATGATGATAATTGGACTTAGTAGATCCATAAAGTATTGATACCTGCAAATCTGGCGCTCTATGTTCCTGACCATACCATTCTTCGTACTCAGATATATCTTGTAGACGAAAGTCCTGAACCATCCCATAATTTTTATGATGAGAAAAACTGAAGTTGTAGATATAATCTAGATTGTGAACAACCAAATCATAAAAGTAGGTAGTGTTACTCACAGCCGACAGATCAACAATCTTTAAACTCTTTGGAAGGCCTTTGATAATTTCCTGTAGATTAAACATTAAGTACATACATTTCAAAAGGTGAGGAAGAGATTCAGTAAAGGAGAAATAATTAAGAGATGCAAATAAAAGGAGAAAAAACCTGTGTTGTTCCATGTGGTAAACAACAAAATACTGCATCCACATCAGAAAAATCGGCATCCTTGATAGCAACCATCTTTGGCAGATCCTGGAAACATTGAGAAAGTAGTAGAGCATTGTAATTCCAAAGTATATAAAACATGATGCAACAAATTCAGTTCAAATTGCCCATGACACCAGAGTCTGGGGTACACCATACCAAAGTTTATGGAGAAACATAAAGATGAAGAGATATGTGCTACTCGGGAACAACCCCAATTGATCAATATAATCTATCATATATTCAAGTGTGGACCTTTAGAGGAAACACAGTAATCATAGGAATTCTTACTTGGGAAATCAGATGAGGAAACACCGATCCAATTGACTGTCCAGCTTTTCTATCAGCAGTCATCAAGGTAATGCCAAAGTGAGGATGATTTGCCAGCAGCCGAACAATCTTCCGAGAAAAAATAATAATAATAAATAAATAAATAAATAAATATAAAAAAAAGGATTGCCTCAGTTTCTTCTAAGGAAATAAAAACTTCCAGCTATTTTAACATGCACACGAAATTATCTCAATCAACATTCGTACATCCTTTGCTTTGAGGTAAACTCAGAAACATTGGAAATTAGAAAAGCATTCAATCCACAAGCACATTCTTTTCTCATAGCCTTTCAGGTTGCGCTTACATTGCAGTTTACCATATGCTGATTTAGAACTGTAGATTGCCGAATAGCATTTTATTTCATCTTGTATGATATTGTTGCCCCAACCATCACATTTCACTTTATTGTTTATTAATTCTATTTTAATTCGGAATTCCCCAAATTCCACTTGAGCATCTAAATTTGAATTCCATTTTTAGTTGTGGAAAGGCCAGAAGATACTTTGTATACATATTCATCAAAGTCTTTGAGTACTCCGGCATTCAATCAATATTAAATCGATTGAATGAGTAATTGATGTTTACCTAATATATATACATGTTTTCTTTTTTCAATGATGTTCGAGATCCCAGGGACTGAACCAGGAATTAGGAGTGGGGAGGCTATATTTATCTTCTGCAGTCGAGAAAAAAATTTCTTAAAAGTTTGGCTTAGTATATTCTTTTTGATGAAATCTCAATTGCAAAACACCTTTTAAAACCGAACATTTATTTTTACATCCTCAACAAGAATAATATAACTGATAATCTTGCACTTTAACTTAAAGTTGGGTGATCATAATTCCTTTTGTACCATCACATTCACACTGGCCGAATTATCATACTACTCAAGAACTTGAAAGCAGGGCCGGACCTGAGATTTGAGGACCTGAGGCAAACTTTAAGATTGGTGCCCTCTAGTACTTTAATACGAAAAAAATCAATAAACACCAAACATGGCAAAAAAAAAATGGAGATTTGTCCTACACTCCTACTGCCTGGGAAGATCAAGCAATGAAGCAAACCAAATTGAAATTGAAAACTTTAATAGTTGAACTCATCCAAATTCTAAAAGAAACCAAATTTAGTATTGTGAGTCTGTAAGATAAATTATCGACTTTCTCCATCACAACCTTCAGACTGTTGAATATCGGCTGTTTCGATGGCTTGGAAATCCCCAATTCCGGATTTTGTGTGGAGACGTCAGACATGACTCAGAGAATTGGGAATTCTTTTTTTTTTGAGAAGGCAGAGAGAATTGGAACTGGGAAGGATTCCAATTTTTTTTATATTACATGTACTTAATATCATATAAAAAAATTAAAAAAATTGGGCCTCCGAAGTTTGGGGCCTGAGGCGGCCGCTGCTTGGGCTGCACTCAGGTCCGGGCCTGCTTGAAAGAAGCGAAAGCCTCTTCCAAACTGTTTCAGAAATAAAAGCTAGCATCAGAGGAAGAACTAAAGGGTATCTTCAATTGAGTCATTAGCTTCATTCTTTTCCTTTACCAATTTCAAAACTGGCATTGGGTTTTTCTTTAGCAAACAACACTATTAACTAACATGAACTAGATAAGAAGGAAACTGGCAAAGCAAGAACAATTGGTCAGGGGCAGTAGAGGCAAAGCAACAGATCAACTAGCAAGAGCCAATGACATATGTAACTAAACAAAATGAAAATGAAAAAACCACAAAAGGCAAAGCAACACACTGACTAGCAAGAGCCAATGACATGGGTAACTAAACAAAATGAAGATCAAGAGAACAATACAATAATATTTTTTGAAGAGAGCTGGTGATAATGCATATATATACTAAAAAAAATTCTATCAAAAAATTACACGACTAAAATGGGCTTTCAGTAGCGCCATTAGAATCTATGCCTTTTGCAGTTCCCCAATGGATTAATAACATGTTTCTTTCCATCACAACATCAATGCACAAGCCTCATAGTATCAATTAACCAGTTCTAGACAAATGCATGTCATTTAACAAAACCTCAAATTTTATTTTTTTTGGAAAACTTTACTACTCTATGTCCTCATATGAACAAACCAAGTTGGGCACTTACCTCAGAACCAGTGTAACCACTGGCTCCAAGAACACCAAGGCGAACTTCCTTTTCTGCTTTGTGGGTTTTTGAACTCACAGAACATTTCACAAACACCTTCCCTGCATTTCGCTTACTATCCTCTAAATTCTTCACTCCACCCTGAAAGTACAAAACTTTAACAATAAAGTTCAAACCTTTATGATGAATAACCCTCAACCCAGAAAATCCAAGTTCCCAATTCAAAGAAAAATTAAAATGCAGGACTTGAACCTTCCATTGGCACCCAGTTTGGAGAAAATTGGAGCTGAGAGTTGCAGAGCTCATCTTCAGTTGGATTCTGAGGAATGTGAAACTGGGAAGAGGTGGCTTTTGTTTACAACTTGTCTTCTTCAGTTGGGTTGTTCCCGAGGTCTTGAGTTGGGTTGTTCTTTTGTTTACTACCAGGAGGTTGGCGACTCGGCATTTATATTTTGTGTTTTTTTTGGTGGGGTTTTAGAGGTGGAGGGTAGAGTGGTCAAATCAGGTTCTGGAGGGCTTTTTTATATGGACACGCAAATTATGTTTGGAAACCCACACTTGTCGACTCCAATTAAAGTAAAAATGACAACTTGAGTATGAAGTATGAAATACATAAGCATTGATTTCAGTTTACCTACTTGAACTTTAACTCAATCATCACTTCAGTCCCTATATTTTTGATTTCATCAGTTACACCCCTGTACTTCCCTAAATTAATCAACTGATACCAATTTTGTAAATTCCGTCAAAACAATCTATAAATACCAAAAGCTTTTTGGTACAATTTCCCTATATGAATGCACCGTTACCATATTACGATTATAAATAAGGCTAAACAAATCATATAATCAAGTTGAACAATAGAAAATAAACAAAAAGGCTAAATAAAGGAATCACCATATATGATTTGTTTTCTATTGTTCAACTTGATTATATGATTTGTTTAGCCTTATTTATAATCGTAATATGGTAACAGTGCATTAACGTAGAAAAAAAGTATCAAAAAGCCTTTGATATTGATAGATCGTTTAGACGGAATTTACAAAATTGGTATCAGTTGATTAATTTAGGGAAATACAGGGGTGTAACTGATAAAATCAAAAATATAGGGACTGAAGTGATGATTCAACTAAAGTTCAAGTAAGTAAACTGAAATTAATTCAATACATAAATCTAAGGTACATAAATGACAACTTATTGTAGGTGTGATTCGGAATACGCAGGTCACAGACATTAACTTATGCTCGGAGTTTAGACACAGCAATAGACCGTGTATATACAGGTAATGAAGCTTTTGGGTAGAATTTATTTACCCAATGAGACCTTTTAGTTGTGTTCATTCTTACAGGTGTTAGCAGAAAGCTAACAATATATATGTTCCTTTACATTGTACAGTCATCGATCTAGAGCAGATAAATATGGAGCTTGGGACATTCTTCTTGGAGTCTGGCAGTTCTCATCTGGTCTTGAGCTTTTCGGCGAGGCTGGTGGCATGAGCTCTGACAACCGAAGTCTTTCGCTGGTTATCTTATTCTGTAACAAAAAGAATTCGGAAAATATAGTGTTTCAGATCATACCAATATACGTCTTACTCAAATAAAAGAAAACATAATCAAAGATAAACCAACTTACATACCTTAACCTTAAGATCTTGCAATTCTCTATCCAATGAAGTAACTTTGGTCTTGAGTTGCTCGAGTGCCTCTTCAGCAATGGATGGATTTATATGGGGTATTGGTTTTGTTATTCCAGCAGCCTGTAAAAAGAAAATTTAAATTATTACTGGTTTTACTGAAGCCGTCATGAGTCCATTGGTTATAAATTGCTTTTTGAGTGTAAATTAGGTAGTTAGTAATCTTTTAGCATACCTTCAGAACACTAGTACACAGGCCTAGTAACTTCTGTGCTAACTGCAACTTCTCTTCCTCAATCTCCTGTGGCAGATTCCACATATATTGTCAGGCATGATGATAATAGGGTTGAAATTGCACCTTTTTCTGTCTATCTGTTACAATGCCTTACTAACCTTCACTTTGTTAGTCAGTCGTTGCTCCTCATCAAAATCAGCATAAGGGTTTCTCCCAGTGGACGCACGATAGCGAGCAAGCTCTTCTATGCAACGTGATAGAAGAACCTCAGTACGTCGAAGCTTAGTGCTAAGTTGTTCATTGTGAGATTTTAGCATGTGATTTTCTTCCTGTACCATTATAGATATAAGCATATAACCTAGTTAGATGGACTGCAAAAAGAATGATAATCACATAAAATTTCATTGATGTGCTTTCAGAAAGACTAAAATGCAATGGATATTTATACTGGTAATATCTTGCCTTTATTTTTGCATGATGATGGATTCTTTGTTGGATGTTTTGCTGCCCAGATAGTTTATCCACTTCTCCTTCAAGTTCCATGACCTTCTTTTTATGATTTACATTCTCCATCTACATAAATTGAATGAAGTAAGCTAAGAGATCAAAAGAATGAATATTCACATAGCTATATTATTTCCATAATACATTATCTACCTTGAGCACCTCATTTTCAGTTCTGTGTAACTGATCTCGCTGCCGAAGCTTTTCCAAAGCAATTTGCACAGACATGGTTTCAGCCTGCTTTCGTTCAATTTCCTCTAGCCATCTGGAATGTGAACCTCACAGAAACTTAAGACATATAGGAGATAATAATAGTAATAATATAATAAAAATAATTATTATTATTATTATTTGGAGCTTCTAGGAGTCTTTATTTGAAATTAACTAGATTATTTATGTTTTAAATTATGCCTACTTAGTAGAGTAGTTGAATGCATTGGAAGGCTACGGATGGTGTAATGTGGGTTTTGGAAGTGGGATTCTAGAAGAATGTATTCGGAGACAAAGTCTGGTTTAAAATTGTATCGACATTTATTAGAGTTGTAGGGCTTGTTTTTAAGTAGTAAAACCATGTAAGAGGGCTTGTTTTTAAGTAGTAAAACCATGTAAGAGGAAGGGACTTCCTTTATGATAATTTTCTATTGAGAAATATACAGCTTTGCTCTTCTATCAGTCTCCTTTCATCCTCTACCGATTGATCCCCGCATCATTTGGTATCACGCTCTTTGGATTGCTTCCACTAATGTCATGGCGGCAAGAAGAGGTATAAGAAAACCTGAAAACCAGAGGAAGAACTTCAGGCACTTCGAAGACAAGTTTAGAAACTTGCCTTGCTAATTTAACATCTACGAGCTGAGAGGAAGCTTGGTGGATCAAGAAGCGGGTATCCTTATCATGTGGTTGGCGAGAAAAGGCTTGAGGATGTCAAAGAGCTTGGTTTCAAGGCTAAAGCACCTACGGAAGTCAATCAGGATGCAAATGAGCAAGTATGTCATTTGTTTCATTTTGAGTTTGAAATTAAGCATGAAGATGAAGTCGATCTACGATGAATATCTTAATGTTGAAGTGTTAGACCCAACAAAGGAGGTTAATGGTGAACCTCTTTATGATATCGATTTGGATCAGGATGCAAATGAGCAAGTATGTCATTTGTTTCATTTTGAGTTTGAAATTAAGCATGAAGATGAAGTCGATCTACGATGAATATCTTAATGTTGAAGTGTTAGACCCAACAAAGGAGGTTAATGGTGAACCTCTTTATGATATCGATTTGGATCAGGATGCAAATGAGCAAGTATGTCATTTGTTTCATTTTGAGTTTGAAATTAAGCATGAAGATGAAGTCGATCTACGATGAATATCTTAATGTTGAAGTGTTAGACCCAACAAAGGAGGTTAATGGTGAACCTCTTTATGATATCGATTTGGATCAGGATGCAAATGAGCAAGTATGTCATTTGTTTCATTTTGAGTTTGAAATTAAGCATGAAGATGAAGTCGATCTACGATGAATATCTTAATGTTGAAGTGTTAGACCCAACAAAGGAGGTTAATGGTGAATCTCTTTATGATATCGATTTGGATGATCCATGCCATAAAGGAAACCAGGAGCTCGCCAAGAGCCCGAGTTCTCAATCGAAGTTGTTACATGTACGAAGATTTTGTACACACATAGTGATTTGGATGAGAAGCATGTATCTCATGTTCAAGGTAGAAGCATGTATCTCATGTACAAGGTATGAGTCATGGCGCCTTCTTAGTTTGTGAGGATGGTGGTGCGAATTTAAAAACTAAGGTTGGGTTTTTACATGCATCATAATGCTCCATTTTATTTAAATTTCAATATCATGATCCATTTTTGGATGATTTTATACAAGCTTCAATTAACAAGTCAAGTGGAAAAAGTGAGTTATTGCGAGTTTTGAAGCTTAATGCATCTTATGTTATTCATGTTATGAAAAACTCTATTAAAGGATTGAGTTGTGTACCTCTTATGCTGAGCTGTTACTTGTCAACAAGTCAAAGGAAACCAAAAGAAGCAAGAAGATAGGTTGGCGACATTATGAGCACTTGGATATTTCCAATTTAAATCATAACTAAATCAAATACGACGGCTTTGAAATCCAGGCAGATTGGAGTTGGCATTCTTTAAACCTAGATTGAACTTTCCTAATTCAATCTAGATCGATGTCGTCGAGGTCGGGCAGCATCGGTGAGAGAGAGATCAGTTGAAAAAGATAGATATGAGGGACAAGGGTAATTTTGACATAAAAATTATAGTAATATGTTAGTTTTGGGTTTGTGAGAATTTCTCAAACCTTTTCTTGCTAGTGGGAAAACTTTCCTCAAAAAACGGGTGGATGAGCATTTTTCCTGCTTCTTCTAGGAGACTTTATTTGAATTTAGCTAAATTATTTATGTTTTAAATTATGCCTACTTAGTAGAGTAGTTGAATGCATTGGAGGGCTAAGGATGGTGTAATGTGGCCTTGGGAAGTGGGATACTAGAAGTGTGTATTAGGAGAGACAAAGTATGGTTTAGGAAAGTGTTGACATTTATTAGAGTTGTAGGGCTAGTTCCTATTTAAGGAAAACCATGAAAGAGGAAGAAGGACTTTGTTTATGACAATTTTCTATTGAAAAATATAGAGCTTTGTTGTTCTATCATTCTCCTTTCTTTTGTTGTGCGATGTTGTTTTAGATTTCATCCTCTACCGATTGATCCCCACATCAAATAATAATAATAATAATAATAAATTAATAAAGAAATTTATAAACAACTTTATCGGATAGTTTTGAAGCATGCTCACCCTCTTCGTTCCTCAATGAATTCATTAAGCTGGCTTTTTAGCTTAACTACCTCCTGCTCCTGAATAACAAGATAAGTGTATATATTAACACCAAAAGAAGAGGAAAGTATCCTACCAAATTTCATATTTTCAAAAGTAGATACCTTTTCCTTAGATTCAAAACTATGAAGCCGGACCTTCTCTGTGATCTTCTGCACTTGTTGATTATCCAATAGTGACTAGCATTAACAAAAGAAAGGATAGATAAGCATACTTCATTAAACGCTAACATAATATCTCAAGCTCAGTTGTAAAGTTACTTATATGTCTTATATTTGTTATTATGGTTGATGCATATTATTAGCATTATTGGTTAGCACAACAGTCTGAAACTATATGATTACCGCGTAAGTGGCCATATCCAACTTGACTCCCAGTAAATCCCGAATAACATCATGGGTCATGCTTTCAGTAGAAGCTAATCTGGCATTCAAACTAAATATCTGCATCGCATCCAAAGGGGGAAAAAGAATAAAATTAGGATAAAATTATGTAACCATAAACCATATCATAATACTAATAGTGTAGCACATGTCCACCACATAGAACAGTATAGACCTACCTCTTTCTGTCGACATAATGCTAAGGATTCAAGCTCTTCAATGCGCGTCCTTGCAGCCATAAGTTCCTCATCCTTCTCAGACTTTATTTGCTGTCCCAAGCCCAATCCAATACATTTAAATGGGGAACCAGAGCCTCTTGACTTAGTGGCATATTTCTCTGTTTTGTTTGGTGCAGAACTTGTGGCATGAGTGGAATGGCCTTCAGGTCTGACATGCTCAGCCATGGATTCCAATGCCTTGAACTGTTTTCAAATATTAGAGTTACAAAATTGGACTTTAGCCAGGCAAATCAAAAAATAAATGCAATCTTTTCTATACCTTTTGCTTGTACTCACAAGCCTGTGCTTCAGCGTACAAGTTTAACTCAGAGATATGTGCTTTATATTTTGAAATCTGTTAAGTAAAAACAACAATGAAATCTCAGCATAATACGATAGACAATCATTTCTTGAAAGTTTGTTTCAACATTGGCAGCTCAGATCATAGTTAGAGTCAAATACTTAAATATAGTATAAGAAAAAGAACATCACCTCTGCATCCTTCTCAGCTATACCCCTTTCGAGGACTTGTAAGTTCCGTTGGACTTCTTGAATGCTTTTCTCCTTCTCGTCTATAAGTCTATTAAGTAAACTTAAAACATTAATTTCTATTTGTTAAACCAATGGTCTATCAGTAAGATTTATGGGAGGATCATCCACAAACCTGCACAGGTCAGCATTAGCATTTTGAACATTGAGCATCTGATGTTTTACGCCATGAAGTTCAGATTCAAGCTCTTCTCCATGTAACTGTTGTCGTTCAGCCTCCTCCTTGACAATATTAACCTAAATAAGAAGCAATATGTAATACATGTGAGGGATACATAATTAAGAAAACTAGAACAAGATTCATCACACTTTAAAGCACTTAAAATTTACCTTATTTTCTAGCACGTTAATAGTACGTTCGAGCTCCTCTATAGACTGCTCCAAGAGCTTTACCTCTGCCTCTTTGTCATCAGCATAGGTCTTTCTTAACTCGGCTATCTGAAATCAGTGCAGCAAAAATCAGGAGATGTGGTAAGAGTCTAACTGAAAATGAACAGTTTGCATTGAAGAAGCACACACCTGTTGAGTTTCATTTGCAATCACTTTAAATTCATCAGCCCGTGCCTGTTCTCTTTCCAGATTCTCTTTCAATTTTAGCATCTCAACGTGGAGAAGATCCCTCTCACAAGTAAGTTCATTCAAATTGCTCCTCAGGGATTCATTAGAATCATTCATTTGGCCAAGAGCATTACTCATTTCAAGGACTTCCATTTTCAAGCTCACAATAATCTTTTTCTTCTCTGTCAACTCCTTCTCAGCAGAACTATGTGCTGCCAAGACACCTTCAATACGAGCTCTCAGCTCCACATTTTCACTGGACAGGACATTTACAGAGTCATGCTCTTCTAATATACCCCATTCAAGACGAGAGATAAAATCGGTCTCCTCCTGCAATTGAGTTTCAAGCATTTGGATATTAGAATTGGCCTCATCAAGCTCACATGATTTTACAGAAAGCTCATCCTCTAAAGCTTCCAAAGAAGCTACAACTTCCTTAATTTCATCTTGATGATCTTTATTTTTAGATGCAGATTCCTGCAACAAGCTCAAATCAAATAACAAACCTTTAAGAACTTTATCCTTTCTCAGCAACTCAGCCTGAAGAGACAGATTTTCAGACACCAACTCCTCAGTATGGCCCTCCAAGCAATCAAACTGCTCTATAACTCTATCTACAGTTTCGTATATTTCATCGGACATCTTTTCCAAAATCATGGCACCATCTTCCTTTATAATATTACGTAATCTTTCACCAAGTGAATCAGCTGTTTCCATAGAATCAACACAACTCTTAACTGTCGCACTCCATATGGTCAGGACTTCCTCCCTACTTTTCTTGAGAGACCGAAGTTGTTCTCGGAAGAGAGTATTTTCTCGCTTTAGTGTATCAGTTTCCGTCTGAAACTTACTTATCTCAATTTTAAGCAAGTCAGTTTCCATCTCCAAACAGTTCATTCTGCTCAGCTCAGCATCTTTCTTCTTCAATGCATCTTGAAGTCCATGTGATGAGGTATGTAACGTGTGAATATCATCTTGCAAGCTTTGGTTATTCTTATCAAGGGCAGAAATCTGACTGGAACATACTTCTAAACTCCTTTCCTTGATGTTCAAATCTTCTTTTAGCTTTTGATATTCAGGTTCAAGTAATTGGACCTGGTTCAACAACCTCACCTCTGTTTTCTTTGCTTCAGCAAGTTCGCTTTTCAAAGCATCATTCGAACGAGCAACATCATTCAACAACTGAATATCCTGTTCAAGAGCCTTGTTTGCCTTATCAACACGTGCAATATCTAAATTGCTTTGGTCCAACTTTAATAACAGGACCTCCCTTTCCTTTTCTACTTTCGTTTGAAGAAAAGCAACCTCAACCTCTTCATCCAATAAGAACTGTTCTTTTAAAATTGAATCAACCTTCAAAAGAACCACTTTTTTCTTGAAATCTTCCAGCACCGCAGAACAAGCTACGTTCTCTCTCTCCATGTCAGCTTTGTGAATTGCCATCGCTTCTAATTCTGATGCCAAGACAAGTGACTCGAAGTCTTTAGCACACCATTCTATCATTAGACACTCGGCTTGAAATTCGAGTGCCTCCTCTCTATCTTTGTGCAATTTCTCTTGATCAAGAAGCGATGCGCCAATGTTTGAGTTACTTAGGTCGAACTCCTTCAGCAAACTATCAAGCTGGGATCCCAGATAATCGGACCTTTGCAACATTAACTCTTCTTGAATCTTTAGTTCTGATATCTGTTTCCCAAAAGTGGTCACCTTCATATTAAGCTTCCCAGCTTCCTCTTCTTTTCTAGACATGCGATTGAAACTGGTCTTAATGTCAGCCAGTAATTTCCCCTTCAGAATCTGGCACGTCTCAAGCTCTCTTTTTGACCTATTATTGTGTTGCCTCAGATCAGCCACAACAGAATTAGATTCACAGAGTCCACGTTGAAGCAGGCAATTCTCTACATTCAGCCCAGTCACTGTTTCCAGAAAAATTCCCATGTGACAGAGGTGTAGCACTGACACAGCAGAATCCTTCACAATTATGTCAGACCAGATGTCCTCAAGCAACGAATGAACAAACTTTGAGTGATCTGCAAGCGAAGATTTCACGCTGTGCAAATCAGAGGATAAAAGTACGAAATTTTCATTGTAAGCGCCCTCGATCCCTGCAAGCATACCCTCCAGCTCTATGACTAAAGCCCTCATTTTCATTACATCTGTAGCACGCAACTCTTCAATTTGTGCCAATTTCTGGTTGCTCAGATCATTGATTGATTGCAAACTTTGGACATCATCCAGTAATGCATCCCTATTACTGTTCAATGAGGCTTCTAGATTCTTCAGCCTCTCTATTTCAAGCTTCATCTTTTCATTGGATAACATCAATTCATTGATCATTACATCTGCTTCTTTCATAGTATCTTGAGCCTCTTGAAACTTGGCAAGAATGCAAGCAACCTCAGCAGATTTCTGGGCTGCCACTAACTTTGCATCATCTACTTCTAGTTCAATCAACTGTCGGGAGAAAACAAGTTGGGTCATGCAAAAATATACCAGTGAGTAATAAACTGAGAATTCATATATTTACAGTTATGCCAGGAAAGAAACAGAAGAGTAAAGCTAAGATCAACTGTAGTATTGTACAGTATTATTACCATCTAAGAAGAATAAAGTTTCATTTGATACACATAGGATACTGGAAATTACTTTCATACAGTAGGGTTGTAACCCATGACAAAGACAAAAAGAACTGAAATAAAACAAATATAACTTACTTCCTTTGTTTGACGCCAATGAGAGCCGGATTCCAGCACAATCTGTTCAAATGCCTCTAGTCTATGATTGAGAGCTTCCATCTTTATTGTGGATTGCACTTCTACTTCATTCAAGGTTGACTGCAGATTAAGAACCTGCAAACCAATAACTTTCATGCTATCCCGACTCTGTTGCTCAGACTTGCACATCATTTTGTTCCCTTCACGTAGGTTGTCCATCTCAGCCTGCACCTGTTTTAAGCTATCAAGGGCAGCTTCTATTTCCTTTTTCAGAAGTATAATGGTAACATCTCTACCACACACATCCTTGGAAGGCTTCATATAGCAAATACTCCTCTCCGCATCAAGAGAAAAGTCAGAAATATTAGCACTCATGTCTTCGACAAACTGTTCAATTCCATTGTGGTCTTGCACATTAGCCGTAGCTATCTGCAACAGTCGAGGTATAACAATTATAAACCAGTCTAAATATTTTACTCTAAAACATATAAGTGAACCTCAAGACATCAGCAAGAATACATTTAACTTACTTGTCCTCCTCCATCCCTTTCAGAATTCATAAGTACTTCTGAATTCTGTTTACAGCTTGTATAATGCTCCGGATGTGGTTTCATGCATGACCTGAGTGTGGATACACCAGTTTTGAGCTCAGCCAATTTCTCCTTTGTCTTCAAGATGTTTTCTTCTTCAATATCTTCAAGCTTCTGTTCCATGTTGCAAGCACGTTCCTGCTCCTCAAAAAGCTCCTTTCTTAGATTATCACAAGTTCTCTTGCACTCAGCAAACTCCTCACTTAGAGAATGAACTCTATTCTCAGCTTCTTTTATCACAGTGGCCTGATCACTGAGAAGGGAAACCTTCTTTGATATCAACTCGTCTGATTCAGTTAGCCGTATACTAGTACGCTCTAATGCATCAAGATTACTACGATTCATCTCTGCTAAGCTATTCACAACAACAAACGCAACCGTTGCACAGACAAACGCAACCGTTGCACAGACTGAAGTTTTATTGATCTGATCTTCAAGCAACTTCACTCTACTTTCCAGCTTCTCCACAGTAGATGTCTCTGTGTTCAACTGAGCTGTCAAAAGAGACATTTCTCTCTCTTTTTCACTGTACTCCTGCTGGTGTGCTTCAGTAATTGCTAGTGCTGCACCTTTCAAAGACTTCAGCATGCACTCAACATCACTTCTCTTATTATTTGCATCCTCTAAGCACTTTCTCAAATCTTCGATCAAAGACGCCTTTTCTAAGGCAATCTGTACAACCCTGCCAACTTGTTCAGAAATCCAAATTCTTTTCTCTGGAAAGGAGTTGGATATTAGATCAAGCTCATCAGAAGCATCAACTAGCACCTCATATCCACCAGAAAGAACTTGTTCAATATCACTGGACAATAATGTCCATTCTTCTGATACTGTTCTTATTTCTCCCTCTTTCTCCTCAAGCTCATTCCTTAACCTTTCATTATCAACAGTCAAGTTGTGCAGTTTCTCTTGCACCACTTTCAGCTCATTCTCCAGTATCAATACATTCTTGTTCACCTCCAGTTCTTTTAATTGGCTATCTTGGACCTGCTGTTGAAGAATGCTAAGTTCTTCCTGCATACAGACAATTACCTCAGCAGTTTCAGCCTCAGCCTGCCTGCGGACTTCCTCCACTTCTTCTTCATTAGACACTTGAAAAGCACGATCACTTTGGTACAACGTATTCATTCTTTTGGCCATTTCAAGGGAATTTTGCATCCGCTTCAATTTTTCCTGTAATGGAGAGTCATGATTGTTCGAACAGCTCAAAGTTGATAAGTCTTTAAACTCCTTAGAAGTACATTGCTCCCTTAGAGCCCTTAGTTCAAGCTCCTGTTTACTCAAAAGCTGCACATAACGGCTGTTACTATTCCTCAAGTCCTCCATCCCATTGTTTGACATGATTTGCTGCATCTCAAGAGCTGCAATGATGCAGTTAGCCTCTTGCAGTTTGATGTTTGCATCATCATGTTGTTTGCTTTTTCTCAAAAGTTCTTCGTTTGCTAGCTGAAGATCTCTATTTAAGAAAAATACTCGTTCATCTTGAGAAGTCCTCTCTTCTTTTAGAATGATATTTACTATGTCCAATTCAAGCTGCAAACTCAAAATTTCTTCTGCATGTTCCCTTTCTATCTGCTTGTTGTGAACAGCATTATGCATCTGAAAATCAAAGGCTATATGTTAGCGACTCGAAGTAATAATAACATAAATTACAGGAATCTAAAGCATGTGAAGAATGCAAGACACACACAAGGAAAACCAGGTTGTCACAATCTATTGGTTGTATATACACAGAATTAAACCCAATTCATTTAATTAAGTCTATATTCTCTCTTCTTCTGTCCGTTGTCCCAATCTATTGGTCGTATATAAATCAAGTCTAATTCTCTCTTCATTCTGTTTTCCCTTTCCTTAAATATTCTATAGTACAAACTGCCAAGGAAACCAACTAAGTATACCTTGGAAGCCAAATCACCATCTTGATCAATGGGTGAAGATCTGAGACTGTTCAACATTTTGTTCAGATCATCAATTTCTCTGCAAAATTTTGGAAGGAAGAATATTACATAAGAAATCAAGAATAATCTAGTGAACCAAAGGCGGCCAAAATTGTAAAAAAAGGATGAAAGAATTCTCTAACCTATTGAGTTTTGCATTATCCTCCAAACAAGCTTTTAAGCTGCGCCTGCATTCATCCAGCTCTTCACAGGTGTCTTCTAACTGAAACGAAAGAAAATCATGTGGATATCAGAAACCTAGTGAAAGGGACTAAAATGTTCTGTAGAAGACTAAAATGGGACTGAATTTAACCTTTAGACTGAGGGGATCATTTTCTTTGTTGGTGCATGTGGCTTCCTGTTTCAGTGAAAGAAATAATTAGGCAACAAAAAGTAATCTCAAACCAAACATAAACTAATATTGGGCCTGCATTTGAGTCCTGAAAAGTTTGATGTACATAAAATGCAAGCTTGACTCTCATCTTCCTTCCCCCATTAAACTGTATATTCTAAAGAGCCAAAAACTTCAACTGAAGTAACAGACCTGAGGTTCCATACTAAGATTTGGATTGCTATGTTGATTTGAGGGTCCTTCAAGAAGTTGAAGCAGCTGTAAAACAATATTATCATTATTCAATTATATTGGACCAAATTATAATCTCAAGAAGAGAACCAAACATTTGTTATATCTATAAGTACCTGATCTCGCAATTTTGATACTTCGTCCAATAGTAAATCTCTCTCTCCTTCCTCATAATATTCTTCTAACCTATGAATGCCACCGGTCCACAATTTAGGGATGGGTATAACTACCAAAACAGGTCTTAACTGATTGATGTTAAGAGAAACTACCTTCTAAGTTGGTGCAGAAGCCGTATATTCTCATACGCAAACCGAGTTACTTCAGGATTCTTATCAAGTTTAGCCTGAAGTAGCTGAATCTCTTCACAGAGCGCTCTGTTCTCATCCAGTAAATAAGCCTCGGCGGCAATAGAACCATTAAGTAGTGCCTCCATCTTTTTAATTTTGTCCTCCCGGAATCTAAGCATCATTTTAGTGGATCTGGTGTCTTCCTCTCTTTGACAAACCTAAGAAGCAATGAATGTTAGGCTTTAAGCCATGGTTTACGAGATAAACTCAATAAGACTTACAATTAAGAAAAGATAAAAATTAAAAAGGGTCCAAATATACCAAGCGGTTCAAGTGCTCTTTTTCAGCTTCAAGTTGATTGATTGTAGTTTCAGCCATTTTCTCCCGGCGAAGGGCACCGGCAAGTGTTTTTTCCAGAGATTTTAACTGATTCACCATGATTATCAGCCATGAGTTATGAGTTAATTACCACGAAACACAATTGATACAGCTTGACAGTCCAACAACTAAAAGAATGGAAACAAAGAGGAATACGTGAAGCTCATGGGTGATAAATTGTTTTTTCATTTTCATTAGAGAATGCAACATAAGATGATTTCCCAGAGTGCGCGTCTCTTAGGTCATTAAAAAGAACAGAAAAATTTAGGTTAATGTTAAAGAAGAAACAGACATATGCTGATTGAATTTCCTAATCAATAACAGAACATTCTTCTAACATATTGAAATGCTATTGTACAGTAGAAAAATTTATTCAAGCAAAGCTAGCAGACCTGCATGGTAGACAATCTCACAGTTCCTTTCGCTTCATTATCAAGAAAATCATCCTGACATTCGAGGTCCATGTCACATGTGTTTCCAATAGAATCAATTTTCTGTACTTGACTGTCAGTAGAACCAAATGACAACGACCGGGAGACATGATGACGTTTAAGAATGTAGAGTTCCTCCTGTTCCAGAAATTACTCATTTATATTAACTATAAATTCTTTGATACATGAAACACATGTAATATAGACAACCCGATCCACCTTAAGAAGTCGTATTTGGTGTTGTAGAGCAATGCAATCTCCTGTCGAATCTTCATTCACCACAGCCTGCACGTTGAAACAAAGATAATCGACTAATACTCCATTAACTCAATGATAGCTAACACCGTTTTTTGTGTGAAGCTTACATTGTTTTGAATAAGTTTTGCTCGCTGAGCAAACTTAAGCGTGTTCAACGTCTCAGCTGCACATCTGTAGCCAAACAAACAATATGTCAAATTGATAGAGAAAAAAAGGTCCATTAAAGTTTTGCAGCCAACTGTAAAAATGAAAATGAGACTCAAGCAGTAAATGACATGACTATAGATGAAAAACGAACCCGATAGAAGGGCTGACATTTGAAATGATCATTGTTTTTGAGTTACCACCAAGTGAATCCTGCAATTATTTGGTACCAAGACTAAAATCAAGTCTAAGGTAACTAAAACTGATTAAGGCAGAACAGATGAAAGATGAAATTACACTTAACCTGTAAAAGGAAGGTTAACCTAGAGTCTCTATATGGTATATGCTTTATCTTCCCGTGTGCCACATCCACTAGAACCATGATAACATGACTACAAAAGGTACATTCCCATTATCACCAAATATATAGCAAATAAGATCACAAGAGAACCAAAGTAATGTAAAAGAATAGAAAATAAATATACCCAAGGGTCGATAGTGATTTATTAATATTAGCTGCTTCCTTCAATCGCTCACCCTCAGCACCAGAAGTCTTCTGCCTACAAAGAGTAAAAGGGCGGACGGTTACTGTCATACAAATTTTCGTCTTTTCTACAAAGGGGGTTAATGTTATACAGATGAGTCCTACAATTGATGTTTAAATTTCAAACAAGGTCGGGATTGATACCATACCTTTCTGAACCAGCCAAATCAACTAGATTTAATCTAGCAAAGCGGAAGTTAGTCGTTGAATCCTTTTCCCATCTGCTCTCAATTACACAAGTAAATACACTGTGAGACCGACTACTCTCTCTGTTCATATTTGTTGCAGCAACTTTCCTATTTGAAGAACCCTACATACACCAAAAAAAAAAAAGTTCAGATAAGCATGTATGGGGCAAAAGTAGAAAAATTCATGTCCGAAATTTAGCAAGAATATGATTAATGGTGTGAACCTGGATTAGTAGCCGCAAAATATCACTCACGGTATGAACTTCAAACTCAGAGAGGTTTTCAACATAAACACCTTTTGTTACATCCTCCCGCAGCTTAAAACACAATAAACAATTGCATAATGAGAAGACCTACAAGATAACCACAAAGGTCACACGCGTAATAGAATCAACTTACAAGCAAATTGGAAGAAGAGGGATCAAGTAGATCTGTAATTTGTTCGTTGTAAATTTCGAGGAAAGAGCACTTGCAATTGTATTTTAGTTTCTCATCCTTCCTAGTTTCCTCTTCCTGAAAATGTAGAAGAATATAGTGAAAAACTTCTACATTCTCACATAACCTTAACATTAAACTTGCAAAAACCAAAAATATTACCACTTGAATCCTTGCAAATAAAAACTCAAAAATGCGTGGGGTCATTCCACGATGTGGACTGGGCTTATCTTCTAAATCGTCAATCTCCCCAAGCATGGTATATGTCTTCCCACTTCCTGTCTGCATGATCAGAGCTCACTGTATAAACACTTCGGAGTAATGAAATAAGATAACAATAAGCTCTAACAGTGAGAAAGTCCTTGAGTTGTGAGGATCATAACCAATGTAATTGCACACACATATGTGTTAAGTCTTCTTAGTTAGAACCTTTCTTCTATACGATTCATATTGGCAGTATATATGACCACTACAAAGTTTAATATAAATAATATAGTAGACTAAAAAATAAAATTAAATAAATAAACGTACTCTACAGAGAAACTGAATTATACATACTGTACTAGGTAGGTTTCAATTTATCTATGCTTCAATCTAGTGGCACAACATATGAAATTCAAGCGATGAGAAGCATTTTGAAGACATCTTAGTGTTTACATAATAGCAGCACAAAAGTTTGCATTGTCGGCTAGGTGGTAACTTGGTAAGGCACATTTATAAGTACTTGTATATATTGAAAACAAATTTGTGTCACATGCAGTCTTAAGATGCAAAATTTGAGTCCAGAAAAGTAGAAATGTTCACGGATCTCGAAGTTTAACTTGATCACAGTACTTGGCACTAAACACCGCCTAACTGTATTACCTGACCATAGGCAAACATACAGCTGTTATACCCCGACAAGCAATTCTCTACCATTGGTAGACCAGCCCTCCTGAAAAGCATGTCCTGCGAAACTCTAAAAATTCAAACCAAAGCTAACATTTTAAAGGAATAAAAATGGATATCACACTACAAGCTCGTCTCAACCCACACCTGGTCAACTGTTTCACATGCAACATGATCAAATGTGAATCGAGTTTCTGGTTGCCCAATCCAAGTAATTGTCTGAGCATTTTCTTGCTTCAAACACCTGTTGTAGCCGTGTGTACTTCGCTCCATGCTATTGAGAGGACGCACACGTATAAGGACCTATAACAAACATACACATCAGCTTGACTTGCAAATTCTATAATCTTTGATCATCAAATAACACCACATAAAGTTCTACAATCCACATTAGACCCAAAAAGTAATTGGATTACACAAATGAGACTGTTACCTGTACATTGTGCTCCATCCAAAACGAAGAGTCTTCCTTGAGATCAAAGTGAGGTACTTCAACCGAATTCACCACCGTCGTACAAGCACCACTCGAAATGGGAATCCCTTTGTACAATGCTGCAAAGTTCCCACCTCGACCACCAACACTCCCATCCACCTTACTCCGAATCCCCATATTCGGAGGCTTCGAAACACTCTTGGTCGGCGTAGTATGACTCGAATTACTCTCCGAATAACATGAACCGCCTCTCCCAACGTTCCTCCCAATCCGAGGAGTCAAATTGACCAAACCCCCATTCACATTACCACCTCCTCTGCTCACTTGAGCCGAACAATTCGCCACATCCTCCTCCACATCACTCCTCTGGGCCCACCCGAACCGCTTCCGAGCTGAAACCGCAGCGCCTTGCTTCTCCGGCGTCCGGAGATCGGAACCCTTGGCCTTATAAGCCTTAGTCGGCGTCTTCTCAACAACCTTACTCCGAATCGCCGAGTCCTGCTCCGGCCTAGGGTTCTGATCGGGGTCTTGGATCGGGTTGAACGGCGCCCGCGCCGACTCCGAGCTGGACCGGCCCGTCGTTACCGCCGCCGTTAAGTCCTTAGGGTCCACCGGCACGTTCTCCGCCTCTTCTTTTCGTCCCGAATTCGATCGCAAGAACTTGAAATCCCTCATCATCCTGATAACAACAAATCCAATAGAGACTAAGAAATTTAGGGTTTGTTTGATGCAGAGTTTTTGAATTATAAATTACAAACCTGAAAGCCGAATTGAAAACTAAAATGCGAAGCGGGCGGAGTCCTATACTTGAATTTTTGGGTGGGTTGTTCTTCTTCTTCGTCTAGCTTGGTTTTGAGGTCTGAGCATTTCTGAGCTTATCTGAGTCTGTCAAACTTGAGTTTTGAAAAGGTTGACAAGGATAAAGAGGGACGGCTAGGATTTGATCTGGATTTGAATTTGGAGACAGAGTCGCGGTATAGGGATTTGAATTTCGGGGGTATTTTGGTCAGATTGAAATAACATGGGGTCGGGGAAATTATGACAACGAATTCAAATTGCAACGGCTACACACGTTACGTGGATAATGAGTTGGGATGATCTGGAAAAAGCGGGTTGTGAAGGCCCAAGCCCAAACCAATGTTACCCGGTTGGCCTGAAAATCAAAACTGAAATCATCTTTGAGACTTGAGCATGTAGCAAAGCTCTCAAAAGGTGAGGAAGGGTATGGTGTCCTCTCTCTTTCTCTCAGCAAATGGAGAGAAACATAAGAGAAGACTTTACCCGAAGAAACATAAGAGGTTCCTGATGTTTTGGCAAAATTCTTTCCTTTTTCCAAGTCTATAAGGGGTACCGGGGTAAAGACCGGAGGCCAGGGAGCATCATTTTGAGCTCATCATTAGATCATTATTCGATGAAAAAGGGAAAATTGAAAGGGTGTGTTGAGTATGGAATGTCAAAATGGTATTGAGTTCATGCTAGCTGGCCAATGATCTAAGTGGATTATCCAACAAGGTAGCAAATAGCAACTACTTTATCCTTGCAATGTTGGTAGAGGAGGAAAACGAGCATTATGGGAAAAAGGAGCAAAAAGAGGGGAGTGAGGAGTGTTACTTAGCAAGCAAATATGTAACATGGGGAGGAATTTAAGCTCATACTTTATCAGCTTATGCTTGGTTCTTTTTTTATTTTTTTTACTTTTTTTAAAAGATGATCTAAAGGTTTCACACATACCCCTTGTCGTGACTCGAACTCAGGACCTAATAACCTATTTCCTATGTAATGGTGCTCTTTACCACTTGAACTATCTCATTTCATCAGCTTATGCTTGTTTCTTATTAGAGGAGAAATTTTATTTTTCTGCTCCTTTTTTCAAGCTGCAGTTACAGCTGAACTTTGTACTTTTCAATATTTCTAATCTTCAATAAAGGGTTGACATTTCGATTCAAAAAAACACAGAGGGAGGAATTCAGTATGAAATAATAAAGATGTTTTTTAGAACAGCAAAATGGACACATATATATGCTAATTAAGACATCCCAAATCCATTTGATCACTTTAGGTTGTAATCTTTAGGTTGAACTCTATGTCAAATTAAGTAAATCTGTTTTAACATCATCTCTTTAATTTTTTTTCTATTAGATAAATAGAAAATGTCCATTTAGTACTAATTTGGCCCCCTCATTACTCATTCCAATGACCACCCTAGTTTTTTCCCCTATTAAACATAAGGTAACCACTCATATTGCTCATTTCAACAAATCTTTTCAACGTTAGTACAATTTTAATATTTTTCTTCCTTTTCTGCCCTTATGCCCTATCTAATAGATTTTTGAATTATAACGTGCTAAGATTTTTCAATTTTTGAATCACGTTCTTCCTTTTCCCCTTAGAATTCGTTGCTCTGTAATCACCCAAACCTCACTCCATCCCCAAATGCCAGAAAACTCAAACGCAGCCCCGTCCAATTTCATATCCATTTCTCCTTCGCTATCAAAACCTTAGTGGACAACCATGATCTTGGTCGCAAAGTTCGAACAACCACATCGATTTGAACATCGGCCAAATCGCCGAGATCCGATTTGGACACCTAGAAGGTTGCGACCAGGCCAAGTTCAAATCGGCCAATGATGAAGCAGTCGGCAGTGGTGGCCGCGAATCCACTGAAGAGGCCAGAAGCAGTGGAGTTCTTGAAAAGACCGAGAGTCACAAAGTCCATACCGTCGACTAAGGATTCCAATTCACTTCTGGTTGGCTCCGATAGTCGTACTTGTTGTGTTGTCGGCGTCCCTTGAAGGTGGTGATGTTTCCAGCGAGATAGGTGGGTCAGTAATCCGATTACTGGAGATCAGTAATTGACTTGGGGATCAGTAATATTATTACTGGGGGTCAGTAATACTCTTACTTTGTGTTACTAATTGGTTTTTTTTTTATCGACAATTTCATTGGAATCCTTTCTCTTTTCAAATACGATATTGGAAATGAATATTGGAAATACTTTATACAATATTTGGTGCACTATATCTTGTATGATTTGCTTGAAAACAATCATGTTCAGTAAGAAGTTACTTACTGACTGACTGTAAGTTTGTAAATTTTGTAGCGTGTTGCACTTGATTTTTTTACCTGTGATGCTCTGATTTTTTTCAAATGTAACTAAGTAGCATCATATAACACAGATCATACAAGATTCCAGTAAGATGATTACTGACTGGCTCCAAGTAACCAGGTTACTGACCCTTAGTAAGATGATTACTGACCCCCAGTAAGATGATTATTGGCCCCAATATAAAACTTTGCTGACTTCCTGTAAACAATTACTAATTTTTTTTTGAAATAAAACTAAGTAGCATCATATAACATAGATCAAAATTCCAAAAGGGATTCCAAATAATATTACTGACTCTCAGTAACCAGGTTACTCACCTCGAGTAAGCAACTTACTGACCCCCAATAAGCAACTTACTGACCCCCAGTAACCAGGTTCTCTCGACCTAATATGGCTGTCGGAGTCTCCATTCTGCTCATTACGATCCCATCACCTCTCGCGACCCATAACTCTATCCGTCTCTGATGCACCGACGATTCAAACCTGTCACTGCTGACGTCAGGGTCGGGGAAGCCGGGACCGGTGACGACGCCGATGCAGACGGTGTCCCAGAGGTCGGCAGTGAGGTCGAAGGCGAGTCTCTTGCAGACAGCGGAGGCGGGGGAGGTGACGATCCCTTCGACAGCGGACTTGGCGAGGACGGAGTTGTCGTGGCCGGCGATGGACTGCTGAAGGGGCTAGAGGAGGGCGTTGCACTGCCGGATGGCATCGTTGGAGCGCAAGTCGACTTGGATCTGAGCGAGGTTGTGGTCACAAGAGAGAGAGAGAGAGAGAGAGAGAGAGAGAGAGAGAGAGAGAGAGAGAGAGAGAGAGAGAGAGAGAGATCATATCTGGAATTTAGAAAGGAGAAAAGATGTGGCTGTTTTTAAGGATTAAGCTAAGGGGCAAAATTGTTTTCTTCACAAGATTTATTGATCTGGGCTATAAACATTGGAATGGGTAATTTTCCCCCCATTTTTGTGCAAATAGTCATTTTCTCTTAGATAAACAACTCAAATGCTATAAGTCTTTCATGAGTTGAACTCACAACCTCCTACTTACAAATCTAAGGCTAGCTATATTGAAATGGTACTGAGTTTTTGTACAGTCTCTTATCAATTGAATTTTAAAAACACCAGTATACCGTATGTTTGTTCTTTTTGAAGAACAGACGATAAGCCTTATATTGATAGAATGAGAGAAACTAACTTGAACACGATCCACCTCATAGAGGCCACATCAAAATCGAACCATGCAAAACTACTAGAAATTAGTAATATCTATGTTGAAAACTCTAGATTAAAGAGCAATCCAAGAACCGAGAACTGATACTCAGCTAACTTATTAAAATTTGAACCACCTTACATAGAAGGGATTAGCCCAGATGAAAAATCGTCACCCGTATCATCATACCAGCCCAACGCCAAGCCCAATCCAAATGTCAGACTAGCCACGCCCAAGGATCCCCCAGCCAACCACTAAGGCCTTGTTTGTTTGGCGGAATTGGGGAATTCGGAAAGGAAAGTAGTTTCTTTCCTTTGTTTGGTAACCACACAACTACGAACTACTTTCCTAACAAAGGAAAAATAGAGGGGAAGTTGACGGTTCCACCCAACTCCCATGGGAATGAACTTCCTTTCTCCTTTCTTAGCATTAATAACGAAGTGCGATGACTATAATGTCTTTGGTAAAAATTCTTTATTATTAAAGCTTAAGGGTATTATTGAACATTTGACAATTTTTTCCTTTCCTTTCCTACACTAATGAGACACTAGAAGGGAAACTTGATAGAAACTCTAACTTCTCTTCTCGAGGGAAAATACAAGCGAAATGAGTTTCCTTCCGACCAAGGTATTAAATATCGACGATTACGGAAATATCGATGGTTTGAAAAAAAGAAATTTCGATGGAAATTTCGAGAAAATATCGAATATCGATGGAAATTTTACCAAAAATTTATATAAAAATTGTATACTTAGATAAAAATAGATTAAAACTAAAATATCGGAAAGATATGAGTATTAATATCGATGTTTGAAAAAAACGGAAATTTCAAGGAAATATCGAGGTTATCGAGGATATTTTAGTCCTTGCTTCCGACAACCGAACGTGGTCTAAGGCACCCCATGTCTAACCAGACCACCATTGGCAACCGCGCCATCGCCACTAAAATAAATCCATTCCATCCCAAGGTGACCGAAACTGGCCAAGCCCCTTGGCACCACCTCCCCTTGCAAAGCCTCTATCGGGATCCCTAAGAGCCCATTAAACCCACATCGAGATCCTCCAGTAAACCGTCTGCTGCCATGAACCCCAACACTAACCTTGCTGAGAACGACAGTATCAAACCATCTTCTAGCATTCCCAAGACCAGCAACATCCAAATCACTATCGATCATTGCCGTTGGACCCCCAAGCCTACACTCCTTTGCCAAATTCCATTGACGCATATCAGAAAATGCACGACATTGATGCCAATAGAACTCTATGTTGCCGCCACACTCATCAACTTGGCCAAAGAGATTAGAAGACCCAACGCCTCTGGTCATATATGCCAGGGCGCCGCCAAGGGAAAACCGTAGTAGAGCTCTCATCGAACTTTTAGTTATCCTATATACAATATTTGTTGATGAATTTATTTCGTGGATAATATCATTCTATTATTAAAACTTTTAACTCAAATGTTGTTTGAACTTGAAATCACAACTAATGCCTTGTTGGAGAGAACCATATATTGCAGCTTTCCAACGAACTTTGATCATACCCCCTTCAAGGTGTTGCTAAACATACCCAGCAAATATCTAAGTAAACCCAGTAACCAACCATTTTACCAATAACACCCTTTTAATTGAACCTAGCAAAACCAAGCAACTGATGTTTGTGAGATATGAACAAGCCAAATCTGCTCCAAATTCAAATTCACATATGAAATTCTTTAAGACGTCATCATCATAATCATCACTCCGATATGTGTGTATTTTGATTTTAACATATATTATCAATTTTGAGTATTATGTCAACTTTTAATCTGGACGTTGTGATATCTTAATTAAAGGATGCAAGATGAAGTTACAATTAAATTATTCAATTGAATCCCTTTAGAAATCAAGTAATGATTCAAATCTTTTGTGAAACCCAGACATATATCATAATTAATCATATGTTTTAGTTTCTAGAGAAGACCTATATGTGTCTCCAACGATTTCAAACCCGCAGCACATGCAAACTCCATACCACATCTTGGTCGTGCCATTGATCATAACTGAAACACATTTTTAGAGACAAGAGTGATGCATCCAAACAATTCAAAAGAGCATAACAATACTGAGAAGGCATCTAATCGAGTTGGAGACTGGAGAGAGAACGAAATCCAGACTTTTTTCTTTGGTTTTTAGGGAAAAGTTGGAATATTAGTAAATATTTCAAAATGTTGGGTATACATAGAAATTTGTTGGGTACATATAGCAGCACCCTAGTTTCCCTTCAATAGTACAATATGTAAAACGAGGGGTAAAGTACAAATAAATACCCGAACTTTGAAGCTAATTTCAATTAAATACTCCATCTATAAATTATTTCAAATAAATACCCAAACTTTGAAGCTCATTTCAATAAAATACCTCATCTATAACTTATTTCAAATAAATACCCGAGCTATATAAAATCCTACAAAATTTCAACTCCGCTAGACATCCTGTTAAAACAACCGTTAACTTGTTTATGAGGGGTGTTTGACTTATTGACTGGACCCGCCATCGAGGGTATTTTAGGCAACACAAACTTATTCTCGCTCACTGTCTCCTGTAACCCTAAACTTTCAGTCATTTTCCTCAACACTTAAGCTTAAATGAAAGTACTACATTGCAAACTGCAAAATAGAAATCAACTTAATTGTATGTAAATAAATTTTTGTACAAATTTTTTTTGTACAAATTAGCTACGTACAAAAATGTCTTTACATACAATTAAGTTGATTTTCATTTTGCAGTTTGCAATATAATACTTTCATTTAAGTTTAAAGATTAAGGAAAATGGTTGAAAGTTTACGGCTATAGGAGACATTGAGCGGGAATAAGTTTATGTTGTCTAAAATATCCACTACCAGAAAAGGGGCTATAGCCGACGACGCCATCTCGTCGGCCGTTTTCATTAAATCGTCGGCTATTATCTCGTCGGGAATGCTCCGTCGGCTATTATCTCGTCGGGAATGCTCCGTCGATACTCAGGGTAAGTCGTCGGCTTATAAAACACGCGGTATAGCCGATACATAAAGAGTCGTCGGCTATACTTCGAACATTGCCGACGACAGAATCATCGGCTTCAACAATTACGTAATTGCCCCTAACCCGGAAGTATAGCCGACGACACTATCGTCGGCTATACATCAGTCATAGCCGACGACACTATCGTCGGCTATACGTCCGGCATAGCCGACGAATTAATCGTCGGCCATAACAATCGCCGGTACCAGGAACGGCTTTTTTTTGCCGGAAGCCGGGAGGGTATAGCCGACGAAATATGGCCCATTTTGTCGGCTATAACCCCTAAATATTTAAAAAAATTTAAAAATTTAACTCGGGCCCAATTTCACTTCGTCTTCAGTTTGGCTGCAGAAAATCCACAAACAAACATCTAAATATCCAACAAATATCCACATCAATCCATCCCTAATATCCTACCTACTGTACAAATTAACCCCATAACTAGTCATCTACTCATCATCACCCCCTAAACGCGTAGCGTCGTCGACCGGATCGTTCGAGTTCTGGTGGCTATGGCTATCCTGATCGCCTGGCGTACTCCGATGCGGGGGGGGGGGGGGAGTGGGGACGACGAACTGGGGCATCTGTGGCGGAGGCGGGGGCTGGAGTCCAGCCTGCTGGGCCTCCCAAGATAGCTGCATCCATCGGTACATCTCCGCCACAGATGCGTCTCTGGCCTGCTGCGCCGAAGCCTCCGCGGCCCTCGCCAACTCCGCCTGCTGGAGCGCCTCCACCGCCCTCGCCAACTCCGCCTGAGTCCTCTGCAGCTGCGTCTGCAAGTCTCCTCTCGTCGAAGCCGCACGTTGCGTGCTGGGATTGGCCGGCGTGTACTTGAGAACCCCATCTCCCGCCGCGCCTAGGCCTCTCTGGTAGAAGTAGTTGTTGCCCGTCCCTACCGCCGCGTGCATGATCTGAGAGGCCAAGCGCAGCTCAAGGGTGTCGATCGTGGAGGCAAACTCCGCGATCGCCTCGTCGGACGCCCCTTCCCCCAGGGTGTCTCGCGCGATCCCGAAGGTGATCGCGTCGGTCTACGCATCTATTTCCGCCTAATTGACAAGAAAATATAATAAACGAATTAATAAAAAATATATATAAATTAATTTAATGAAACACTTTTATTGAAGATGGGCGAATACTTACCACTTGGTCGGGACGCCCCGGATACATCTGCGCGTGAATCCACTACAACGGCCTCAGCGGTCGGTCCCTCCTCGCAATCTCTGCCCACTGCCTCCAGGAGCGGGCGCCGCCATGGTGGGGGTGCTCGTTCCTCTTGCGGTTGTCGCTGTTCGTCTTCGAGATTTTCTGTATTATAAGAACGAACATATAAACGCAAATATAAATTAGTAACTAAATTAAAATATTAGGAACTAACCAAAATAAAATTATTAACTAATTTAGTTACTAACTAATTTAATTTAATTAGTAACTACTTAACTAACTAATTTAATTTAGTAACTAACTAACTTACTAACTACCTAATTTAATTTAATTTAATTTAATTTAGTAACGAACTAACTAACTATGTAACTAACTAACTAACTTAATTTAATAACTAATAACTAACTAATTAATTTAATTAAGTAACTACATAATTTAATTATTAAATAACATTAAAAAGTTATATACTAGCAGGCTAAATTTTCTTACCGAGACCATGTCGCTCCCGAAGTAGGCTACCAGCCATAGCCACTCATACTCCCTGTACCGGAACTCGTGGGGGGTTGCACCTCGCCCCAAGCGCTGCTCCACATGGTACGTCCTGTAGTGCGTCAACAGCTCGTTCTTCCACTCGGAGTACCTATATTAACAAAACACAACTGTTAGATATATTCGTACACTATCAATAAATATATTTATACAAAAAAAAGTGAAACACATAACCTGTTCTTCAGCTGCTCGTCTCTCCACCAGTCCAAGGTAGGATGGACTCTAAACCATTGCTGCAATATTATAAATTAATTAGAAAATATTTTTATATAGTTATAAGGACTGAATTCATAAATGTTTATTTTCTATAATAAAAATACGATTTAACTCACCGACAGTGCATTGTACACTCGCGCCTTGATGTCATCGGGCACAGAGCCCCAGTCGGGCCACAACAGTGGGACCCTGTCCCGCACGAGCATGGCCGTCGCGTTGATATACTTGGTGGTGGTGTCTCTCCTCTCAATCGGGCGTCCATCCTCACCGGGACCGGGCAGGATCTCTCTGATCCCACCGGCGAGCTCCCTCTCCAGGGTCGACATGTTCGCTGGCCCTCTGGTCCGTCTCGTCCCCGCGGGTTTATTGACGAGGACGCCTGTTTCATAATTAAAATGAAGATATAGTTAAATAATTATTTAAACTAACTAATTAAATAATTAATTAAACAATCTAAATAATTAATTAAACTAACCAATTACCTGCGTCGTTGTACTGCTTGTCCTTCTCACGAACGGCCCACAGGCCGCGGCAGTCCTCTGAGTCGAAAGGACTGTAGACGTAGGCCTCCTCCCAGGGAATCTCGTGGGGCCGGTCGTGCCTCCAAATCTGCCTCCCCCTGGCGTCGTACTCAGGGATGGCAGGGAGGAACTGGACCATGTACATCCCCGATGGCGGAGACATACGGGGCGTGGACCCTGAGGAGCCTGCTCCCCCTGACGGTGGGCCCCGTAGCTGTGGATGCTGTCGCTGTGGGGGGACAGGGAGCATCTCTGGAGGGTCCAGATCGGCGCGCGGTGGGGTCGGCTGCCGATCCTGGAACAGTGCTGAAGTGCACTGGGGTCTGGTGGCTCTGCGTCCTCCTCCGACACTCGAGTCAGGGCCCGCTCCCGTCGACTCATACGAGGATCCCCCACGTGGATCGCTCGGGGTCAATCCCATCAACGTCTCCTCTCGTCGACTCATAGGCCGGCCTAGGCCCCGACGACCGCTGGATCCGCTCCCCCCACGGCTGGCTCCTGCCTGAGCGTCGGGGTCGCTCTCGGTCCGTCTGCCAAGCCATCGGTCTACAAAGCGGCGGTTTCCTGCACAATTAGTATATAAATTCCATAAATTGCACAAAAATTCCACAAAAAAATTAAAAACTTCATTCAATGTATATATACCTAAATATATTTATACCTAATTATATATATATATATTCCGAAATATATATATATATATATATATATATGTATATCCTTCTAAAAAATCTTGTTAATTCCACAAAATTAAAAATAATTCCACAAAATTCCTTAAATTTCACAAAAAAAATAAAAAACTTCATTAAATATATATATACCTAATTATATATATACCTAAATATATTTATACCTAATTATATATATATATATATATAATTATATATATATTCCGAAATATATATATATAGATATATATATCCTCCTAAAAAATTTTGTTAATTCCACAAAATTAAACAAAATTCCACAAAATTTCATAAATTTCACACAAAAATAAAATACGTCATTAAATATATATATACCTAATTATATATATACCTAAATATATTTATACCTAATTATATATAAATTAGTATACTAGTATATAAATTCCACAAAATTCCACAATTAGTATATATATAAAAACCCTAAATTTAACAAAAAAATCCACAAAATTAGTATATAAATTCCACAAAATTCCACAAAATTAACAAAAAATCCACACAATTCCATAAATTTCACAAAAACCCTAAATTCCACAAAAAATTCACAAAAACCCTAAATTTAAAAAAAAAAACAAAATTCCACAAAATAAATAAAAAACCTAAATGAGCAATCGATCGGGACTACCTGACATGGTGGTGCAGTCTGGACGAGGAGCTTGGTGGGTGCGGCGGCGACGGCGGCTAGGGGCGGCGGATCGATCGGCTCGTCTGGTTCGGGTCGGGGAGGCGTCGGGAAGCTCGGGCACGGGGCGGGGAGGGGTCGGGTAGGGCAGGGGAGGGTCGGTCGGCGTCGGGAGGCGTGGTGGTGGTCGGTCGGCGTCGGGGAGGCGTGGTGGCGATTAGGGATTTCGGCAAAAATCCAGAAAATGAGGGAGAGGCGCCTCTGTTGCGGTTTAAATCGAAAGACTATAGCCGACGATTTAATTTTAATTCGTCGGCTATACTCTGACCCGACATCCGGGCCGGGCCGAAGTTGGGCTTTGCGGGCCGGATATAGCCGACGAAGTATGGATTTCGTCGCCTATAGTGTGGACTATAGCCGACGATTTGATTTTAATTCGTCGGCTATAGTATAGCCGACGAAATTCGTCGGCTATACTCGTCCGGGCCGGGCCGAAGTTGGGCTTTGCGGGCCGGTTATAGCCGACGAAATAGTTATGTCGTCGCCTATAATATGAATCTCGTCGGCTATATTATGAATCTCGTCGGCTATACTTCACGCTCTCAGCAGCCGTCAGATCTCGCCCATCCAACGGCGGACAATGAAACGGCGCGGATCGCAAGAGTTTAGCCGACGAAGTTAAGTATGTCGTCGGCTATTCTTTGGTCAAACTACAAAGTCATACCTCTAAACGCTTTAAAACGGAAATTGGCCCGTCTAGATGACGTTTTTTGGCCTGACCTTCAACAGAGAATAGTTTCAGATCGATGAGACGCAACTAATCGTATAAAAATTTTCCTCAAAATATTTACCGACCGTCAGGCTACCCATAGGAAAACGGGAGTAAAAAACAGCTAACCGCAACATTCGGCACACAGATTTTGTCGGAATCTTCCCATTTTTCAACCGTAGACGTATTTCAATATTTCGGTCGTAACTTATTTCATGGCACTTTTGCATTTGAAGGGTCTACGTATAGCAACTATTTGAAACTATACATTCACTTAAACACTTAGTAAACAAGTTAAGGAACATTAGTGCATATGTTCCGATTTCGAATCTAAAAGTTTGGAAAATCTATTCCAACCATCAGATATCACCGTTAAGATTAAATACATGTATGAAAAAAATTCCAAGTACATCTGACAACGTTAAAGGCTCGATCGGTACGGTCAAACTGCAAAGTCAAACCTCTAAACGCTTTAAAACGGAAATTGGCCCGTCTAGATGACGTTTTTTGCCCTGACCTTCAACAGAGAATAGTTTCAGATCGATGAGACGCAACTAATCGTATAAAAATTTTCCTCAACATTTTTACCGAACGTCAGACTACCCATAGGAAAACGGGAGTAAAAAACAGCTAACCGCAACATTCGACACACAGATTTTGTCGGAATCTTCCCATTTTTCAACCGTAGACGTATTTCAATATTTCGGTCGTATCTTATTTCACGACACTTTTGCATTTGAAGGGTCTACGTATAGCAACTATTTGAAACTATACATTCACTTAAACACTTAGTAAACAAGTTAAGGAACATTAGTGCATATGTTCCGATTTCGAATCTAAAAGTTTGGAAAATCTATTCCAACCGTCAGATATCACCGTTAAGATTAAATACATGTATGAAAAAAATTCCAACTACATCTGACAACGTTAAAGGCTCGATCGGTACGGTCAAACGAAGTATGGTCCATTTCGTCGGCTATAATGCTTATCTTTCCGAAAATTTGCCATTTAGGGCCTGAAATAAATTCCTGAACATCGCACAAACAATTCAATACAATATCCCATAAACTCGGAAAACGGTAATTAAGGACGAAAAAAGTATTCATACATGCATGCACCATCGTACACAAATTCCACATAAAGAGTATACTAAAGATGGTAATCAGAATCATCCTCATCACTTGAGTCAGACGTAGTATAGTAGTTCATATCTGGCAACCGGTGCTCGTACTCGTCGTCTGAGTCATCGTCTGCCTGATATAGACGATTCGGATTAACATCATACATGGGCACCTGACCCCTAGGAAGTCGAACCACTCTGCCCGGCGTCACATTATTATCGCGGATGGTGGAGGATTCCGGAATGTCGCCGGCGTCCGGCTCTTGGTATGCGGTCGCTTCTTGACACTTTGTGCTCACACCAAGTGTGGTAGCACTGTATATGTCTCGCTGAGACACATGGTTAACTACCTTCCACGTGCCTTTGTTCAATGGATCGTCAAGATAAAAGACCTTTTTGGCCGCTGTGGCGAAAACAAATGGGTCGTCTTCATACACACTAGTGGCGGTATTCACCGAAAGTATGCCGTACTGATCGATCCGTATGCGGTGCGGCCTAGTATCAAACCATCGACACTTGAACAAGTGGACTTTCATGCGGTTCCCATAAATGAGTTCAACAACTGACTGTAGGACACCGTAAAAATCCACGCCCCCCTCTGCACCATCGACCATCACCCCACAATTCTGTGTTTTGCGTTCCCCGTCTCTACCTTCACATATATACTTAACGCCGTTGACATCACACATTGGGCGGACTGTGGAAGATATCGGCTTCATCGACAACAGCCTCAATTCCTCTGAGTAATTTGTATGACCACCCCTCTCAGCCACTTGCATCAGCTGAAAAATATAACTCAAATCAGTTGGTGTGTTTATGATTAAAGAATAGGGAACTGTAAAAGAAAGCCATCTAATATATATATTTATACACTTACCCATTGTGGAAAATAGTCTGCAAACGTCGTGTTGTGGTACTCGACATCACCGCGAACTTCCTTGCAGTGAAGATGGGTTCGTTTCCAATATTGTACCTCCGGACAGTTTATTAGAACCCACCAGTGGGCAATCCCTACCTCATGGTCAGGCAACTTGTCCACCCCCTTCTTCTTGAAGCTTCCGTATGGTACAACAGAGTTGGCGACGATAGATAGGTTGAACTCGGGGTCATCTCGACTTGGATGTTGTGGGGGGTCCTCCATCGCTCCCAAGTACAACTTGGCGTACGTTACACACTCATGCGCAATGTAAGCTTCAGCAATACACCCCTCAGGCGCAGATTTATTGTGCAAATATTTCTTGTACTCTCCAAGTTGTCTGCAAGGTTAACAAGTGCATGTTAAGAGCATGCAACTTTTATTTAAAAACATGTATAAATCAAATTTATGAATAACATGTACCTTTCGATGGGATACATCCAAGTGTAGTGTACGGGACCGGTAAGCAACAATTGTTGGGGAAGATGGATCATCAGGTGAGGCATGATGTCAAAGAAGTTTGGGGGAAATATCCTCTCGAACTTGCACAAGATAAAAACGATTTCCTCATGCATTCTCATGAGGTCTGATTTTCTAACTTCTCTAGGGCATAACTTCTGGAAGAATCTTGACAACGCCACCAACGGCTCAACCACTTCATCGTCCAAGTACGCTCGAATGAAAATAGGGAAGAGGCGTTGAAGCAGTACATGGCAGTCGTGACTCTTCAATCCGTACATCTTGTTGTCTCGGTAGTTAACACACTTGCTTATGTTACCCGCATAGCCATAAGGATACCTGCATAGCCATTAACAACAATTAGATTTCATGCATATATAGTCGTCCAACAACAGATGGATTCTTTAGGGAATACATGCCTAATTAATAAAAAGTTACCTGACATTACTCAGCCATCCAAAGATTTCATGTTTCTGGTCCCTGGTGACGGTGTAAGGAGCTTGGGGCATTTTGCTCCTGCCCTCTCTCAACCACAAATGGTCCCGCAGTCCCATATTTCTCAGATCAACGCGTGCCTTGGGGGTGTCTTTTGTTTTCTTCTCCTAATTCAAAACTGTGCCAACCACGGCTTCACCCACGTTCTTCTCTATATGCATGACATCCAGGTAGTATCTGGTAGCCAACCTGGCCCAATAAGGAAGTTCCCATAAGATGCTCTTGTGTGACCAGAACCTATACCGATCCGGCCTCTCTGGAATCGTGCGCAACACATCGGGATGATTGCTAAGCGGACCAAAGTCATACTCATTCAACACTGCCAATATTTCCTCCCCTGTCCATTGCTCGGGTGCCCAGCTCCTTTCTTCAGTCCCATCAAAAGCCTGTGCATCGTCCCTAAATGGATGGTCATGCGGAAGCCAACGACGGTGACGCATCTGGACAATCTTGCTGCAATGAGGACCCGGAGCAATCAACAGTCATGCACTTTGAACAAGCCCTGTAACCCCTGGTGACGCTGCCCGACAACATACCCCTCCCAGGAAAGTCACTGATCGTGCCAACAAGCATGGCATGCATCCGGAACATCTCATTTTTGAACCGGTCGTAGACCAGGTGGCCGTTCAGACTCAAGTACCGAAGCTCCTCAATTACGGGTCTCAAATACACATCGAGACACTTTCCCGGATAACCTGGGCCTGGAATCAACAATGTGAGCATGTTATATTCCTTCTTCATGCACATCCACGGTGGAAAGTTGTATGGAATCAAAATAACTGGCCACACACTGTACTGAAGCTCTTTCTTGCCAAAAGGGTTGAAACCGTCGGATGATAGCCCTAGCCAAACATTTCGAACCTCTGATGCAAATTCAGGAAACTCCAACACATTCTTCTTCCAAGCCTCTCCGTCGGCGGGATGTCTAAGAGTGTCATCGTCAGGCACATTCCTCTCAGCCCACCGTCTCATAGCTTTGGCCGTGAAAGCACACATGAACAACCGCTCAAGCCTATCAATCAGCGGGAAGTACCGAAGTATCTTCACAGCTTTCTTGTTCCCTTTAGGAGTGAACTTATACCGCTCTGTATTGCATACTGGGCAGTATTCAAGATCTGTAAGTCCTTCCCCGTAAAACAAAACGCAATCGTATCTGCATGCATGAATCTTGATGTAGGAAAGACCGAGATCTTTAAGGATATGTCGCACCTTATGATGACTGGTAGGAAGCCGATGTCCGGGGGGCATCGCCCCACCCCATAGCCGAAGCCAATCATCAACCGATTTGACAGTGCCTTTGTTCTCCGTTTTGATCTTCATCACTCCCATGACAGATTCAAGGACAGTCTTACTGCATCCGGGGTACAACGGAGTCTGTTGCAATGCGATCAGGTTGTTGTACTTTTCCATACCACTTGTGTTGACCGGAGATCGGGGTAATGGCTGGAGTGGCTCAATATCAGGGAAACACTCCATCTCCGGAGGAGGGAGTTGCACATCTGGTGCTTCCTCAAAGACACCGCTCTCACGAGGAAACATATCGTTGATCCAGTTCGTTGTTGGATCATTGGAGGAACTCCCTCTCTCGGCAAATTGTCCATGATCATGACGACCCGCAAACTCTGGTTCACCGTGATAAATCCAATTAGTGTATAAGACCCAAAATCCATATCTAGCCAGGTGTTGCTCCACTGTCTCTATGGAAAACCGGTGTCGTGGGGTGGCACACTTGCACTTTTTACACGGACAATAATGAAGTGTAGTGTCTCCACAGTTAGCCATCACAAAATCCAGGAAACTCCTAACTCCATCATGATACGCCTGATCTCATCTTCCAAGGGTAATCCAACTCTTGTCCATCCTGTAAATTCAAGAAATAAATATAGCTATATATAGATATGTATATATGCACGTACTACGTACGTACGTACGTACTAATTAATTAAAAAATTCATCATTAATTACACACACACACACACACACACACACACACATATATATATATATATATATATATATATATATATACACATGCATCCCTAAATTAATTAAAACATCGTCAATCTCCCTAATTAATTAAACACAATGTATTTTTTATGTATACCAACAATATATTTTTAATTACAATTAAATTAATTAATATATATATACATTTTTTCATCAAATTCATCTAAAATCACCTATAAATCAACAATCAATCACTAATCTTCAACAAAACTTCAATTCTATCCAACCAACATATATATCAATTACCCATTAATAATCTCATCTCAACACACACACACACACATATATATATATATCAAATTAATCACACATTTATTCTAATTAAACTCTAAATTAACACACCTCTGCATATAACCAACTAAATCAACACACACAGCAATATACGTACCTTTCAAGCTTATGGCCGAGGTTTTGGACGATTTCAGAGCGTTTTCGAAATGTTTTCGACGAATGAGCTCGCTGCTGCAGAATGGATCTGATATAAGAGTTATAGCCGACGAATACCATCCTCGTCGGCTATAACCAAAAACTTTTCGTCGGCTATAACTATTATAGCCGACGAATACCATCCTCGTCGGCTATAACCAAAAACGTTTCGTCGGCTATAGTTATAGCCGACGAGTTGTCAGCAGTCGTCGGCTATAATATTATAGCCGACGATGTGGCCGACGAAATAGTAATTCGTCGGCTATAACCACTTATAGCCGACGAAGTACTGTTTCGTCGGCCGTGTTTTCCCATATCGTCGGCTATAACCCCTTTTCCGGTAGTGCTCTGCGAGATTTTTTTCTCGAACAGGGGGTTGTTTTCCAAACTTCTTGCATTTATACACCTCAACAAAATGGTGTCGTTGAGCGCAAACATAGACATCTTCTAAATGTTGCTCGAACTCTTCGTTTTCAATCACACTTACCACTTCATTTTTGGGGAGAATGCATTCTTACTGCTGCATACACGATTAATAGACTTCCTACACTTTTGTTTGATAAAAAGTCCCCTTTTGAGATTCTTTACAATAAACCTCCTGACTATTCTCGCATGCGCGTTTTCGGTTGTGTCGCTTTTGCAACTTCTGTTACTCCTTCATCCAAATTTTCCCCACGAGCTCACAAATGTATTTTTCTTGGATACCCAATGGGTCAGAAAGCTTATAAACTATATAATCTTGAAACCAAAAATATTTTTACCAACCGTGATGTTACTTTTTTGGAAGATACCTTCCATTTCACGTCTTCTTCTCTAAGAGTTTCACCATCTTCTTCTTCTTGTTTGCCTCGTCCTATTTTTGATGACATTGTGTCTCATACTATACCTATTTCTCATGGACCTCCCTTGTCCTCATCCTCTAGACATCCATCGTCCCCACCAATTTTTGAGTCATCAAGCTCGGCCACAGTTGCCCCTCCAGCTGAGATTGATACCCCATCGCAATCCCCACCTGATACTAATCCGTCTTTACAGTCCTCTCCTGAAACTGATAACTCTTTAACTACTGAAATCGATCATCCCGTTTCTGGTTCATTAGCTCCTGCCTTACGCCGCTCCACACGATCCCGTGTTCCCAATGTACGTCTCCGTGATTATAAGTGCTCGCAGGTGATTCTGCCACCACACCATCCATCATCTCCTCGGTCGAGTCCTCCACCAGGTACGCGTTACCCACTTTGTAATTTCATTTCATATCAGCAATATTCTTCATTGCACCTTGCATATGTCGCAGCTCTTAGTAGGGATGCAGAACCATCTTCTTATGATCAAGCCTCTTCTGATCCTAATTGGCAAACTGCTATGCATGAGGAACTTGCAGCCCTTACAGCCAATAATACTTGGTCATTAGTTCCTCTTCCTCCTGGTAAACGACCAATTGCTTGTAAATGGGTATATCAGATTAAGCGCAAGGCCGATGGTTCTATTGAGCGTTACAAAGCTCGCCTTGTGGCCAAGGGTTTTACACAAGCTGCAGGTATTGATTACCATGATACTTTTTCTCCTACTGCCAAGATGATTACAGTTCGTTGTGTTCTTGCCATTGCAGCTTGTCAGAATTGGTCCCTTCATCAGCTTGATGTTAATAATGCTTTTCTTCATGGTGATTTACATGAAGAGATATATATGTCCCCTCCTCCAGGTCTTCAGCGACAGGGGGAGAATTATGTGTGTCGCCTCCACAAATCACTCTATGGTCTGAAGCAAGCTTCTCGGCAATGGTTCTCTAAGTTCACTGAAGCCATACTTGCTGCCGGTTTTGTTCAATCTAAAGCTGATTACTCTCTTTTTGTACAAAAGGTTGGTGATTCCCTTACAGTGTTGTTGAATTATGTTGATGATATTCTCATTACCGGGAACAACCTAGACTCTATTCGTGCTACCAAAGAATTTTTGCATTCTCGTTTTCGTATTAAGGATTTGGGTGACCTCAAGTTTTTCCTTGGCATTGAGATTGCACGTTCACAAAAGGGCATATTATTGTCTCAACGAAAGTATGCATTTGAGATCATTAAGGACACCGGTCTCTTAGGTGTCAAACCTGTGGACTTTCCCATGGATGATTCGAAACTGTCAAATAAGGGGGAGTTGCTTAAGGATCCTGTTGTGTATCGACGTTTGGTTGGACGACTCATTTATCTCACAATCACCAGACCTGATATCACTTATTCAGTTCACGTTCTTAGTAGGTTTATGCATGAGCCTCGCCTACATCATATGACAGCAGCTCTTCGAGTTGTCAAATATCTAAAATCTTGTCCCGGTCAAGGTTTGCTTTTGAGTTCTAACAATGATCTTAGTTTGAAAGCATTTTGTGATTCTGATTGGGCAGGCTGTCCTATTACTCGTCGTTCTACAACGGGATATTGTGTCTTTTTGGGTAATTCCTTGATATCATGGCGCACTAAGAGGCAGAGGACAGTTTCATTGTCAAGTGCAGAGGCAGAGTATAGAGCTATGGCTGGTACATGTTGTGAACTTACTTGGCTCCAGTATTTATTTGCTGATTTGCATATATCTATTCCTAGACCAACTATTTTGCATTGTGATAATCAGGCAGCTCTTCACATAGCTGCAAATCCAGTTTTCCATGAAAGAACTCGCCACATTGAGATGGATTGTCATTTCATTCGAGATAAGATAATAGATGGCTCGGTCAGAACTCGATTTGTTGGTTCTTTGCAACAACTTGCAGATGTGTTCACAAAAGCATTAGGCAAAGACAAGTTCAGATTTCTATTGAGCAAGTTGGGAGTTCTTGACATACACTCTCCAACTTGAGGGGGAGTGTTGGAAAGTAAATCAAATGTAATTGTGTATATATTTTCCATTAATTATATTAGATGTGTATTAGGAGTTCTTTCCTTTATCGTCTCCTACCTTATTGGAGACTACTTGTTGTACAAGACTATTGCTGTATATATTTCCACAATATCAATGGATTCATCATTCCGCCATAACATACTTTTCTATATGGCCGGTCCCAATGCATTTTTAAATTTCATAAAGCAACACCATTGACCATAACCTAGGGCAAGTCATTTTCATCCATGTCTCAAACGCTGTCTGATACTGTATCAGTAGATAAGATCACAAGAATGGCGCGCATATGGCTTCAAAACCCTAATCTATATTTGCCTTGATAATAAGGGGGACATTTCCTTGTGGGTTCACTTGGCTATATATATAATCAAATTTCATTATTCAGAAAGATAGAGATCGAGATAGAGAGAGATCGAGCAGAGGCAGATGCCCCCTCACACCTCCAAAAGCCAGATTAAGCTCTAACTCGCTCGCTTCAAACTTCTACCTTCCTCCATTAATTCCGGTCTACGTGTTTAGGTCGTGATAAACTCAGAATATACGTGTAATCACTTGCAAATCACGTGCTTAAGGTAAGCGAATCGACTAATCTTGACCTGTTTTTTAACTATTATACTTGTTTATATGGATGTATAAATACACGTTCGCTCCCATGGGATGTGGAGAACAGAAAGCGAATTATTGAGAAGAATATATCGGAAAAGTGAAAATTAAAGTGTATTTGCAGCTTAGCTAGCTAGGCATGGTGCTTCAGAGGCTGGAAATGTGTATGGAGCTGATAAAGATGGCCATAGAGTTCGTCATCGTCGTGGCTGAAGCAGTAGAGGTAGTTCTTCACCAGAGCTTCCCTCCGAATCTTACAACTAGTTCAGCTTATACCACCACTCATCTTCCTTTTGTTGGCTTTCTTCCTTGAAATTCTTTGTATAGATCAGATTAGCTAGCGCCTCATGAGTTTTGTGTACAGTCCAGTTAATCTCCATTGTAAACCTTCAGGTTCGGTTGAATTCTACTCAGTTTTGATTATTAGTTCCTTTGTGCCAGAAGAGATTTGTTGATTACTGTCATAAGCTGTTATTAATTAGCTCTCCTGACACAATAGATGCTTGGTGAGCAGAGGCAATTCTTTCTTTGGTTTGGAACACAGCCAATTCATAAATCTGTTTATATATTTATTTATTATTTCATTATCTTACAATAAAAAAAGAAATTGAGAGTATTTTGTTGTTGTGGTAGATAGGGAAAATGGTATAAGTCCATATAATGCCGGTGCTGGATTTTGGTTTGGTTACCAAGTTCCGGCCGGCCAGCAGCCTCTGGTTTTGGTACGTACATTGACACCGTTAACGCCAAGTATGGTACTCTTCATACATTTTATACTTGCTCAATTTCTTAAGGGTCTAGTTGGCCATGGAATGCTCGAAAGCTACAGTACACTAAAGAGGGGTTTTGATTTTGCAAATATGATTACCCAAACGGGGATGGAAGTCTTCGTCAATCATCGACTTTCTGGTTGATTCGCCGGTTTGGGGATCCTCACCAGGTTCATCGACATCCCGAGCTCTCGTCGCCGATGGTTATGACTATGGACAGGTTTGCTTATCAAAGTCTAGGGGTGCGTATTTGCATTGATTTTCAGCAAGGCCGAAGTGTACGCCAGATGTGGCTTCCCTGCGACCACCGTGGCGGTATCGGGGTTGGATTCAGAGCCGATGGTGATCTGTTGATTGGTATCGGGATCAACGGCGGTGTTCTTCTGGAGCCTGGGTTGATGGCGCTGGTGATGGGGTGCCCTGGTTTGCAGATCGACACTCATCGTTGCAACATGACGACGGTGGTCGACATGACGGCGAGGATAGGCGAAGAGCTGACGGCGATGATTCCGAATAATGTTTTTGGGCTAGGATTTGGTGCCGGAGTTGGGCCCGACTTTCATTTAATTTGGGCCTTCACTCTGGTATGGATTTGGTTGGATTGGGTCTTTATGGCCCAGAGCAAGATCTAGTTTTTTTTGGATCAAATGCAACTTTGATAACCTCGGTTGTTAACTTTATTCTTACTACTGAGTGTTTCAAAACTGTGAAAATAAAAGTGCTATAAACGGTCTTTAGAAGGTGAATGTACGTTTGATTATTAAGTACCTAGGTGCCAAATATGTATTTAGTACTCTTAGAGAGTAATTCTTTTTGTCGGCCCTCATGGGTGTTTTATTCTTTGTACTGTTCACTGAGCAATATATTTTGACTACTGATTCAAAAAAAATAAATTATATATATATAATTAAAAATTAATAATAATAATAAATAAATAATACCAATAGTTACAAACGGATGTTGGAAAAGATAAGGAATTTGATTTGTTAAAGTCGAGTCGTGTGTATCACACACTTTTCTTAAGACAATTACACCGCCTCTATCGGTGCAAAAGGACTTCTTGGCGTTCATCTCCCAGGATACAACGACCTTTCGAGTTCTTGTGGCTGCACTGCTACAAGAACACCTACGAACTGGTAGTACCTTCTATCTATCACCAGAAGAAACGACACGAGAGAAAAAGTTTTGGGAAAATGAAGTGTGTTTCTATTGTCTGATATTATTTTAGATGATGTTTGAACAAAGGAATATGTCGCTCTTTATATAGGGGAAAAAGAACTTACTACTTTAATTGTCATGAATTCATAAATGAATTTCATATGATCATAAATTATAGCCGTTACATAATGAATTCTAATTCATATGTCATAACTATTTCTGTGATGACCCGACCTGACCTGGCTAGGGAAGCTAGCAGGTATGTAAGTCACGTATCCCGCATCGCCCGGGGAAGAGTGGATGTTGTGCTTATATGTGCAGAGTTAGTTCAATACATAAAGACGCGTTTTGGGGGCTCAATGGCTTCGGAGGGGATGAGAACTCCGAAGTTAAGCTTGCTGAGCATCAGAGCAATCCCAACATGGGTGACCTACTGGGAAGTTGCTCGTGAGCTCCCAAAAATGAAACTGTGAGGGTCGTGCGGGGCCCAAATCGGACAATATCCTAAGTGTATAGGCTGGACTGTTATAATTTCCTCAATGAATTTCATTTCATACGTTACAACAGTTACACAATGAATTCGGTAATTACAAAATTCAATCTTATTAAACCTATCATTACATAATCTAATCTCATTGAATCTGCTGTTACAGAATTCAAAGCATTAAATCTGCTGTTACAGAATTCAAAGCATTAAATCTGTTACACATTCCAGAATTCAAGTAGTGAGCATGTTTTGGATGACAATGTTCTTATTTACACCATAACCAATTTAAACAGATGATTACATGAATTTGTAACCCTCATACTGGAGAATACAAATTCATATTTTATCATTAACAAATATTAGGTGCGTCCACTTAAATTCTTCCACTTCAATAAGTTAAAATAAATGGTGATTTTCACCATTTTCCAACAGCTACTATATATTATTGTTAGGTAATTTGGTTGGTCAAAAACACAGAATGCAACATTGAAATTTTCATATAAGGTTGGATTTGGTTTCCACGAAGAGATTAGAATCTGCTAGTTGGCCAATATGTTATAGTGGGGTATAGAGTAATGTCGCTTCGATCATGTATGTATAAAATTAAGTTCATAGCTTTGCAAGAACTGCTCGCTTAAGTTGAACAGTGAAAGCAGTGGAAGGAGCCAACGCATACGATAAACGTATGGAGCCCTGGAGGATTATTTTTCTGCAATTGAATCGTTGGAAGCTTCTGAATTATTGATAATGGGCAATCCTAAACGAAACAAGCACAGGTTTCAACTCCAGCCAGGAGAAAGTCTTCTATGTCGAGGGTATGCAATAGTGATGCTGAATGCAACGACCTCATTAGATAGATAGATTAGAAAATTACCAATAACTACAATTTTGTGTTAATATTTACCAATAGTAAGACCTAATTTTTTTTATACCATCAGCATAGAATTAACAGTAACGGGCTGTTAAACTGTCCACGACTTAATGACATAATTAACCCTGAAAATTCATAAATTACAACCTATGTCATCTATATATATACATAAACATATTCTCACAGTCCACATATTAAACCCTAATTGAGTTTCGATTGGAGCCGGCGAGCGGTGAGACGGGGCGACGAGAGACGCGAGGAGGTGAGCGGCGCGGCGGGGCGGCGAGAGACGCGAGGCAGCGAGGTTTAGTAGCATGAGCGTCGCGTCGACGACGAGCACTGAGAGACGAGAGGCACTTCGACGACGAGCAATGAGAGGCGCGTCGACGGCGAGACCATCGAGGACGTCGATGACGGTGCATAGATTTGTTTCTGAAGGACGACAGATCTTGATTGTTCTCTCTCTCTCTCACGTAAGCAAACAGAGAAAAAGGCTAAGGCTGCTCCGTCGTCGGATGACGATGCTGACGTGCCATCTGAGGATGACTCGAAGGATGCCACTGACGCGCCTTGCTAATGGAGTCAGTGGATTGACTGGTTATGGTTGGTTTGAGTTTGTGTGTTGGGGTTTTGCTTCGAGATCTTCGATATCTAAACAGATCTGGCCGCCGAAATCAGATGGAGTATATGGAGGTTGATTTTCTGAGGTTCAGTTGCATTAGAAGCGTGGCGGAGGACGACAAATCTTGATTTCTGAGGCTCAGTGGCATTAAAAGCGCGGCGGAGGACGGCGGAGATTCTGAGCCTCAGTGGTATTGGAAGCGCGGCGGAGGACGGCGGAGTTTTCTGAGGCTCAGTTGCATTAGGTTGAGATTTGAGGTTCAGTGGCATTAGAGGTACATAGTTTGAATTTTTTTTTTTTGCCTCAATGAGGGTAATTTCGTAATGTACGGTTAACATATTTTGTTAGTTTTAGATGAAAACTTGCTAGTGGTAATTTTAAAAAGTAATCTTAGTACTGGTAAATATTAACACAAAATTGTAGTTTTTGGTAAAAACCCCTAAATAGATGGGGTCATATATAGTAGATATAGATGAGAGAAAATACGACTTACTCTAAGCTAGCTAGTATCCCATTATTTTGTCCTTCTCAAAAAAAAAAAAAAAAAAGTGTCCTTTATTTTCTTTTGCAGCGGCGAACAAAAGCTGCGGCTACCGATTCAAACTAATCGACCACTCACTAAAGTTCAAGCAAGTTGTGCACCTATATATGCAACCCTTTTTGTAACATAATTTTTGCTTTCTTCTGTTCAACCTTGTGGCACTCACATTGCAAAGCTTTTATTTCACAATAATTACTGAATAATTAGGAATAATTTGTAGCAAGTTTTTGAAGAACCACCCAGAGCTCTAATGGCTTTGACATCATGACCATATGATCTGATCCTCTGATTTCGACCACACGATTCGGCCGATTTCTCTCAATCATCCACAATTGAAAATCTTTCCTTCCAACTAAATCTTCATCTGAGATTATGGAAACCCGATTGACCGACCCGTATTTCTCCTTGGATAGCTTGAGCTCCTTAGACATGTCTTCTTCACAAAACAAACGTAGTGGCTTCATTAAAGCGGTGGCCAATTCAATATCCTGGAACAAATTATAAAACCTCTTGTTAATTACATAAACTATCTAATTTTATAGGTTCAAGAGATGATTACATTGTTGTATTTCACTTACCTCCTTAGGGCTAATAAGTTGGTAGACCTTTGTTGCCAAATATAAGGGGCCGAAGATGAAAGTTGTCGGAGGGTTGTTTGGACCTTGGTCATATGCAAATCGGCTGTCTAATTGAGAATCTTGTCTCCGAAATGCCTTAATTGAGAAATACAACATACAAATATCAATTAGAAGAAATTATTGAACATGATCGAAATTATAGTTACTATTACAGTAAGTTCATGTGAGTTTATTTAAGAAACCCGGGAAGAAATGAATTGCCGGAATTGGTAATACTGCAAGCAACTAAGTACCTCTTGTTGAAGAGTGGAAATGTTGAGGTTCGGACCAGGCATCAAAGCAGCAACAAAAACAGCTAGAGATATCTTAGTCGGAAACCGCTCCATGGCTTGAGAAATGGCCAACCCTCCAAAACTATGACCAACAAGGATGACCCTTTCATGTCGTGGAAGAGCTTCCATGAAATCCCTCAAGGGCTTAAAGTAATCGGAAATCGAGTGCAGATCGTTAGCTTTCTGTGGGTCAACACCACAAGCAGCTAGGTCTAGAGCAGTGACATTGTGACCAGATGATCTCATTAGGGTTACAATCTTGTACCAGGACCAAGCTCCATGGCATGACCCATGAACTAGCACAAAGTGCTTCTTGTCAGACTGTGATGATGCTAAGGTCTTGTTTGCCAAACACACAAGACTGATCAGAAATGGAATGGTTGCTGTGATCGATCAAGTACTGCTTTCTTTGATCCATTTGGTGGCTTCAAATTGTGAAGGTATCTGTGTGCATCCTAGTCCAACTAGGATTGTCTTTCCAAGTCAACCCTGGATTCCTTGCTGCACAAGGAAAAACTGCTGCATCAAAGAAATGAGATCTCCGGAAAGTCAGAAGTTGGTTCTGCTACATCAGATGAAGATGTTGGAAAAATGGGTTAAAAACCCTTTTTGAAATCAAATTTAAATAGATTAATTAAAGTGTGTTACACTTATAATTAATGGAAAATGAAAACTTGGATTTGTATTCTCTATAATGAGGACTACAATATTATGTGTTCATATGTCCAATTTGGTTTTGGGATGAATAAAAAATTGTCATCCAAAGTTGGCTATTGAAAAAGGGAAATGGTAAGAGTCAAGTGACTCTTCAGTTGCCACTGGAAATTTTTTGATATTCTAGTAACATATGATGTAATGTGTATTATGAACATTGAGTGGGATGTTCATGACCATTGAGTTCCCTATATTGATGATTGATTTTAATAGCCTTGGTCATTCCTCACACTATAAAAAGGGCCTCATTTTCCATAGTTTGATACCTACACCAATACCGAGACCAACACACCAACACAAAATCGAGAGTATTCAATTTTCTGCTCTTGTGCTCTTGTTTTATTCTGGTGATATATGGAAGGTACTAGCAGTTCGTAGGTGTTCTTGTAGCAGTACAGCCACAAGAACTCGAAAGGTCGTTGTATCCTGGGAGACGAACGCCAAAAATGCCTTTTGCACCGATAGAGGCGGCGTAATTGTCTTAAGGAAAGTGTGTGATACACACGACTCGACTTCAACTAATTCGATTTTCCTTATCATTTTAATATCCGTCGGTAGCCGTTGGCATTCTTTCTTTATAATTATTATTTTAATTATAAATTAATTTTGGGTAATCATATTTGCAAAATCATAAACCCCTTATGTTTACAACTTAAGACAATTATTGACCATGTGATTTTGCTTATATGATCCGTCGGATTATTGGTTGCCTAAACGGATTTAAGGTTCTGGTTGCCTAAACGGATTTAAGGTTCTGGTTGCCTAAACAGATTTAAGGTTCTTTCGAAGCTTGTTGTTGCCTTATGGAACGGTTTTAAGGTTCTTTCGAAGCTTGTAGTTGCCTTATGTAATGGTTGCCTAAATGGATTTAAGGTTCTTTCGAAGCTTGTTGTTACCTTATGGAATGGCTGCCTTAACGGAATTGGTCGCCTATACGGATATTGTTGCCTTACGAAATTCGTAGCTTACGTATACATTGAATTGAGAAATAAGTGATTATATTAATTAACACTTATAGGTGTGTTTTCATAATTGAAAAAATTGCTGAAACAACCAAAGAGTCAATCAAGGTGCCAACCGGATGTGATTGCGTAATACCTGTACTACCAAAGTTGCCTAAACAGAATTGGTTGCATGTATACTTGTCTTACGGAATGGTTGCCTGTATACTTGTCTTACGGAATGGTTGCCTATACAGATATTATTGTCTTACAGAATTTGTAAGTTACATTTACATTGAATTAATAAATAAGTGGTTATTTCAATTAACACTTATGGGTGTGTTTTCGGAATTGAAAAATTACTGAAACAACTAAGAGTCGATCATGATGCCGACCATGGATGTGATTGTCTGGATACATGTCTCAGTCTCACAAAGAGAAAAATCTGAGAAATTGAATGGGCTTCACTTGATGCACTTGTTGAACTTGATGCACTTGTTGAAAATATGTCCAACGAATAGAGCATGGATGAAGTCAATGATTATGACTGTGGAATAAAAGACTTAGAGCTGTGGTATGACCAAGCCAAGTTTATAAAATAAAATAGGACCATGAGTGGTGGATTATTTAATTCTTGTAAATGACATTTGTCCAAGAATGAATAAAGTTTCTTTTCACCAATATGGTTGAGCCATCCAAATATATGGCATGATAGACCAAGATATATGATAATTATGGTGCTCTATGTAGACTAATTAACATTGACAAGGGTCAAAGTATGCTTTATGATACTATAACTCATTTTGAAAGCAAGTGGATATGTAATGGCATGTTCATTGTTTGAATGCAATAATAAGATGATTAAATCCACTAGAGATATGTTAAATTTCATATTTGACATGAAAAATATGGATATTGCTTATGTGAGCAAGTCAAAGAGACACACGAGTAATATTTGAGTTGTGTTGTCCTAGAAGGATACTGAGATGAAAAATGGATATCTAACACGATAGTCTAGCGGTTATGTGTTCACACTAAAAGGTGGAACAGTGATATGGAAATCCTCCAAACAAACCATTTTTGAGTTTGTGGTACTAGACAAATGTGGGGAAGAAGCACAATGGTTACACCAATTCCTTGAGGATATTCCAAAATAGACAAAAACTTGTGTCTGCAATTTGCATGCATTGTGACAATCAATCTGCAATCAGCAGGGCACAAAGTAATGGTAAGTCTAGACACATCTTTCGAGGACATAATATTAATTGACTACTCTCTATTGAAGTTATCTTGATTGACTATGTGAAGTCAAAAGATAATATTGTGGATCCGCTAACCAAATGGTTAACTAGAGAGTTAGTTAATAAATCATCAAGAGGAATGGGACTAAAGCCCATGAATTAAAAAATCTTTACAGTGGATACCCAACCTAGCTGACTGGAGATCCCAAGATCTAGGTTCAAAGGGACAACTAAATTGTAGAGATAATGTCGGATCACTGTGGGGAGTTTTTCCAGGTCCATTCCTATGATGAAAAACAGTGATGCCCGTAAAGAATGAGGTTAAGCTAAAGCTTTTAATGATTCTTATGCGTCGGGAAATCCGAGCGGAGTAATGCGGGTTACTCTTAATTAAGAGATCACCTATGTAAGAGAGAAGTGGGGCCGCTTCTAAGGGAATTGTTGGGGCAAAATTCTTATCAAACTCTTACAGAACCAGGCGTGTGTCCAGGGCCAAAACGGGCATAATAGTGAGAACTGCAATGTACCAGGAAGACTCCTGTGTGAGGTATGCTATCAGTTACACAAAATAACGAATAGTTCAAGGACATCGCGTCTACTGTTTAGTTAGTAACGTAATCATACTTTCACAAGGGAAGGTTCAAAGGGTAAAACCTACCTATCCTATGCAGGTTTCGACCATAGAAATCTATCACCAATTCTATCGAGTCTTTGGTGGCCAATTTTATTCATGTGGGGAATTGTTGGAAAAATGGGTTAAAAACCCTTTTTGAAACCAAATTTAAATAGATTAATTAAAGTGTGTTACACTTATAATTAATGGAAAATGAACTTGGATTTGTATTCTCTATAATGAGGACTACAATATTATGTGTTCATATGTCCAATTTGGTTTTGGGATGAATGAAAAATTGTCATCCAAAGTTGGCTATTGAAAAAGGGAAATGGTAAGAGTCAAGTGACTCTTCAGTTGCCACTGGAAATTTTTTGATATTCTAGTAACATATGATGTAATGTGTATTATGAACATTGAGTGGGATGTTCATGACCATTGAGTGAGATGTTCATGACCATTGAGTTCCCTATATTGATGATTGATTTTAATAGCCTTGGTCATTCCTCACACTATAAAAAGAGCCTCATTTTCCATAGTTTGATACCTACACCAATACAGAGACCAACACACCAACACAAAATCGAGAGTATTCAATTTTCTGCTCTTGTGCTCTTGTTTTATTCTGGTGATATATGGAAGGTACTAGCAGTTCGTAGGTGTTCTTGTAGCAGTGCAGCCACAAGAACTCGAAAGGTCGTTGTATCCTGGGAGACGAACACCAAAAATGCCTTTTGCACCGATAGAGGCGGCGTAATTGTCTTAAGGAAAGTGTGTGATACACACGACTCGACTTCAACTAATTCGATTTTCCTTATCATTTTAATATCCGTCGGTAGCCGTTGGCATTCTTTATTTATAATTATTATTTTAATTATAAATTAATTTTGGGTAATCATATTTGCAAAATCATAAACCCCTTATGTTTACAGAAGATTCGCCTTTAATTGGTCTCAGTCAACTTGGTAAGGATCATTTGCATTCATAATAGAATAAGATAGTTAAGGAATACATGGATATGTGTTTGAATTAGTTGCCTTATTCTATCTGATTTATTAGTTGCCTTAGTTGCCTTATGTCTAAAGATTGCAACATAAGAATGCTTTTGGAAAATGATTAAGTGATTGATTCAAAATATTGCAAGTATGGAATATGTATTGAATTATGATTCTTATATTCCTCAATCAGTGGATGATTTACCTAAAGATCAGTAATCATCCAGCTGTCCGAGATAAGGTGAGACATACTCTATATATATAGCTTCTGCATAATATGTTAGCGTTAGAGATTTTGGAGTAAAGTGAAATGGGTATAGTTAATCTTTGCATTACATTGCATATACTTGCTTGTATTCCAAATATCTCTGTGTATCATAGGTTGAGTCTGCATTGCATCTGCATTCATGCATTTGGTTGACTGAGACCTTCACATCAGATCAATAACAGATGTGTTCAAATCAAGTTGAGTGAGAACTTGGTCTAGATTGTGTGAGAATCTAACTGCATCAGTGTGAGTGGTGTAGTACTGTATTAGGTTGTGTGAGAACCTTGTAATCGAACTGAGTAAGAGTTCAATACAGTTAACTGTCTGAGGTTAAGTGAGAACCTCTTAGAAAGCTGTGTAAGAGCTTTAGACAGTGCAGTTGAATATAAACTGCAATCATAGACTGTGTGAGAGTCTATGCAAGTCTAGTTGTTGAGTGAGAATAGCTAGCACTAAACTGAGTGAGAGTTTAGTAGCCAAACTGTGTGAGAGTTTGGAAATTGTTCATACTGATTGTATTACTCTTGTATTCACTTGTGATAGTAATAATATTCAGTTTAACTTAGAGCTTTTTCCTCAAAGAGGTTTTGCTCTAAGTTTGATAATTGATTTATACATTCTTGTGTTTCTTCGATTCTGTTATAGTTCTAAATACTTTCAAATTGATCGGGAAACATGTTAGGGGTTCATCAATTTATTTTCGTTAGTTCAAGCAAGGAATTGAAGGTTAGGTTGAGACTAGAAATTTATATTAATCGATTGTGATGGACATTTTGATCAATTTCCAGGAGAAGAAGTAATAAATGAACTTTGCTACTCAACCATTTTTACCCTTTCATTGATTTTTGTCTACAGCACTTTAAAATTGTTATCATCTTCAAATGCTTTGACCACCACGCCGAAGAAAATTCAATCATGTATATATTTTTCAATTTTTTACTTCTTGAATTGCTTCATTCTTAAACCAAAACTCATATTTTGATTTCTAGAAAAGAGAACTTTTGGTTACTTATATAATAAAAAAAGAAAATGGATAAAGCCACGCAGAGTGCACATTACTGAAACATTATTTTCATGAACGAGAAAGTTCGATAATAAACATTATTCATATCATAAATATATATATTTTCGGATCTGTCTGTGTTACAATAATTTAGGTGAGTACGTAGATATGGTTAGAATTTTATACTTCGATCTAACCCTACCACAAATAAAGACGCAGATAGTGGGGAGAAAAATACATAGACCATATATAGCGGATCATTACCCAACCATAAGATAAAGCCAGAACTCAATAATGGATTATTAATTTATTATCATACATGCAATAATAGAGAAAACAAAAAAGATCTGCAGATCGAGATACCAATACCAAATTAATTTACACATTTAAAAACGTGTTTTCTTCATCACTACTGGTTCGAATATTAATTCTTGTTCGATTCCTCCATGTTCGACCAAATAATGATCAGTTTAGTTTCTGCTACCTCACTAAACTATTACTTGTGACTTGTCATCCTCGTGCTCTAGGATTATAAGTTCATTATATACAGGAAGACATGTTGCAAGAAGAACACCACTAAGAAAAATAAGCTCGGATCGCTGCTCTCGCTGCTCTTTTGTTTCTAGCCTGGCAATATTCCCTTCATTAACAAAAGTTTAGTTAAGTTTGTTCTTCCTTGATTTAGTGTTCCTCAACTAAAGAAGTTTCTCGATCTAGTCGTCTCTGAAGACATATAACCAAACACGATCATCATAAATCATATATATATTACGCACGATCTGCAGCTTTAATAAGTAGTTTCAGCTGCGAGGAGCGAATATGTCATCGGAGCTGTTTTGTATGTTGGAGACTGAAGTTGAAATCAACGCTCCGGCTGCTAAGTACCACGAACTCTTCACTCGCCGGCCACACCATCTTAATTTCCAATATCAGGCCTGATAGAATTCAGAGCTGTGAGTTACTTGAAGGTCAATGGGGACATCTGGGTTCGGTCATCTACTGGAATTATTGCTATGGTATATACTTACTTACCTGATTAGTGATTACTATGCAAGAACAATTAGTATCGAAAAGCATCTAGTTATGTATAATTACTATGCTAAGTTATACTAATTGGAAGGGGCGTACTAGCTGTGTTAATTAGTGTAAATATTGGTCTTAATTTTCATGAAATTCATTCTGCACAGATGGGAAAGCTACAGTGGCTACGGACTTGATTGAAGCCGTAGACGACGATAAGAATTCTGTGACCTTCAAAGTCATTGATGGACCTCTTCTAGAGCACTACAAGAGCTTCAGGCTCATTGTCCAAGCCACTCCAAAAGGTGATGGGAAAAGCTTGGTTCATTTGATTGTGGAATATGAAAAGCTTCACGACCAAGTTTCAGACCCTCATAGCTTGCTCCGGTTTGTAGCTGATCTTTCAAAAGATATGGGTGCTCACCTTAGTAGCGAACCCTAATGAAGCACTTGCATTTACACGATGAAATAAGAAATCTGTGTAGCTGATCTTTCAAAAGATCTGTACGTAGTTTCTCTTGATCGAGTTCAAGAAGCACAAAGCCTCTAAACGCTTGCTCGCTTCAATAATATATCTACATTTCAAAAGATTTCATTAGTTTGCTTTCTATTTCTGTAGAAATTGTTTGGTATCACTTTAGTGTTTTTAGTACAAGCAATGAAAATGCCCTGCTTGTGTTGTATTCTTTTGACTTTTCAATAAATTCCGACTAAGGACGAGGAGTTCGCCTTTCAAAAAAAAAAAAAACATCTACATTTTAATTGCCGTTATAAGACTGACACGAGAAGTTGCACGATAAATGTTAAGGGCAATGCATCCTTGAAGGTCTCCATTCATATAACTGATATAAGTATCACAATAATATACACAAGTTCATGCAAAACCCTAAGAGCATCTCCAGCAATGCTAGCCATATTTTAGTTAAATTTTAGTCAAAAGAGCTAAAAAGTCATTTTGGCTAGCCACTTTAGAAATATGTCTGCATCAGTTCTCTCTATTTTAGCTTGATTTAAATTTAAAATATTTATTAAATGAATAAAAAGTGGTTTAAATATATATATATATAAATTATATATAATTACATATAAGGAATGTATTAAATTTAAATGTTTTAACTTTTGGCTATCACGCTCTCTAAATTTGGCTAGCGAGATAGCTAAAAGTTAACATAGAGTTATAATAGAGAGTGGTATAACTGCTATTTTTCACAAAAAGTTAAATATGTTTTCTAAAGTAGCTAAAGAGTTATAATAGAGACTCTGCTGAAGTTACTCTAATAGACTTGCTTATTAGTAACAATGTGGCCTCTCTTTCAGAATCGGCGCAACTTCAAGTTTTCGATCCAGTGTCTATGGCTCTATGTTATTGAAATCAAATTTCTCTCCTTCTTTTCTTTGGGCAGCTAGCGACTAGGTTACTAGGTTTACTCACCTAAATCATTTCAAGGCACAGACAACTCCAGTTTTGTTTTGTATGTTGTTTCTTACCCTCAAATAAAGCCGCAGATAGTGGGGGAGATATTACCCTACCATAAGATAAATCCAGAAGTCCAGAACTAAAAAATGCATTATTATCTGCAATAATGAAGAAAAAAGTTGATCTGCCGAGATACCAATACCAAATCTAATCTACACGTTTATAAACGTGTAATTTCTATTTCAGTACGTACTGGTTATAAAATTGTTTGGTCCCCCCTATTGGAAAATAAGGGCTCCTTATTATAAGGCCGACATATGGGATAATTGATTCTCCTATGATTTAATTTTCCACCCTCGTATGATTTGTGAAAATAGTAGTAAAAAGAAGACATAATTTTAACGAGATTCGACAATGTGCTTACGTCCTCAGAACAGTAACGGTACTTTTTTACACTATACTAAATAATGACATTACAAGAAACAACTCACTTTTAAGTAACTAATTAAAATGGTAACACACATTTTTCTCTCTCTCTAAAGAGGAATATTCTACTCACTTAATTGAGACATTCTTTCACTCAATCTCTCTGATCACACACTACTACACAAACTCTCTACGATTTGTATATCAATATATCTCTGCCTTGGATTCTTACTGCATTCTTTCATGCCTTCAATTATATAGGCAATTGGCTCCATACACACATTATGAACACACCATACATGCTCTAGAAAGCAAAGTCAAGATCTCATTGTTTTATGCTCAATATTGGCATACTCATTAATGCATACATACTCTATCTTCAAAGATTGCTGCCACCTCCCACCTTGAGGTTGTAGACAATTGGCTGTAGCTTTGTTTCTTACCTTTTTAAAGTTTATTGTACTCACTTTGCTATTCATGTATACTCTATCTTCAAAGATTGCTGCCACCTCCCACCTAGTCAAAGATTGCTGCCACCTCCCACTTAGGGCTGGGCGTTTGGGCCCAAAAGACCGAAAGGTCGGCCCGAAAACAAAAAAAAAAAGCCCGAAACGGGCCGAGCCCAAAAATTTTAAGGACCGGCCCGATATTGTAAAAATCAGTCCGAGTTTAGGCCTGAATTTTTTAGGACCGAAAACCCGGCTCGACCTTATATTTTAATATATATATTTAAAAAATAGCAAAACCTAACTCATGTCCTCTACTGACTACTGAGTTCACTCCTCCTCGCCTCCTCCTCCAACTTTCCAAGACGGCAAGACCTCCTCGCCTCCTCCAACTCTCTTAGACCTCCTCCATCTCCGGCTCCATCTCGATTCCCCAATATCTGACTCTCTGCTAGTCGAATCAATCCTCCCGGCCACCTCTGCCGCTCTGCGATCTCAGTCACTCCGTCAATCTCCTCCTCTGAGTCCACCGCGGCACCGCCCCACCAGCCCACCTCCAACCTCCGTTTCCTCGTCTCCTCGTCTCAGTCTTCGTCTTCGCCATCGGCCCACCTCCATCTCCTCCGTCTCGCAAGCCTCCGTCACAGCGTCCTGCCCTAGGTTTCCACTTTCCAGCAACTATCAGGTATTCATGGCTGATTATTTGATTATTTGGATTGTGTAGTACTATAGATTGGAGTATGATTCGTGTCATAAATTTCAGTTAGGGGACATGGTTAGGATTCGTGCGTGAGTTTCAGCTAGCTTGATTTGTACCTATATGAAAGGTTAATAGATTCCAAATACTAGACGTCCCCCTGTGATCATCAATCATATCTTGGTCTTTTGATTTGAAGCTCCTATTTGAGCTGTGTATCTGTAGAAATTCTTTGTTGCATAATAGGTTTTTTTGGGCCCGAAAAAGCCCGAAAGCCCGGCTCGGCCCGTCGGACTCGGGCTCGGGTCGGTCCTCATTTTGAAAAAAGCCCAACTCGGCTCGGACCGAGGGGTCGGGCTTTGGGAATTTTGGATTCGGCCCTGCCCGCGTCCAGCCCTACTCCCACCTAAGGCTGCAGCTTTGTTTCTTACGTTTAAAGTTTACTGCTCCTACTTTGCTATTCATATAGCAACCAGCCTTATGTTAATTGAATGGGTCACCAAGACTACATCAATAAATGCTTAAGCATTGACTAACCCATCACCTGTTCAACCAAATAATCGACCAGTTTAGTTTATGCACTTCACACCGGCCACCATCCTATCACTTTCTGCTTAGTCGCTCTCTGCTTTTTGTTTCCTTTGATTCATGCCTAGGAAATGTTTCCTCCATCAACAAAAGTTTAGTTTAGTTTACTTTGTTTGTCCTTTATTTATTACACCCAAGGATTAAAATCTCTGCGATATATCCCCCGATATCTTTATTTTTCGACTGACCGATATATTTTTGAGGGTAAATATCTTATTTTTCATAGTATATGTGAAATTTCTTTTATAATGCTAAATACCTCTGATTTTCAAAAAATATATATATGATATATCTTGGATATTTTAAATAAATTTCTCTAAAAATTAACAATTTAAATAAAAAACTCATATCGAGGGATACCCAAGAGAGAATTGGGGGCCTCAAGGGATATTTAGATGAAGATTGAGGGGTTTTGAGAAATATATGAGTAAGAAATAATACCCACAAAGGATTGAATACATCAATATAGATGTAAATGAAGTTGATGTTTGTATATATTTACTTGTTAATCTATATTATTATTAAGAGAAGAGGTCTAGCTCACTATATCTGATTTTTTTTTTTGTTTCAACCCTACAATATTAAAATACTTTTGAAAGTAATTTAATTATAAAGTTAAATATGACAATAAAAAAATATATTTTCATTAAAAAAAATTAAAACAATTATCCCACATCCCATCTTTCTCTCCCAATCCCATCTTTCTCTTCCACTATCTCTCTGGAATAATTGTCTTACTTAATTTTTGTATGAGTGGCTAGTTGTATATTATAAATAATTTAAAATAAAATAATATTTTACAGAATATCCCGATATTTTCCGGATATATTCGACATCTTATTTTATAAAGTTCTAATAGTTGTACCGATAATCTTTGATGAGTGTTGCTATTGAGACCTTCACATTTGTTTATTAGACCTCAAATACTTTATGTATCTCCATTCTATTTTTGAATACAAGCATTTAATTGCTCATTAGACCTCCATTTAAATTACTAAAATAACCTTGAATATGTTATTCACATATGTATCAATAATTTACTCATTTAACCTTCTATTCACTCACTAAACCTCCAATTTTTTTTTCATGTGTAATAAGATCTAATGAGATATATCAAAACATACGATATACAAATATTTCAAAACACACTAGTATATGCGCTTGTACTATTTCAATAGTTACTAGTGTGTTGCAACTTGCAAATATATTTAAGGTTTGTTTCTGTCTGAATCCGTAGACTCACAGATACTGGTGGATCTTGGTACGACTTCTACCTGCAAATCCTGCTAACTAAGGGAACACCGGGCTGGGCCGGTCTATTCCGCTCCGATGCCTAAGTCAGTATAGTTGGAATAAACTGATAACTTAAGCCGGAATGAGTAGTTGAAGTATTGATTACCTATTAATGAGGGTAGTTGAGACTCATATATAGGCTGCCGGGTGTGAGGACTGGCTTCACCCTTCGATGTGGGACTGACCCCCTTCTGCCCATAGTACTGTACTGTTTCGGCCCCTATTTGGGGAGCTGCCATCCCCAGTTCCCGGGCCCAGGTCACAGGTAAGACCTGCCCGGGCGTGGGTGCAGGTGTGCATGCTCTGGCCCCGGGCCCTACACCGGGTCCAGGAGTGCTGGTTGCGGGTTTGGGGGCCTGGGTAGCCTCTCTATGGCTACTGTCAACAAGTCCCCCAAGTTCTCGGTCAAGTGTCATCTTGAATGGGGACTTAAATATGTCTTCCTTTACAGGCCCGCAGACCCGCTGGGGTACTTACCGACCGGTACCCTAGCCCCCCAAGTCCGCGTTTAAAATTGGGCTTGGCCGGGCGTTCGAATAAACCTGTTATGATGATGTTTAATGTGATGAGTGCATGGTTATGATGTTGATGCTGACAGTTGCATATGAGTACAAGATGTAGTACGTGAGATGATAATGTGGCATTGAAATCCGCCATGCTATGTTCCGGGAAAAACCCGGTGAATATAGCGAATATGATGATGTGACGTTGAAATCAGCCGTGCTATGTTCCGGGGAAAACCCGGTGAATATAGCGAATGGGATTAACGAGTCCCCCATGTTTGAGAACCATAGCCGCAGAGGGCATCGATTGACGTAAACAGTGGGTGATGTGGTGAAATGTAAACCGCGGAACTTGCCCTGTGTTAGTGGAGTTCCCGGTGGGTAGCGTGGGCGAGAGAGCATCGGTGGCCGTTCCTGTCGTTTCCTGCTGCTTTTGTTATTGCAGGCATATAGGATGTGCAGGGTTTTTAGTCTACGGGAAGAGTTGTCCTGTATGAGAGGATCAAGTTTCCCGGGGTGAAGCGGTCTCGTGTTGGTACCGGTCAACATTCCCGATTGGTTTCCCATCCTTTGTTCTTACAAGCCTGTGGTATTGTATAGGGTTTTTAGCCTGTGGGAAGAATTGTCCTGTATCAGAGGATCAAGTCTTCCGGGGTGAAGCGGTCCCGTGTTGGTACCGGTCAACATTCCCGATTGTTTCATACCCTTTGGCCTTACATGTGTGAGGTATGTGCATGGTTTTTAGCCTGTGGGAAGAGTTGTCCTGCATGAGAGGATCAAGTCTCCCGGTGGGTGGCGTGGCTCAGAGTATTCCTTGGTAGCCGTCCCCATGTTGCTGCATTTGTTTCTACAGGTGGGAGCTCTTTATGTGACAAGGATCGGGCACCGGAATGGTTACCGCATACTCCTTCATGAATTTCACGCATGATGGCCTGACCTGCCTCTTTTGTGACACACCTTAAGTGGGGAAAACTGTGTCCTCTTCGATACAGCTTGCCGCCCAGTAGGCTGTATCTGACATACCTGAGGTGTAGTCTCCTGGCCTCTACTTTGTCCTCCGGGTTGACCTTGTCGGTTAGATATTTGTGGATCGGGTCCATCCAACTAGGAGGTGCCTCCTCTATGGTGAAAATCTCAGAGATGGTTTTGCTGATACTTGGCTTCTCTAGTGTTTCAATTCTGGCGCTGCGGTACTCTGATGGATAGTTTCTGGTAGCCAGCCTGGCCAGAGCGTCTGCATGCCTATTCTCCTCCCGGGGGATGTGCCGAATGGTTGCTCCCTTGAATGGTTCCATCATGGCCTTGGCCAATGCCTGGTACGAGGCCATCTGCGGCTCTTTCGCCTCAAACTTCCATGGATGGGATCCCCATTTCTTTGGCTAATTCCAAGCCGGCGCTTCGTACTCAGCGGCATTGTTGGAGGTGTTGAACATAAACCGCAGAGCGTATTCATACGACTAGCCATCCGGGGCAATTAGTATGATGCCAGCACCGCTTCGCTTACTCGTGACAAAGCCATCGACATAAAGCTTCCACCCGTTGGGCAATCCTGGCTCCTCCTTGACCATGACATCCGGTTGGATGCTTCCCGCGTGGTCCGGACGTTCTGTCTTCATCATAGGCGTGAGTTCACATATGAAATCTGTAGCGGCCTGTCCTTTGATGGCTGTCCGGGGGGTATACATTATATCGAACTCACCTAACTCCACCGCCCAGCGGACCAGCCTGCCGCTGGTTTCCGGTATTTGCAGTGTCTGCCGTAAATGGTGATTGGTGTACAAGGTAATGGAGTGGGCCTGGAAGTAGTGCCGGAGCTTCCTAGCAGTAACGATCAGTGCCAGAGCTAGCTTTTCGATGTCCGGGTATCGGCTTTCAGCCCCCGTGAACCCCTTGCCCACGTAATACACCGGGAGCTCCAACGTATCTTCCTTCCTGATGAGAGCTGCGCTTACAGCCGTGTCCGACACAGCTATGTAGATGTACAACATTTCTCCCGGTACTGGCTTGGATAAGAGCGGAACCGCTGACAGATATGCCTTGATGGATTGGAATGTCGCCTCGTGCTCCGCGGTCCAATGGATCTTTTTGAACTGTTGGGCTTTGAGCAGTTTGAAGAACGGGGTGCATTTGTTAGTGAGGCGGGAGATGAATCTGGCTAACGCAGCTAGCCGCCCGATGAAGGTCTGGACCTGGTTACGTTCCTCCGGGGTCTCCATTTCTAGGATCGCCTGCACCTTAAGTGGGTTAGCTTTCATCCCCCGCTGACTAATGACGTGACCTAGGAACAACCCTTCCGAAATCCCAAATATACACTTCTTTGGGTTCAGGCGCATTCCATACTTCAGCATCTTCCCGATCACCACCATCAAGTCTCGTACGTGGGCGCCAGCGGTTAGACTTATGACCAACATATCATCCACGTAGACTTCCACCGTTTTTTCCATTTCTTGTTCCAACATGCGGTTAACCACCCGTTGGTAAGTGGCGCTGCTGTTCTTCAACCCATAAGGCATCCTCTTATAGCAGTATAGTCCCCGGTCGGTCATGAATGAAGTGTGCTCTTCATCGGCCAGACTCATTTGTATCTGGATGTATCTGGCGTAAGCATCTATGAAGCTTAGCAGCTTAAACCCGGAGGTTGAGTCTACCAGCTGGTCTATTCGAGGGAGTGGGAAGCTGTCATTCGGACATGCCCGATTGAGGTTGATGAAGTCTACGCACATGCGCCACTGGTCGGTTTCCTTCTTTGGGACCATAACTACGTTGGCGAGCCATCGGGGATACTGGACCTCATGAATGAAGTCTATTCCCCTCAATTTTTGCACCTCCTCTCTGATCGCGGCGTACTTTGCCGGGTTGAAAGATCTCCTCTTTTGCCGCACCGGGATACTACCGGGCAAAATGTTTAATTCGTGTGTTGCTATCTCCAGGGATATGCCTTGCATGTCCTCATAAGACCATGCGAACACCGAACTGTTCTTTTGGAGGAAAGTGATGAGATCTTTCCTGACATCTGGTGCCAATTTTGTCCCTATTACCACTGTTCGCCCCGGGTGGAGATCTGAGATGGAAATTACTTTAGTTCTCTCCACTGCCGAGGGGCGCTGTGGCTTTTCCTCGTCGGAATTGTTGTCCTCCAGGAGGTCGATGTTGGGATCTTGTGGCGGTTCCTGTTGTGCTGCCGCAAAGACCTCGGCTTGCCTTTTACCGTAGGTAATGGCCTCGGCGTAGTATCTTCGGGCAATCTGCTGGTCTCCGCGGATGGTAATGAATCTGATGGGAGACAACATTTTTAGCATTAACATGTGGCCGGCTATAAATGTCTTTAGCCTCCACAACCCTAGTCTGCCGATTATGCCGTTGTATGAGGACAGACAGTCCACTATAATGAACTCGAGGTGCTCCTTTCTTGTTCTGTCTCCCTGGCCGAAGATCAGCGGTAAATAGTCCGAACCCAGCGGCTGGACTACTTCCCTGGAGAAGCTTATTAATGACTCATTATCTTGGGACAACTTGTCTCTCCCTCAGTTCAGTCCCTTGTAAGCGTCCCGGAACATTACATTGACTGATGCCCCGGTGTCGATCAGCATCCGGCTGGTCATCCAGTGGTCGATCTGGACGGTGACGAGGAAGGGGTCGTTGTGCGGTTGAATCAGATCCTCCGACTTTTCCTCCTCATAGAACGTGACCGACCTCCACTCGGTCTTAGCGGCTTGGCCGCTCCCACTTCCGAAGGCATACACCTCATTTCCCCTGATCGACCTGAGGCACCTTTTCTTTGAATTTCCGGTGAGCCGGTCAATGTGCGCCCCACCGTGGATTACATTTATACTCCCGTGCACCTCGATCCGCCCAGAGACTCAAGTTTGTATAGTTCCCACACTCCGAGCTTTCTGTTTATACTACTGCAGCTTCCCCGCCCGTATTTGCCCATCCACCGCCGCTCTTAGGGCATGGCAGTCATCAGTCCGGTGGGATGTCTCGTCATGGTAGGAGCAATATTTGCCAGACTGCCCCTGTGTAAGCTCTCCATTCGGGTGCCTCCTTGCTGCCGGCGGGGGGATGGCATCCTTGTTTTCATTAAAAATCTTATCGTAGGAGGTAGTCAGTGCGGTCGACTTTTCGCGCCGCTCCGCTGGCAAAATTGCCAAGGGTCGCTCGCACTGCTCCGCTGGCATAATGGCTAGCGGTCGCTCGGGCTGCTCCTCTGGCATAATAGCTAGCTGCCGCTCGCGCCGCTCCGGACGGTAAGGTGCGGTCCTATCGTCTTCCGACGAGATTCTGATATTGTCCCTACGGGGTCGTCGACTGCCCCAAATCTTGGCTTATGTAGCGGGCGTACGTCTCGGTCCTCGGCCACGCTGCCAGGTCTTACTCTCCTGCTGAGTTGGTAACGGGTCATCTTGTCTCCTCTTAAGCAGCTGACTCCCGTAGGTATCGTGCTCTGCCTGGGCATGTTTGACGGTCATGGTCATCAACTCGTCGTAACCCCGCGGCCTCTCTATCCGCACGGCGTAGGAGAATTCCCCGGGTCTCAGCCCCTACTTGAATGTCGTCTCGGCAATTCCTTTATTGAGGTTCCTTACCCCTGCCGTGGCGGTCTGCCAACGGTTAACGAACGCCCGCAGTCCCTTGTCGCCTGCCTGCATGCAGTCAAAGAGGACCGTCGACGTTTGAGCTCCTTTGGCCCTGAGGATGAACCGACTAACAAATTTATCTGCCAGCCGTTCAAATGACTCTATCGAGTTCGCCGATAACTCGTAGAACCATCCCAACGCCTCCCCCGAGAGCTTCTCTTGGAATATGTTTCAGCAGGTAGCGTCAGAATAGCCCTTGGTGTCTGTTTGCGATCAGAAGTTGTCCAGGTGCTGAAACGGGCACCCTGCCCCAATGTACACTAGCCTCAGCGATCTTCGTGTGTCGGCTTCCCCAGATTCCAATATCTGATGGGAGAACGGTCCTGCCCGTTCGTGGAAGCGCGCGCTCGTGAGCGGTCTTGCTGCCTTCCTCTCGCCGGCTTCCATCCGGGCCCTCATGTCTGATACCGAGGTGGACAGCGTCTGGAGCGCCTCGGCAGTTGAAGCGGCCTCCCCATCCGATGAAGTACTGGCTCAGTGTGGGAGCGGGGCGGTTCTGGAGTTCTTTATGATTTCCGGGAAGAGCGCTATCGGTACATGCACGACCTTTCTCCCCTCCCGGTGGGTTGTCCCACCTCCAGGTGCGGGAACTTGGTGCCTTCCCTCAGTGCTTCCAGCGCTTTCGCCAGTGCGGCGTTCTGCTGCTGCCTTTTTTCCAAGGCTGCCAACAGCGTGGTGTTCACCGCTTCCATCTTCTGGTACCGGACTTCCGCCCTTATTCGGTCCTGATTGCCTCCTTCCCTCAACCGCGCGACTTCCGCTTTCATCATTTATATCTCTTCCGCCATGCCGCCCGGGTCGGAGTCCGCGACATTCCCCAGATCTCTACGACTGATGGCTTCACTTAAGAAGGGGGCCCAAGTCCCGCGTACTCCTCCTGGTCTTCCCTCTCCGGTTTCCGATCCTGTTCTTCTGGCCATTTTTGCTCGAACGTGACTTTTATATAAACTCTTCCCATAGACGGCGGCAATTGTTTCTGTCTGAATCCGTAGACTCACAGATACTGGTGGATCTTGGTACGACTCCTACCTGCAAATCCTGCTAACTAAGGGAACACCGGGCGGGACCGGTCTATTCCGCTCCGATGCCTAAGTCAGTATAGTTGGAATAAACTGATAACTTAAGCGGGAATGAGTAGTTGGAGTATTGATTACCTATTAATGAGGGTAGTTGAGACTCATATATAGGTTGTCGGGTGTGAGGACTGGCCTCACTTTTCGATGTGAGACTGGCCCCCTTCTGCCCATAGTACTGTACTATTTCAGCCCCTGTTTGGGGAGCTGCCGTCCCCGGTTCCCGGGCCCAGGTCACAGGTAAGACCTGCCCGGGCGCGGGTGCAAGTGTGCATGCTCTGGCGCCGGGCCCTAGGCCGGGTTCAGGAGTGTTGGTTGCGGGTTTGAGGGCCTGGGTAGCCTCTCTATGGCTACTGTCAACAAGCTCTAATGAGATATATAAAAATATACAATATATATATATATATATATATATATATATATATATATATATATATATCAAAACACTTGACTTTTTTTCATGTTGCAAACATATTAAAATATATGCGTTTAATTTCAACACTTACACTTGACCTTATATTTTGTATATGCGCTTAAACATGTGTAATTAAAGTAATTCCATGTCACATGAACTATTTTAGATATAATTGTAGTTCTTATTAAATTTATAAATGTTTTAATGAGTATGTAGTGAAATTGGAAAATAAATTTGATAACAAAAATAATAAATAAAGTTATTATTGAATCGGAAATTCTATAGACAATAAATATAATACTCTTTATATATACGTATTGGTCTCAATAGTCTTTGTGTAAGAGTATATATATGTAATTCAATAATTAAAAATGAATTAATTTCAGTTTACCTATTTGAACTTTGGTTGAATCATCACTTCAGTCCCTATACTTTTGATTTTATCAACTACACCCCTATACTTTCTAAATTAATCAACTAATACTAATTTTGTAAATTCCGTATAAACGATCTATCAATACCAAAGACTTTTTGGTATATTTTCCCTACATTAATGCACCGTTACCATATTACGATTATAAATAAAGCTAAACAAATCATATAATCAAGTTGAACAATAGAAAATAAACAAAAACAAATCATATATGGTAAAATAAAAAGAAATCACCATATATGATTTGTTTTCTATTGTTCAACTTGATTATAAGAATTGTCTAGCCTTGTTTATATTCGTAATATAGTAACGGTGCATTAATGTAGGAAAATGGTACCAAAAAGCCTTTGGTATTGATAGATTGTTTGGACGAAATTACAAAATTGGTATCAGTTGATTAATTTAGGGAAGTACAGAGGTGTAGCTGATGAAATCAAAAGTACAGGGACTGAAATGATGATTGAGCCAAAGTTCAAATAGGTAAACTGAAATTAATTCATTAAAAATAGAAAGAGGTCAAATGCGTAAATCTGGAAGTTGCAATAGCAACACTCTCTTTGATTGCACATCAATATTAAAAAAGTTTATCCAATCTTTAACGACATATAAACACGATCAGCAATCACATACATATTACGCACGATCTGCAGCTTAATTAAGCAGTTTCTGCGAGCGTGGAGCGAATATGTCATCGGAGCTGTTTGGTAAGTTGGAGACTGAAGTTGAAATCAACGCTCCGGCTGCTGAGTACCTCGAACTCTACACGCGCCGACCTCACCAGCTTTCCAGTATCATTCCTGATAGAATTCAGAGCTGTGAGTTACTTGAAGGTCAATGGGGACATCTGGGTTCGGTCATCTACTGGAATTATTGTTACGGTATGTACTTGCCTTTCAATAATGAAGCCTTTCTGAGTTCTTGCCTTTCATTTGTTTGATATTGTCGACTTACTTTTGCCAATTATTTGAGACCAATTGGCATTAGTTAATTATGCGTGCAAGAACAATAAAGCTAGCTCCAAATTAATTAATTTGCACAGATGGGAAAACGACAGTGGGTACGGACATGATTGAAGCCGTCGACGAGGAAAAGAATTCTGTGACCTTCAAAGTCATTGATGGACCTCTTCTGGAGCACTACAAGAGCCTCAGGCTCATTGTTGAAGCCACTCTGACAGGTGATCGGAACAGCTTGGTTCATTTGATTATGGAATATGAAAAGCTTCACGAGCAAGTTTCAGACCCTCATAGCTTGCTCCAGTTTCACTACTAACTATTGGATCAATAGGGACGGACCCATTGGGGAGGGATACTCATTCCGTGCCCATTATTGGTTAATAGGAACGGATGTACTAATCCGTGGAAAATAGGGAGGAAATAGAGATTTTATGGGCAGTAGGGAGAAAATTGGGGTTTTATTGGCAATCCGTCCCTATTTAAGTGGGTTTCCGTCCCCAGTATAACCATTTCATGCGCGGATCTACAAACACATAATTTAAAATTCATTATAACATTTTCCATAATAAAAATAGAAATCAGTCCGTCCCCAAATTGCCTTATATTGTGGTTTTACCATCTCTCCTCCTCCTCTCTCTCTCTCTCTCTCTCTCACTCTCACCATCTCTCCCAAATTACCCAAATTGGAAACCCTAATATCCCAATTGTTGAATTCTCAAGGCCTACGTCCTTAGTCCATAGCTGCCCAGAAGCAGCGACGTCTTGCGATTTGAGAGCCATGACCGATATATCTGAGGCTTCGACTTCCTCGCCGTCGTATCCCTCACCGTCAACATAGCCGCCGTTGCAGAACCTCACGCACTCAGAGAAATGGGTAGGTTACCCATTTCTCTCTATCTTCAAATTCATTCTTCTCTGTTTCAGGTTTACCCATCTTCAATTTCTGTTCTTGGTCGTTGCACGCTGTTTGAATCTGTCACAGCCAGAAGGCAGAAATTGAAGGCCAATCTGTTGGCCCAGCTCAAGGATCTCAAGGTGGAGCTCGCCCTCCTCCCCGTCACCAAGGTCAGTTACTTTTTGTTCATAGCTTGCTCTTACTTTCTGAACTTTTGGTGTGCCTGATTGTATTAATTATTTCTCAACTTCGATTCTTTTCTCTGATGTCAGATTGGGTTTGGAACATACAGTAATGTGTACAAAATTCTACTAGTGATTTACATTGCCTGGAAATATCAAAACGGATGCCAAAATAGCAAGTCCCGTGTATAACTTTGTCTCTGATTGATTCTCATTACAGTGCCTTTGCTTGGTTTTCACTTTGTTTCAATCTGATAATATTCTCACCTTCGTCACATCCTGTGTTTAGAAATTTGTTCGAGAAAGCGATTATGGCAAGAACATGCAATAAGAATACAAGCCAAGCTGGTGGGTATGGTTTCCTTTTTTTACTTTCATTCATTTGTATGCCTGACCTGACCTAACCCTGTTTAGCAATTTCAATTCTTGTTCATATAGATAACATGTTTGCTTAGGTAAGTGAATTGAGTTGTGTGAGGATCCATGATTAACCATGACCAAAAGTTAGTTTCTTTTGGTAAAGCACTTCCCTTTATATTGTTACAAGTTGTGTTTTAAAATTTAGTAAAGGAACATTTGCAAGGGGAATTGATGTTGGTTGATTTACTTTATTGTATATTTCCCAGGTGCTTCTTGGGGACATGGGAGCTGGGAAAACAAGTTTGGTATTGAGATTTGTCATAGGAAAATTTCTGGAGTACCAAGTTACTAATTTGTGGTCGGAAAAAATTCACCATTGGTACCCAAACTTACCTCGCTATATAAGAAAGGTACCCGAACTTGAAAAACGATCACCATAGTACCCAAAGTTTGAAATCCTATTATAGAGGTACCTAGCGCGTTTTGACCGGCTGGCTACCCGGTTTTGGATGACGTGGCAGTTCCCAAAAAGATTCCGAGGGGCAAATCTGTAATCTCCGCCTAACAAACTACGAGTGGAGGTACCTAAACTCTCACAACCATATTATGGAGGTACCTGATTTCTAGAAAAAGGAATATTCTTAATTAAAGGGGAATATCCCTTTCTTTTTTTTTTTTCTTTTTCTTTCTTTCTTTTCTGCTCTCTCTCCTCCCCCTCTCTCTCCCCGATCGGCCGACCCGAGCTCTCCCCTCCTCCATCTACCTCAGCCGTCCGGCCGAACTGGACCGCCGCACCGGTCACGTTCGGACCGGCTCGGCCTCCCCTTTCTTTCTGTAGCGGCGGCGTGGTCCCAATCGCCGCCGTTGGGCTAGGTTTTTCGGGAGAGGGGTCGACTGTGTCGACCCGAAATCTTCACCTCCGGCCACCGATCGGCCAAATTCAAGGGGGGATCGGAAAAGGGAAACTTCATCCTGCTCGACAACTCCATGGAAGGAGTTAGCCCGAATCCACCTCGGTAAGTAGAAATTCAAATTCGAATTTCTAGGGTTTTTGGGGTGAAATTGGAAAGTGTGATTTTGATGTTTTTGATGAATTTTGAAGTTAAATTCGTGTTTAGGAGGTGGTAAGGAGTTGATTATGTATAATTTGGTGTGGAATTGGTCGATTTTTGGAGGAATTGGAAATTTGAAATTTCTGGGCCGCCGTACCGGCCGCCGTTTGCGGCGGCTGGGGTTGTGTTTGGCGTCGGGGATGAGTTCCCGAGGTGGGGGTGATCCTTTTGGGGGAATTTGGATTCGATTGGTAGGGTTTTGGCCACTGTGGTGGCGGAGCTGCCGGCGGCGGCGCGGCGGCGCCACTGTTCCGGCAGCGTGAGGAAGAAGATGAACAGTGATATGTAAAATGGTGAAAAGTAAAATGATAAAAAGTAACAGTAAAAGATAAATAGTAAAAGTAAAATGATAAACAGTAAAACAATTGAATAGTAATTGAGAGGGTTATAATGGACATTTGCCCCTCGGAATCAAAATGCGACTGCCACGTCATCCAAAACCGGGTAGCCAGCCGGTCAAAACGCGCTAGGTACCTCTATAATAGGATTTCAAACTTTGGGTACTATGGTGATCGTTTTTCAAGTTCGGGTACCTTTCTTATATAGCGAGGTAAGTTTGGGTACCAATGGTGAATTTTTTCCTTTGTGGTCTATGATATCACAAGCATGGTAAGTGACCAACTTCCAAATTGAGGTTCAGATGTTCTTCGTTGCTGGATTTTTGCATGTTCATGTTATAATGTCATGGAACATTACTACATTAGGCTACCAAGTTTCAATATTAGAAAGTACCTTCAATGGTTCCATTATAAGTAATTTGCAGACCATATGAGATTGACGTGAAGTTATTTTGTTTTCTAAATAAGATTTGAAAACAGAATGAGCACTTGTCACATGCTCAATATAAATCCCTAACTTTATCTGTTAAATCTTGATCATCTGCAATATGAGTTGCTTAGACTTTATTTGTCAAATGATACAAGAGTCAATAGTGATATGCAATATGACTTATTCAATGCATATTATTTTTGGCTGTAGGAGTCATTTGTACGAGTAAAGAAGTGGGTTTTGAATTGCAAAAACAAGGTACATTTGGAAGTTTGATGTAATTTCAGTGACCAATGTTCCTTAAGATTACTATCTCACTTAATTTTATTATACTTGTTGTTTGTTATCAGCAAATCCAACTTTAATTCTGTTCTTGGCTGGAAACAAGGCTGACTTGGAAATAAGAGAAAAGTAGGGTCTGAGTTAGGTGAAAACTGTAAATGTGCATCTCAAATAAGTTATCTGCTTTGATGCTGTTAATTCAAGAACACATTTGCTACAGGAAGGTGAACAATATGCTAAACAAATGGTTTGGTGTTTCTTGAGACATCTGCAAAATCTGCACAGAATGTCAATGAGCTCTTTTATGAAATAGGTACCTTTTCCTTAGCGTCTAATCATCTAGATGATTTTACTGAGACTATCTTTCTATGATTTTACTGAGACTATCTATCTCTTTGTTCTTGATGCAGATATATAATTGAAAAAAGTTTATGAAAATTTGAGAGATTTACCATGAACATGTTTCTGTTGTAGCAAAAAAAGTTGCTAAAGCTACCCCTTTTGTAGCAAAAAAAAGTGGCTAAAGCTAGATGATTTACTACTATCAAATCTGGAATTTTAAGGAATTATTTTCTTTTGACAATTTTGTACCAAATGGGGACGGACAGTAGAAACAGTAAATGATCTAATTATAGTATATAAATAACATTTGGTTACTGTTGACAGTAGCCGCAGAGAGGCTACAGCAGGCCCACAAACCCGCAGCAAGTGCACCAGGGCCCGGCCCAAGGCTCGGGACCGGATCACCAGCACCCGGCCTCGGGGCCCAGCACTCTATCCTGCCTCCAGGGACCCTGGGGCCGGGGGCGCCAGCCTGCCAAAGAGGGCACCAGAATGTACTAACAGAAGGGAACCAGTCCCACATCGAAGGGTAAGGCCAGCCTTCACCCCCAACCACCTATATAAGGGCTCCAACTACCCTCTTTATTAGGTAACTTATCTCTCTCCCCGCTTACATACGTGCCTTGGTTATATATATTCCAACTATACTAACTTAGGCATCGGAGAGGAGAAGACCGGCCCGCCCGGTATTCCCCTTAGTGAGCAGGATTGCAGGAGATCAAGTTGGATTCATCAAGTATCTACTAGACCCCCGGGTTTAGGTAGAAACAATTGGCGCCGTCTGTGGGAATTCGTTCAAAAAAGTTGTGTTGCTCTGCTAGAGAGTAGAACCCCATTGATCCTTTGGAGAGGTAGCTACGTCCGCAGTCCGAAAGCTATGGAAGGAAAAAAGATAAAAGCCAGCGCGGAAGGACCGAAATGGCGAATTCAGTTCCCCGACCGGGCCCAAGGTACAGGGGCTGCGGACGGTGCGAGGTTCGTCCTTTCCCCCGGCCGAGACGGAAAATCGAAAGCGCGAATTCAGTTCCCCGACCAGGCCCGTAACATAAAGGCTGAGGTCGGTGCGAGGTTCGCCCTTTCTCCCATCCACGACAGGGCTCATGATCGGCGGGAACCAGAAAACCCCGACCAGAAGGGTCCGGGAGAAATAAAAAAGATGAAGGCAGAGGTCGAGCGCTTGCGAGAAGAGGGCGATCAAGATCGACTATGAGCGGAGGCCCAATGTCAAGAATTGAAGGCAGTAAACATTGCCCTATTAGCGGCCCTGGAGCGAGAGGGTCAGTCGGGCACTCCTCGAACAGCACCACGGCCAGCGGGCAAGGCTAGTGAATTCCCGCATCTTGAGGTAGGGCAGGCCACGGGAAGAAGAAGGACCGTGCATGTGGCCACACCGCTCTTTTCGGAAGTTCTAAAAAACTCCGACCCGGCCGAGCCCCCGTACCGTACGGGCCAGGCGTCAACCGAGCAGGAAAGCTCTACCGCACGGACACTCGAGGCGCTTTCCGCCTCGGTGGCGGACATAAAGGGTCGCATGGAGACCAGCGAGAGGATGGCAGGGCGACCGCGGGGTGGCGCACGGTTCAACGAGCGTGTTGGACCTTTCCCGCGCCGGATTAGGGAATCGAGAAGATCTGGAAGCCAAAGGCCTCTAAAGTTGACATATTCAGGAACGGGCTGCCCGTACCAGCACCTGGACAGTTTCAAGTCACAAGCAGGGGCGAGGGGCTACTCGGACGCCATGTGCTGCAACGTATTCCAAGAGACGCTCTCGGGAGAGGCGTTGAATTGGTTATATGAGCTACCAGTGAACTCAGTCGAAACCTTCGAGCGGTTGGCTGATAAGTTCGTCGGCCGGTTCATTCTCAGAGCCAGGACAGCCCAAGCATCAACAATCCTTTTTGACTGCATGCAAACTGACAACGAGCCGCTACGCGCCTTCGTTAACCGGTGCCAAATTGCCACGGCCGGGGTCAAGAACCTGGACAAGCAGATCGCAGGGATGGCCTTCAAGCAGGGTTTAAGGCCTGGGGAACTTTCGTACGACTTACTAGTACAGGAGCCGCTGGGGTACGACGAGCTGATGACCGTGGCCGTCAGGCACGCTCAGGCAGAGCACGAGACATACGGGGACAAGGCGCCCAAGCGAATAGCAGACGACCTACCGCCATTCCGTGAAGGCAAGGCCGGGTGGCTAGATCGCAACCGAGCACCTGCAGCCACCAGGAAAGCAGAGATGCGGGCGGAGTGGCAACCCCGGTGAAGCGGTGACGACGGTTCCCGACCAGGAAGAAGACCGCCATTTGTGCGCTCGGTGCAGCCTCCGGCAGCTACGCCAGCAGAGCGACCACCGCGGGCCTTAGGTATTGCGCCAGCAGGAAAACCCCAAGATCTAGCCCTTCGGACTGGTGACCGCAAACCCCAGATAGCGGTCGTGAACGACCAGGCCCGCCCAAAGGACCCCAACAACGAGCGACCGCGAGCTCGGCAGGTAGGAACTATAAGCACCCGCACTCCCGGGGGGATCGAGGTACACGGGAGCATTAACATGATACACGGCGGGGACCGTATAGATTGGCTTACCCGGAGCTCAAAGAAGCGATGCCTAAGATCGATCCGAGGGAAGGAGGTGTACGCCTTCGGCGAAAGAAGCGGCCAAGCAGCTAAAACCGGATGGAACTCGATTACTTTCTACGAGGAGGAAGAGCCGGAGGATTTGATCCAACCGCACAACGACCCCTTCCTCATTACGGTCCAAATAGACCACTGGATAACCAGTCGTATGTTGATCGATACCGGAGCCTCAGTCAACGTAATGTTCCGAGACGCATACAAAGGGTTGCAGAGAGGAAGGAACAAGTTATCCCAGGATAACGAGCCGTTTATAAGCTTCTCCGGTGAGGTCGTCCAGCCTTTGAGTTCGGATTACGTACCGATCATCTTCAGCGAGGGAGACAGAACGAGAAAGGAGCATTTGGAGTTCATCATTGTCGACTGCCTATCATCGTACAATGGCATAATCGGTCGGCCAGGGTTATGGAGGCTCAAAACGTTTATAGCTGGCCATATGCTGATGCTGAAGATGCCTTCATCAACCGGAGTTATTACTATACGGGGGGACCAGAGGATCGCCCGCAAGTATTACGCAGAGGCCCTGACCCACGGGAGGAAGCGGACCGAGGTCTTCACAACCACTCAGCAGGCGCCAGTGCCGGATCTGAGTATTGACCCCCATGACGACATCAATTCAAAAAAAGTTAGGCGATTCCCCGAAAAGCTGGAGCCGCCTTCGGCAGTGGAAGAAACCGAAGCGATATGCATCTCGGTAGACCACCCGGAGCAAAATGTCGTAATAGGGACACGGCTCGATCCGGTTGTCAGGCGAGAGCTCATAGCCTTCCTCCAGGACAACAGTTCGGTCTTCGCATGGTCCTACGAGGACATGCCAGACATATCCCCGGAGATAGCCGTGCATGAGCTAAATTTATTACCTAACGTTCCCCCGGTGAGGCAGAAGAGGAGGTCCTTCAGTCCGGCAAAGTATGAGGCAATCAGAGAGGAGATACAGAAATTAAAGGGTATAGGTTTCATCCGGGAAGTCCAGTACCCTCGCTGGCTCGCTAACGTGGTCATGGTGCCGAAGAAGGGGACCGGCCAGTGGCGTATGTGTGTGGATTTCACTAACCTGAACCGGGCGTGTCCAAATGACAGCTTCCCGCTCCCCCGGATTGACCAGCTTATAGATTCCACGTCCGGTTTTAAGATGCTCAGCTTCATGGACGCCTACGCCGGCTACAATCAGATTAGGATGCACCCGAATGATGAGGAGCACACATCATTCACAACCGACCGAGGTACCTACTGTTATAAGAGGATGCCGTACGGTCTAAAGAATGCCGGGGCCACCTACCAGCGAACGGTGAACCGAATGCTGGAGCAAGAAATGGGTAAAACCGTAGAGATTTACGTTGATGACATGTTGGTCAAGAGCTTGACCGCAGGGGCCCACGTCTGGGATTTGGCCGTAGTCATCGGTAAGATGCTCAAATTCGGAATGCGCTTAAACCCAAAGAAGTGTATTTTCGGGATTTCAGAGGGCCTATTCCTAGGTCACATCATCAGCCAGCGAGGGATAGAAGCCAACCCGCTAAAGGTCCAGGCGATTTTAGATATGGCAGAACGCCCGGGCGAGGTCCAGTCTGCAAGTTCATCCGGGACTCGTCTCGATATGGCAGGACGCCCGGTCGAGCTCCCGTGAACACCGCCTCGCACCGATATGGCAGAACGCCCGGGCGAGGTCCAGTCTGCAAAGTTCATCCGGGACTCGTCTCGATATGGCAGGACGCCCGGTCGAGCTCCCGTGAACTCCGCCTCGCACCGATATGGCAGAACGCCCGGGCGAGGTCCAGTCTGCAAAGTTCATCCGGGACTCGTCTCGATATGGCAGGACGCCCGGTCGAGCTCCCGTGAACTCCGCCTTGCACCGATATGGCAGAACGCCCGGGCGAGGTCCAGTACTATCTATATTGTAAACGTACTTATAAACTTTTACTTACCGTCAGCAACAGGTACTCACCTCGGTCACGCCCAATCTTTAACGCGGACTTGGGGGACTGGGCACCGGTAGGTTGGTAACCCTGCGGGTTTGCGGGGCAAGAACAAGACAGATTTAAGTCCCCATTCAAGATTGCACTTGACCGGGAACTTGGGGGACTTGTTGACAGTAGCCGCAGAGAGGCTACAGCAGGCCCATAGACCCGCAGCAAGTGCACCAGGGCCCGGTCCAAGGCTCGGGACCGGATCACCAGTATCCAACCTCGGGGCCCAGCACTCTATCCTGCCTCCAGGGACCCTGGGGCCGGGGGCGCCAGCCTGCCAAAGAGGGCACCAGAATGTACTAACAGAAGGGAACCAGTCCCACATCGAAGGGTAAGGCCAGCCTTCACCCCCAACCACCTATATAAGGGCCCCAACTACCCTCTTTATTAGGTAACTTATCTCTCTCCCCGCTTACATACGTGCCTTGGTTATATATATTCCAACTATACTAACTTAGGCATCGGAGATGAGAAGACCGACCCGCCCGGTATTCCCCTTAGTGAGCAGGATTGCAGGAGATCAAGTTGGATTCATCAAGTATCTACTAGACCCCCGGGTTTAGGCAGAAACAGTTACTATTCACTATCAGAAGCCAGAGAGAGCCGCGTGAGGACTTGTGTTGAGAATGGTAGCTATGATGGGACGGACATGAAATTCCGAATGGAGAGGCAACGTCTTGGGTCGGACAGATTTGGCGTCCCCAAACACCAATAAAAACTGAAATAGTCTAAAATTGTATCAATGGGGAGGAAATAACGTCCTTCCCTATTGGTCCAATAGTTAGTAGTGTTTATAGCTGATCTCTCCAAAGATATGGGTGCTCACCTTAGTACCAAACCATAAATGAAATATGAATCTGTGTGCTAGCTGCTGTGTAGTTTACTATAGCTGCATATGCCAGATAAAAATAAGACTTTGGAGACTTGGAGTTAGCTAGTAATGCATGCCCTTGTTTGTGTCTCATTACAATTCACTGACGATATGTGTATCTTCATATAATTTTGGAACTTTAATGGTCTTATACAATATCAAAATCGTGGTATCATCTTTATAATATGTTCTCAAATGGAGTGTAAAGTTATGCTTACCGAAGTTAACTAGAATGTTTATACCAAACATGCGAGATTTGAAACTTTTACTTACAAAAAACCACTAATTACACAATTATCAATTCTCAAGCATAATCCACGCCACATATAATGGGCATCATCTAAAGCTGAGCAGCTGAGGTAAGCAATTACAACACTTGGTGAGAGTACCATTTCTGATTCACATCAAGTTTGAAGAAGCCCATTAGCCCAAATCTGACAGAAGACCCGAACCCGCTAAATTGAATTCCTTCTTATACTTCCTCCTAGCCTTTCTCTGCTCTCTCAGATTTCCATTCCTTCAAACTTGTGAGCTCAATAAAAAACGACATGGATTCGCAGACCCAGAACACGTCGTTGCAGAGGCTTCAAAATGTGGAGAAGGTAACCATTACTTGACTTAAATCAAATTTATTATTATTATTATTATTTGTCTGGGCAGCGATTAGTTTAATCTATAAGATTTTGGGGTTGATTTGATGCAGAGAATCGTGAAGGTTTTGGAGCTGGCGGGAAGTGTGATGGACGAGCTCGCTAACCCTACTGGTCCAAGAAGGGAGGCCATCAACAACCATGTCCGCGAGTTCATGCAATTGATCAAGGTAATTACACTCATTCTGGAATTTCAGTAAAACCCTAGAATTCATTGTGACAAAAAATTGCAAATTTGGGTCTTTTGTAATGTTATATAAACAAAAGATGGAAACTTTAGCACTAGGGTTTGAGGTGATGATTGAATTAGCTGGAACTGTCTGATTGGTTTGGGATCATATTGAATTTCAATTGAATAATCAAAAGTATTCACAAATAGGGATTTATAGTATTATGGGGGGAAACGTGAGGAAGTTTTGGTCTAGGTGAGTAGCGTAGGTGTGAGCTCTGGTTTTGGTTCATTTGTTCTGAAAATTGGGGATGAGGATTTAGGAATATTTGTTTCTTTTTGTGAATCAGGATATCCAAATGGCACTGCGGGATGAAATCAAAAGTGCGTGTGATTACCGCCCTTTTGAAAAGTGTGATTACAGCTCAAGAATAGCCAACGAGATTTGTTGCAAGAAATTGGAGTATGTGATGTCACAGTTAGACGGAATGAGAGAAACCATAGAGGATTATCATACGGCGGTTTGATAGTCATAGTGTAATACTCTCGGTAGTCATCATAGTTGGGTAGGACTGTAGGGGTCATGAATCGGTTGTAATTTTTTTTCCATTTTCCTTCCTTCCCTCCTGTAATGATGTTATGATATAAGTAAAAGTGTTCTCACCAGTTGGGCTTGTTCTTGCACTGTCTTTCTTTATCTTACGATTTGAGAACCATTAGTATTTGGTGGTGTCTAAGGGATTCTTTTGCTGTTTCCATATAACTTGGAGGCATCGAGTAGTCAAGTCATATGAACAATGCTACAATCAAAGCTTAGAGTAGGACATGTTACTGTTGCAGAAAGTAGTCTTTTGATCTAACTGTACTAGCTGTATCCTCTTACTGTAGCATTGTTAGGTGCCATATCAAGTAGTGATTATGGTAAAAATTAGCCAGATTAAAATCATGTTGTGATTATGTTGTTAGGGTTCGTATTGAATACCAGATTGCCAGTAAACTTGCATTCAATTTATGATAAATCGTGATACCTTAACACTATATCCTCTTGTGTAAGGACTAAAACCTAATTTTATGATAGGGTTTAGTGGACAGACTTCATAATGCCAAAAGTAAGTTGTAAAATTACCCAATGGCTCATCTTAAGATTGTGTAATGTCTAAATATTGTGATGGATACTGCAAGATAATGTGTTTTACTTTGTAGTCCATTTTATTGCTGATTTAGTACAATAACACAGTATCATATAATGCTCCAAAAGTTTCTTATGATGGCATTATATGCAAAAAAGACATAATTTTCTGGATTCTATTTAAACAGCATAAAATGCCTGAAGCTATAATAACATTATTATCACATGGTAATACTCCCATTTGACATACTTGTTCCTATATCCTGAAATGATGAATTTGGATGTTTTCAACATTGAGTTTCTTGTAGTTACTCAGCTTTCTGTGAGTCATAAACTTGCCCCAGCTGTATGGCCTATATTTTGCAGGATTTTGTTCATTGATCAGCTCTTCCAAGGGATTTATTATTGTGTAGTGTGCTGGCTCAAGGAAGTATGGGATAGAAAACCTTTCCTTCTCTGAGTTCACCATCACCCTGTGTTCTGTACTTTCATATCTCTCGTTGCTCCAAACCTGCATAAACATCATATATCATGTGAATCATGAAATAAGCAAGAACAATACATAGACGAGGTAATATATCCTGATAGTGATAGTGTCCTAAAACAAATTCCCAATTGTTCTGAACATGACCAGTTAATATAAATTATGAAGAGTGGGACCTGAAGAGTGTCACCAAGATTGATGATATAAGCATTTGGGGTGGGATTTACCCTAACCCACTCTCCATCTGTTTTTCTCTTCACTTCCAATCCTCCAACAACATCTTGAGCTAACACAGTTAGAACTCCACCATCCTTATGGCGACCAACACCAAGAGCTAACTCAGGGGAAGGGCAAGGTGGATAGTGATTGAGTCTGATACGAGTGGTTTGGTCTTTGAAGTAGCCATTGAATCTGTCTTCTGGCAAGCCCAGACTTAAGGCAATAAATCCCATCAACTTTAGAGCTAGCTTTTCAACTTCTCGAGCATATTCTTGACATGCCTCTCTGGTCATGGCAGTCTATTAGATCATATATACCAGGCTCATAATCTCTTTTTAGCCTATCATATGCATGTGGGATCCTTGACGACAATTAAGTTTCCAAGTAAGAGCTACTTATTTTGCTTGATACACATTTTATCTCACAGGTGAAGTATATGATGCAAGCTTTTGTGCAATTGAACTTTTATAGTATTAAGTGTGTTGCTTCAAGGATAAAATCAAACTACAGATGTTTACCATTTTTGTTTGCTTTTACTTTAATATGATCATTAGCTAACTGTATATATTCATTCAATATTCTTGGTGATCATTGACTTACCTCATTTCTGGAGGATACTCAGGCCATTGATTAGTCCACTCAGTCTCTCCGTCATCCTCAGGATCAGGGGAAGCTGGGACTAAAGTAGGGTCCTCCACATCAAAATCAAACACTTCCTTCCAGTCCCTAATATTTTTGGTGTTTTCGGTGTCAAAGTACCCCAGCACATTGTTCAGGTCTCTCCTAATCTTCCTCTTCTCCTCCAAAGGCAGAGCAAAGAACTTCTTGGCAGCAGCCTCAATATTTTGGAGCTTATTCAAGGACACCCCATGGTTGATCACTTGGAAGAACCCCCATTCCTTGCATGCATTGCCTACTTCTCTGACAATTGCTTCAATAGCTTCTGGGTCAGGAATGGAGTTTGGAGATCCTATTGCAGAGAGGTCAATTAATGGTATGCCTTCAGCTTCGATTATGGAGAGTTTGGGCCTGTGTTCAGGATGTTGTATGAAAGCTGGGTCAACTACTCCCATGGCTGATAAACTTGATGTAAGCAACGATCTCTTTTTCTATGAAGAGCCTGTGGAAGAAGCCGGAATGGTTGGCTTTATAATGTGAGAAACTTTGGTTTGGGCGGCAGATGCCGATGCCTTTTGGTGCGGCAGATAGTAACCACTACAACTAGAATTGCTGGGTTGGACTTATCACTAGACAATGAATCAGTGACCAGGTACATAACCTATTCTCTCTTTTTATTAGCAAATTACAAAGAATTTTTGTCTGTTGCATCATTTTGAATTACATTGATGGAACCAAATCACCTGCACATTTGTCTCCATCTTTTTAAAATTGTTAAAACTAAGATGTATGGCACAGAAATCCATGGCTATTTCTTATTTCACTGAAAATTCTGTCATACTGTGTTATTCTGGTTTCTTGTTCTGCTCGTAAACCATCCAATTCATTTACTAAATCATGTTAGATATTAACTCGAGTTTATATTAATAATGTACCCACTACTTAAGGTTAACCCACATATCCTAAGAGCTAATTACTGCAAAAGTATTCTTTCATCGCTAATCCAACCATTTTTCTTACATGTGCTTTAGTGGATCTGTACTCTCTTTTCCTGAAAATATCATCCCTACTAATTCTTACTGCCATTTTGACACCCCCCTCCCCCGAAGAGATATTTACTAGCTTGTATTCTTGTTTATCAATTAGTTGCACAAAATGAACTTAATAATGTCTAATAAGTTGGAATGCATAGTCTAAAATTGGTTCTCTTGAATGTGTTTAAAGCTTTCAGCAAAGGAATGGCTTCGTAGTCCATTTTATTGCTAAACGGACCATGTGTCCGAAGTTTCTTACTACCTTGCACATAAAGACATTATTCTCTAGATTTGATATACCACATGGTATGTAGAGGAAGCTGAAAACATTATCAGTCTACAACTTAAAATCGTATATTTGAATGTTGTCAACACCGAGCTTCTTGAAATTACTGAGCCTTCTGTGAGTCATAAACTTTCCCCAGCTGTAGGATTTGTACTTGGCAGGGTTTTGTTCATCGATCAGCTCCTCCACAGGCTTCACCAGTGTGTAGTGTGCTGGATTGAAGAAGAACGGGATGGAAAACCTTTCCCTCTCTGAGTTCACCATCACTCTATGTTCAACACTCTCATATGTATCATTGCTCCACACCTGGATAATCATATCCATTTGTTACTTGAAAATGGTCACACTATATAACCACAGAGATTATGAAAAAATATAACCTATACGAGATATATTGAAATTTATCACTTCCCTTTTTTGTTCATCAGCCATGTCTTCCTGGTTTTGCCTTTGCCCCCGGAAGCAGTTGATCATACCCTCAATAGTTTCTGTAATTTTTTCTCTTTTCCTTTTTCCTTTTCAGAGAAGTGAGACATGGTTCATATAATCATACTTCATAACCTCATAATGCTATGACTGTTCATGTTTATAAGATTAATCAATTGCGCGGAAGTGCTTGACAGAATTTCTAGAATATGGCCTTAAATTTGGGCGCAAATAATGTTTGTAGTCATTTTATTGCTGAGATAGTGCAATAATCACACCAAGATTATGAAGTTTATTATGACTAGTATATACAACATGACATTATATTTCACATTGATCATATACTCCTTACATTGTTATCACAATTCAGAAGCTGAAATAACATTATTTTCGCTTCAGTAAACGCCTAACTCGCTTATTCTGAAATCCTGAAATGATAGACTTGGATGTTTTCGGCTTTGAGTTTCTTATAATTACTGAGCTTTCTGAGGGTCAGAAACTTGCCCCAGCTGTAGGGCCTGTACTTGGCAGGGTTTTGTTTATTGGTGAGCTCCTCCAAAGGCTTCACTTCTGTATAGTGTGCTGGGTTAAGAAAGAAGGGAACAGAAAACCTTTCCTTCTCTGAGTTGACCATCACCCTGTGTTCCACACTCTCATACTTATCATTGCTCCATACCTGCATAAACTTATCCATTTGTTATTAGATATCTGCAAAGTCATAGAGCTGTGCTACTAAAAATCTAAGAAAGTTTCATATTGGTTTGGACATAGCAAAGTTGATTGAAGTTTGAAGTGTGGAGTAGTTATTTACCTGAATAATGTCCCCAACATTGATGATATAGGCATTTGGTACAGGTCTAACACGAATCCACTCTCCATCTGTTTTTCTCTTCACCTCCAATCCTCCAACCTCATCTTGAGCTAGCACGGTTAAGGCACCGCCATCCTTGTGGCGACCAACACCAAGTGCTAACTCAGGGGACGGGCAAGGTGGATAGTGATTGAGTCTAACAAAACTGGTTTGGTCTTTGAAGTAGCCTTTGAACCTGTCTTCTGGTAAGCCTAGGCTCAAGGCAATTAGTCCCATCAACTTTAGAGATAGCTTTTCTACTTCTTGAGAATAATCTTCCATCACCTCCCTGATCAGAACCACAAGTCCACAGGGACAACATAAGCATAGATTTCGGACGGAGTATATACAAAATACAATTATGCATCATAAACAATTGATCAAGTTACCTTAATTTAGGAGAGTTCTCAGGCCACTGATTAAACCACCGTGTCTCCTCCTTGTCATCAGGCTCAGTTGAGGAGGGCACTAATGTAGGCTCCTCCACAAGGAAATCAAACACCTCCTTCCAGTCTCGAACATTCTTGGTATGTTCAGTGTCATAGTAACCTACCACACATTTTTCATCCCTCCTAATCTTTCTCTTCTCCTCCAAAGGCTGAGCAAAGAACTTCCTCGCCGCAGTCTCAACATTTTCACGCTTTTCCAATGGCACTCCATGGTTGATCACTTGGAAGAATCCCCAGTTCTTGCATGCATTGCCTATTTCTCTAACGAGCACTTCAATGGCTTTCGGATCAGAAATGTACTCTGGGGAGCTTAATGGAAAGAGGTCTATCAATGGTATGCCTTCGGCTTCGATGATGGAGAGTTTAGGTCTGTGTTCAGTGTCTTGGATGAAAGCTGGATCAACTTCTCCCATGGTTGTTGGTGTTGGTCTTTAGCAATCTTTGCTTGTAAAATACTGGATGATGTTAATGAAAAGAAATGTTGGTTCTTAAAGTAATCCGAGTGATCTTTTTATCTTGAACCTGGACGGGTTTTAGTGGATTGTTAGAAAGAGATTACAAAGTGCTGCCCGATTTGTTTTGGACGGTCAGGATACCTGTGACGTTTGTGCTTACCTTGATTGACCTTAATATAGGTAACCGAGACTAATAAGACTTTAAATGGTAATTGAAAATTCTAAACTCTAAGTAAGTAAGAGGGAATTGTGCTTGTTTTTAGCTTTGTTGTGGCCACCATAGGAGACCAATGAATCAAAATGATACATCTTCCGACCCTTTCTGTCCAGTATATTGAGATAGACACATAATTTGAGCCTCTTCTAATGTGATTCATGCGACAATTGTTAGATTTGCTCATAGATTTGTGTTAGTCTGTTGCACTCACTGTACTCCATGTTCCTAATTTATAGTGTAGCATGAACATTTTCCAGGATAATGGCTTGTTAAACTGAACCATCATTGCTTATAGTATGCACGCTTGAATTGACTATTCCAACAGCCAAAACTGTAACTTAAGAGAGTTAGTGGGTGAGTAAAAAGTGTAGGAGGAGATAGAAGCAAGAGTAAAAGAAGAAAATTTGGTGAAGCCTGTCACCTGATTACATACCACAGTAATGAACTCTTATATACCAAGCAACGGCTGACATTTCACCCTATGATGTACTATGGTAAACTGAAATGGTGAATTTGGATATTCTCCACATCAAGTTTCTTGAAATCACTGCGGTTTCTGGCAGCGAAAAACTTTCCCCAGTTGTATTCCCTGTATTTGGCGGGGTTCTCATCGTTTAGTAGCTCCTCCAAGGGCTTCACCATCACATGGTGAGCTGGGAAGAAGAAGAATGGAATCGAAAACCTTTCTTTCTCTGTATTCACTACTACTCTGTGCTCCACACTCTCATATTTGTCATTGCTCCAAACCTACACAGATATCATACACAAAATAAACTTGTATATTCTGTCACAACTTATACTGTTATTGCATAAAACCAGTAATTTGCATTAATATCAATTCCATTCATGATTATGCATTATGATTATTTTCTTTGCCAGACATCTTATATCTAGTATGCTATGCTGTTCGGTTATTGATTCCTAACACCGCAAATTAAAATGCAAATGCGCGTACTGGATTGGCAGTGTAGCAACATAACTTAATGGCAGTCTATTTCACAACATATCTAGTATCTGTATGTTATCATTTCGATTATCAACTAGTAACTACTCATTAGTCCAAATTTGAAAGTGAAACGACATAACATTTCCCTACTGATGTTTGTGTGTATATTATTGTTCATGAGACATGATAGGGAAGTTTCATTTTACTGAAACTACAATATTCATGAATGGTACCTGAACCATGTCACCAACATTAATGATATAGGCATTTGGGGTTGGCGTAACCGGAATCCATTCTCCATCTGATTTCCGTCTAACTTCTAGTCCTCCAACATCATCTTGGGCTAGGACGGTTAAGGCACCCGCATCCTTGTGCCGGCCAACACCTAGAGCCAAGTGAGGGAAAGGACATGGAGGATAGTGATTGAATCTAATCAAGCTCGTTTGGTGGTCTTTAAAGAGGTCATTGAACTTGTTTTCTGGCTGATCTAAACTCAGAGCAATTAGTCCCAACAACTTATAAGCTAGCTTTTCCACTGCTCTAGCATACTCCTGGCAAACCTCTCTGCTCAAAGTAAAGGCACAAGTTAGCACCAACAAGTATAAGCCAGCAAAGTACAAGTTCCTGTTTCTAAGTAAGAATGTAAGATTAAGGACACTATCTGTTAACAACATTTTATTCAATGTGCTTGAAATTAGAATTAATCAGTAACATGTTGAGGATTCAAACCCAACCACGCATAAATTTTTAAGCCAAACCACTTTTGATTGAATCCTAACATCTCCAAAGTTGTAAATCTTCTAAGACCTGATTAAACTAAATTTATTGATGATTCAAGTATGATAACAGCAGTTCTTGTGATGAATTCAGGAAAGGGAAATCAAACAGTCTATATGTTTTGGTGAATATTAATTTTCTCCAGTTCAAATTATTTTCATTTCAACTATATCCAAATATTGGTCAACTTCATTGAAACATTTCAATAGCAAAGTATTTCATCATATTATGATTATTATTTAGCTAGGATCAATTCAAAACTAGCAACCAAGTTGATCAAGAAAATCACCTGAACTCAGGAGGGTACTGAGGCCACTGATTAGTCAATATCCTCAACTCCTTATCCTCAGGCTCATGTGATGCTGGGAGCATAGTCATATCTTCCACCAAGAAATCAAAGACTTCCTTCCAGTCCCTAACATTTTTGGTGTGCTCACCATCATGGTACCCCATTGCATTCACCATAGACCTCTTCACCTTCTTCTTTTCTTCAAGTGGCAACTCAAAGAATGTCTTACCAACCTCCACCATTCTCTCACACAATTCCAATGGCACCCCATGGTTTATAACTTGGAAAAATCCCCATTTTTGGCAAGCATGGCCTATTTCTGAGACAAGTTGTTTGGAATCACCATGTCTGCTGCTTAAAACTGAGAGGTCTATTATGGGGATCTCATCATCAACTGGGATGGTGGGTTTGAGCTTTGGCCTTTGATCAATGGCTTGAACAAAGGCTGGATCAACTTCTCCCATGGCTCCAGATTCAAGGACAGATTGTAGCTGGAATGCTGTGTTTGTTGAAACTTGGAAAGAGGTTCTTGGTGGAAGTAGGTGGTGATGCTTTATCACTTGGTGTATTATACATCTCTTGGATTTTCCTGCATATAATTTTGTCCCTGCATAATGAACATAGACGTGTTTTGAGGTAAGATAATTTGATAAAGACACATATGGTAGCACAAGTGCTTACTTTGAAAGGCTATTATCGCTGCATATTTGACAGGTATTCCACCATATTAACATACATTATTAGCGAGGCAGATTTGTAACAACTTCAAAATTCACACTTCCAAGTTCCAACACCTAAATAGAACAAAGAAATTGTCGGCAACATGATATGGTTGCACCGTGCACAAGTATCCACCAATACACATCGACTTTCACCAACTCATGAACTGATGAAATGGATGAACTTAGATTTCATGATCATCCCTGGAGAGCCCTATGGACGCACACCATAATCATCATGACCTTTAATTCAGATAACATGCCACAATTTATGGTCCGACCGAATGATTAAAATTAATGGAATGAAATGTTAAACAGAACCTTAATTCAGGCAATATATGATCTCTAACCTTCCTCAGTGTTCTTAAACTGTAGCAATAGCTAACACTTTAGAATTCTAGAAAAGAATATTGAACTCGTATTCAGTTGTACAACACTTCAATTCAAAACAACAAGCGAATTCAAACCCACTTTCCAGACGTGACTATTTACAAAGCTAATCAAAATATATAGCTTATCACATGTCAAAGGAACTGGGTTATTAAGCCGCGGGCATAGAGGTTGAAACCACAACATAAGACAAGTAGTGAAGCCCATCCTGGATTTTGCTCAAAGCTGTGGTCTGGTCATTGCGGAGATGGTCAGAGAAGGAATTTGCTTTTTCCTGCATTGATGTCTGTGGAAGCACTTCTTGGGATTCTGCAGCACCCTTTATGGCTGCTACATAAGCTTCAGCAACATCAGATATGCCTGCAAAGTTCCTCAAACCGTCACTAGAATTTCATATTCTGGAATATTGGACAATAAACATGAATATGTATCAATGACCCATGACTCGATGGAAACACTGGTACACTTTAAAACAATTATGCAGATGTTATGAGTAAAGAGTAATCTCCTTGAACATGACAGCAACTGTACCCATTCAACTCAAAAGGAGCGGAGCAGATATAGGGGAACATAAAATTAGCAAAAAAACTCATCATAGTATTTTTCCTCTTGACTAAGACAGTAAACACTTAATCATAGGTTTCATGGCATATTTCAAACGTGGTAAAAAGTAACGAATATGGCTATGAACAAGAATAGAAAACACCATGAAGCCAACCTGTAATGAAACTGCTGGATATTGCTTCTACACATCCTGTCATCGCCTGTGCTTTTGATCTAATTATCTTTGCTTTTTCAACAGAATCTTCAGGCCAGTCAATAATCCCCAAATCAACATCCATGTCTTCTGCCTGAGCTTTGTTTGCATTAGATATGACGGCTTTACCAAGCATCAGCAGTTGAGACACCGCAGAACAGCAAAGTTCAGAGAGTCTCTGCAAAGAGATATGATTATGTCAAAACTACTAAGCCAAACCAACAGAAGCAATGCCACAAGAATACAATATAAGTATCATACATGAACCCCCTCTGAGTGAAGGCTCTCTAATCTGCCGGTAGTTCTTTGAATTATATCATTAACAGCAAGCCCAGCTAAGGCACTCGTGAACCTGAAAAATATAAAGTACAGAAAATGGTAAGAGAGTTGGTAGAAAAGGCAATAGTACATTTTAAGACAAATTTCTAATGCAAAGGGCAGCAGTTACTCAAGGATACATAGGTGAGATGAGCAGATAGTTCCCACTTTTACATTGTAAGTTCAGTATCTTTCCCCAGATAGTTTGTTGACAGATTCTCCAGACTGAAACTATGTGTGGGCAAGTAAAACAAGCATATCATCTTTTTAACTCTTTTTCTTTTTACATAAAGAATTGAAAAATTGAGAAAAGAAACAGATAATGCATCTATATAAGGAGCAAATAATGGAAGTCCAAAAATCAATAACTAGAGTAGCAATTCAAGAAACCACGCAACTAATTAAATTCATAAAATTTTATAAATACAAGATTTCAAAAATAGTATAAAAGTAGGAAATGGACAATGTAAAATTACCCAGCAGCCATATCAGCAGCTTTGCTGACACTTGAATCATGTAAGCTCTTCATCTCATCACTATTTCCATCAGCTCCAGTCTCTTTCATTTTGCCTTTGTCCGAATCTGCCCCACTTTCATCCAATTCAGAGTTCAGACTGAAAATCTGCTGAACCAGCTTAAGCTTTCCATCGTAAACAGATTTCTGCTCTGGTGATAATTTTCCTTTTCTATGGTTGAATAATAGTGCATAATGGCTGGACAATGCTTCGAGTTCCTGAAAGTATTACAATATAACTGCTTCAATTATTATTCCATAAAATAAATGAAAATTAACTCATAGAGATAAAAGGGGTAACCTCCAAGTGTTCTGGCCCTCCATATATGTAGAAACATCGATCAAACCCCACTTCCTCATATAATTGATCCTCTTCACCTTCTTGATCAGCCTGCTTGGAATTCTTATCAACTTCAATACCAGTTTCTGTGATCAGAAGATCCAAGGTTTCCTTGCCTACTAGCTCAAGCACTTGCATTCCCTTTGAGGTAAAAGCTTTCCCAGTCTGTAACATGAACCCAAAAAGTAAAAACAATGACACAATATTACTTAGCAAGCCAAGGTAAGGAAACCTTTAATAAAACTTGACCAGCCGAGTAAAAGGGGAATGCAAACCTCTAACAATGATGAGGGTGCAACAGAACCAGGACCATCTCGCTGGATAGATTCAGCTAGGTTCACAGCAGAATGCTCAAGCCTAGAAAACATAAAACAAAAGTTATTTGTTGCATCCCCCCATGCTCTCAATGGAACCACAATATAACTTCGTATAACTCTGCATTAGAGCACCCGTCCTGAAGTTATCGCACCATCTTCACTATATGCTACAATCTGATTACTATTAAACTTATAATCTCCTCTCCCTCCATCCCCAACCCAAAATGGAATGAGAAGGGGGGGGGGGGGGGGGGGGGGGGGGGGCGGGACTAAATCTAAAAGTAAAAGGGTACAAGCATATGTAATTTGTGCATCATGTTGGGGAACAGTTACAACTGTCAAAATAAACAATTTTCCATTCAAAGAAATAATAGTTTTTTAACTGTTCAGAGTCCTCCTTGGAATTGATTCTAAGCAAATTCTAGAAATCAATTTGTATTCCTAATTTGGTAATCCCACTTTTGAAAATAAAATCATGAATTCCATAATCTTAGCTTAGTACCCCAAGTCCCATAGCTTATTTAAACTTACTTAATTAAATTTCCACATGAACAAGATAATATATCTGGACAGTAAGCTACTAAACACTACTGTTCTCCTCTATCACATTAGCAGATATACGAATACATTTAAGAGTGGGCATACTTGTGAACCAACTCGGTGCCCCCTCTAAAAGCGCTTCCTAAAGCCTGCCATGCTCCTGAAGCAAAGTTCTCCACAGAACTATCAAGTACCTTGAGATGCTGCAATAAAATAAAATAAAAATTAAAAAAATAAAAACAATTATAGCAACAGCACAGTTAGTGAGCAACAAGAGTAAATATGAAGTTCGTAAATCATTTTTTAGATATGTATTAATGTGAACGAAAAACTGCTTATGCTGGACTATCAAAAGAAATAGCATTTGCACACGATTGATTCATTATATAAAAAGGAACACAATGAACTCAAATGAAGAAACTTATACCAACATTGCCAAGCTAAGCAAACAAAGACAGAAATAAAATCAAATCCTTATGACTTGATTAATGGACTTGCCTGGCCGAGAAACGAATCCTCACTAGCTTTCTCCAACTTCTCCAAAGCAGCCTTTCGCTGCTTCTCATTCTCATCTTGGCTTTCCTGTTCACTATCCCCTTCCTCCTCCTTAGAAGACTCTTCTGAGTCGGCCGGCGCTTGCATATCGGCAATGCTCTTTGCTGCCGTCTGAGCAGCCGCCGCAGCCTGAAATCCACAAATCTCCATTCAAACACAAACACACCGAACAAATGCACCAAACCTAACCCATCCAATTTATCAAATCTTTGCTTCTTACTATATTAAAACACAAGTCTAACACTACAATTTAAGAGTGACCTAAATTACGCAATAGCTTATAAACCCTAATTTCCTAAAACAGATGAAATTAAGTAAATTTGGAATACAAATTTCAATGCAGGTATGTAAAACCTAGAGATGCTTACGTTGCGAGAGATCTCTTCGGCTGCTTTCTGGAGATCTGAGAAAACGGAGGAGAATCCCCAGCCACCGCCCCATCCTCCTCCTCCGCTATTTGCCGGCGCTGCTTTTGCTTCTGCTTCTGCTTGTTGCAGAGGGGCTTTTTCGTCATTGAGTTGCTGCTTCTCTTCCTCCATTTTTCTGTGTCTGAGATCTTGAACAGTTTGGGGGAAATGGAGTTTGAGTAAATGAGTAATTGGGAATTTGATTTTTGTAGTGAGAGGTCAAATTTGTGAAGGTTATTGAAATCGACACAGCCTTTGCTTAATTGCGACGTGATTTTGAAGGCAATGGACCCGAGCGACGTCGTTTTTGCGTTTTTTACTTTAGTACGACGGTCGTTAGTGTGTCACATAGTCGCATGTGACAGAACCAAAGTACCGAACCGACGTTTGTGGCTCCTAATTGCATAAGAGAAGAAAAAAAGTAAGAGGGAGTGAAATACTCTTTTAAAGTATTTGAAATTAATACGAGACAATCAATTTTCACCCAAACTTAGACAGTTAAATCGCTAATATAACTTTTACTTATATATGTGAGATTAGTTTCTGAGAGTTTTTATTTATACCTCTCAAAATAGTATTTAGACCTCCACTGAATTTTTTACTCCATAATTTCCAATTTTGTCCTGTTTAGTTTTTCTCTATACACCTCTTCTTTTTTTCTTTCACTTTGCAGCTTCCGCTGCAATAACAAGAAGGGAAAAAGACCATTTGTACAAAAAAAGTGAAAAACTTGCATATTCCAATGTTACCTACCTATTCCAATGAATCTTGGCAAAAATACGTAATTACCCTATACTAAAACCATACGTAATTACCCTATATATATATATATATATATATATATATATATATATATATATATCTATCTCTCTCTCTCAAGCTAGGGTTTCACTTTTCTCAACCCGAAATCGACCTCCTCCGCCTCCTCCTCCCCCGCCCACTCCTCCTCCTCAAACGACGACGTTTCCACCAACTTCTAACCCTACCACATCCTCCTCCGCCACCTCCAACTGCCGCGCCCTCATCGACTTCGTCCCCACAAACGCCACCACCCTCAACGCCGTCAAGACCCTCTTCAACATCACCCACCTCCGCACCCTTCTCGGAGCCAACAACCTCCCCCTCTCTACCCGACCCGACCAACCCGTACCCGCCACCAAGAAGCTCCTCGTCCCCTTCTCCTGCACCTGCTTCAACGGCTCCGGAGTCTCCAACCGCCGCTCCGTCTACACCGTCAAGACCGGTGACGGCGACGGCCTCGACTACATAGCCAGCTTGTTTTCGCGGCTCGTCACGTTTTAGGAGATTGCGTGGGTCAATGGTATACCCGACCAGGACCAGATCGAGGTCGGACAGGAGCTGTGGATCCCATTGCCGTGTAGCTGTGACCACGTGGACGGGGAGGAGGTTGTGCATTACAGACACGTGGTGGACCCTGGGAGCTCGGTGCAAGGGATCGCTGATGAGTACTAAATGGGCATTTTACCTTTTATTTTCCCTTTCTTCATCTTTTAGATGCTAAAAGAGCCGATAATTAGCTATATATATATGGTTGTTTGTTTCCTGTGGTAGATTTGTGCTTCTGTTGGTATTTTACATTTGTACAATTAGCCTGAGTCACATTACTGACCCCAAATAATCGATTATTGACCCTCAGTAATCACATTACTGACTCTCAGTAATCACATTACTGACTCCCAGTAATCACATTAAAGACACTCACTAATCTATTACTGACCCTCAGTAATCACATTACTGACCCCCAGTAATCACATTATTGACCCTCAGTAACTTGAGTCAAGTGACTGGAATCCGGCGACTAAAGTAATATTGAAAAAAAAAATTCCGGCGAAAAAATCCGACTGGGAAAATCTGATTACTGGGGGTCAGTAACCCTAAAAAAATCTGATTAGAAAAAAATAATAATAATAAAAAAAAATTCCGGCGAAAAAAAATTGGTGACCGGAATCCGGTGACTCCTGCAACCGGCCATGGGAGGCCGGCGGAGTTGGGTGACCTTTCGACAAAGTTTATTTATTTTTCACTTTCTCAGCACATTATAATTCAAAAATATGTTAGATAAGACAGAAGGACAAAAAAGGAAGAAAAAAAATTAAAATTGTACTACGGTTGAAAAAGATTTGTTCAAATGGGCAATAGAGTTGTAATCTTATGTTCAATAGGGGAGAAAAATAAGATGGTCATTGGAATGGGTAATGAGGGGGCCAAATTAGTACTAAATGCGCATTTTGCCAAATGTTTCTGCACAAACCCGTAGGCCTGGCAGAAGCACAATAATAAAGATGGAACATGAACACAAGCAAGTATAGTGGTTCACCGTGCCATCGGAGGGCACGGCTACGTCCACTTGGAATCTACTATAGCTGGCTAATAAGCCATCGGTGGTGGTTACATGCCAAGAGTAGCAAGTATCCAAGATCCAAAAAGTCCTTAAAACTAAGGGGGAAGCCTCCTATTTATAGGGAAGGAAGGCTCCCTCCTATACAATGTTTCCAATGTGGGATGCAAACCCACTTTACTACATATTTCCCTACTCACGAAGCTATTTCAGGAGCCCGGTGGCACGCCCTCCGGGTGCGGCACCGGTGATCTCTGACATTGGGAATGTAGCAGGGGTTGCGGTCTACCCGCCGGATGCCGGAAGTAGGACCTATGACGCCGGTTGCACGGTCCACGAGGTCGCCGAACATGCTTGGCGGTGTACCGTATGTACTGTCAACAAGTCCCCCAAGTTCCCGAGTAAGAGTGCAATCTTACTTGGGGAGTTAATCACCATGTGCCGCCAAGCATAGGTGGTGACCGAGTCACCCCTACTACCACCAGTCCCCCAGTCCCTAAGTGAGATTGGGCTCTTGCCGGGCGTTCGAATGTCGAGTTCCCCAGGTTCGTGTTGGAGCTTTGACACGGCCGTGAGTGATGAGGTGCCGGGCGTGATGATGTGAGGACTCGGCCGGTGGACTGCTATGTCGGAACGAGTCCCCCAAGTTCCTGGATGGTCCCGATGGAGTGTCGCAACCGTTGCTTGATGATATGTACCTTAGAAAACAAATAAGAATGAACAAGTAATCAGAATTTAAGCCACTTACAACAAGCACCGGGTTGTTATTCGTTACCGCTCGGTGATACGAATACTGCCCGGGGATACCAATGACATGTATACAGATATCAATGGAACACATAAATCATGATCATGTATAGAATGAAGGCATGTGTAGCTTGAAGATGTCATGCATAGTCTTTCGCTGGTGTTGGCTTAGCCGTTGGAATGCCCCAGAGCCGGTTGAATGGTACATAACCGGTGGAATGCCTCAGCCGTTGTTACTGGCTTACCGTTTCCCGGAGGAAAAGATCCCGGAGGATAGAACTCGGCCAGTCACACATGAAAGACTATATGCTATGCACCACAAAGCTAAAAATTACCAATATAGCAGGTAATCATGCACATTCATTATCATGCGGGAAAACAATTCACATGCTTGCCAAATATATAGCACAGTATTCGCATAAGGATGGAGTAAATATAACTGTAAGAATTAAAGACTTAGCTTAATTTGCTGGAAGTGAGCAGGTTGATTTTGTTGTTTGGAGCAGTGGGTGCCCAAAGAAGATTTTTGGGTGTCCAGAGAAGATTCTGACCAGTCCAGCCTGCTGCTGCAGTTCGACCCGGTCCGGCCCAAGATGCCGACCCGCTGGCCCGTTGACCGGGCGGGTTACCATTTTTTTTTTGAATTTCTTCTTTTCCCGCCTTTTCTCTCTTCCTCTGCTCTGTTTTCTTCTTCTTCTGGTTTCTCTCTCGGCCGGACTCTCTCGGCCGGTGGCTCTCTCGGCCGACATCCTCCTCGGCCGGCGTCGCCTCTCCCACTCGGGGTTTCCTCCCTCTCTCCGTCCGGGGACTCTCGTCCGGCTGACTCGTCTGGGGTTCTCCTCTCGTCCGGTGGCTCTCTCGGTCGAGGACTCTCTCCCTCCTCGTCCAGTTCGGTTCATGCCCGGAGGCGAACGGAGGATGGTACTGGGGCCCGTGCCCTGCTAGCCTGCTGGACCGGACGGAGACTGCACCGGAGCTCACCGTGCACGGAGCCTCGCACGGGTTGACCACGCCCGGCTGGGCTGTATGGTCCGCTGACCGGGCTGCATGCTGGGCCTTCGTGGATGGCAGCAGGTGACCGGGGACGTGCTGGCCGGGAGATGCTGTCCGGCGATGCTGACTTGCGGGCCGGGAAATGCTGGCCGGGTGAAATAATGCCGGGCGAAACAGGGCCGGGTGATGCTGACCGGGCTGCATGCCGGGCCGGGTGTTGCTGAAGCTGGCCGGGAGAGGTGCTGGCCGGGAGATGCTCGGGAGAGATGAACACTGGCTGATGGGTGAAACAATTGGCGTAACCGGACTGCCCACAACTGAAACAATTCCTCCTCTTTTTTTTTTTTCTGGCCGGGCTGCCCACACGGATTAATCGATCTCTACCCGCTGGTAGAGCAACACAACTTTTCGAACTGATTCCCACAGACGGCGCCAATTGTTTATGCACAAACCCGTAGGCCTGGCAGAAGCACAATAATAAAGATGGAACATGAACACAAGCAAGTATAGTGGTTCACCGTGCCATCGGAGGGCACGGCTACGTCCACTTGGAATCTACTATAGCCGGCTAATAAGCCATCGGTGGTGGTTACATGCCAAGAGTAGCAAGTATCCAAGATCTAAAAAGTCCTTAAAACTAAGGGGGAAGCCTCCTATTTATAGGGAAGGAAGGCTCCCTCCTATACAATGTTTCCAATGTGGGATACAAACCCACTTTACTACATATTTCCCTACTCACGAAGCTATTTCAGGAGCCCGGTAGCACGCCCTCCGGGTGCGGCACCGGTGATCTCTGACATTGGGAATGTAGCCGGGGTTGCGGTCTACCCGCCGGATGCCGGAAGTAGGACCTATGACGCCGGTTGCACGGTCCACGAGGTCGCCGAACATGCTTGGCGGTGTACCGTATATACTGTCAACACCTAACAAGAAAGGTAGCAAGTTTGAGGCCGGAGACCCATCATTGCTCTACCTCTAAAAGACCCACCCAGCACTCCAATCCAACTGAGACTAAAGAAGAGTACGTTGTAGCTATTATCAGTAACAACATCTGAATTTTCTAATTGAACAATTGAATGGACCAATTAGCAATCAACCCAATTTGATCAAGGAAACTTGCCAGGTCACCATTGGAGAGTTGTTGAGTTTGAGTTTTTAGTTTATGTTATGACCATATTGTTTCATACTCTCATCTCTCTCTTGTCTTGCCACAGCCAATATATAAACATACCAGACATATCCATCCCTCCGACATCTTTTCTTCCTTAACTCTACTCTCCAACTCTTTTTGTTACTCGTTAATTTCATGGGAAGAACAATTTTATAAGTTTTTTTTTCTCAAGGGCAAAATAGGATTTTTGAAAATTACAAAAAATTGTGAAGGTCTAAATACCATTTTGAGAGGTATGAATAGAAGCTCCCTTAATTTTTTTTTTAACACATAAAATTTATAATAAATTCAACTATTATTATCACGGTCATATATAGTCTGCGTCTATAAGATATGTAATTTGTTTGAATATTACAATTTTGTTTGGCAATATATTTTTTGTCTCTCGTAACATCGTTACAGTTAATATCACTCTTACTTGGTAATTGGTTGACATTGTGAAATCACTTGAAATCTTTTCAAATGCAGTGTGTTTGATGATAATTTCATATCTGTTCAAGGAAGGTTAATTCCGTAACTTCCGTTGTGTGTCTTGACCTAATTAGACTAGAATAGTAGTTACCTTAGTAGATAGGGAATCCCTGATTACTTGGGATACTTGATGTAATGCCTATATAAAGGCCTCCTTATCTATCAATAAAGTAACACTTTGCATCCATATTGTTTCTCCTACAACACGTTATCAGCACGTAGTTTCTAACGCTGTGCTTGATAGCAAAAACCCTAGCTTTTTGCCGAAAAAAAGAAGAAAAAAAAATTCAGCAACCCTAGCTTTTTTGCCGGCAACTGCTTGTCGGCAAAGAAGACCCTCCCCAAAAATCACCCTCTGCCGGCAACTGCTTCGTCGGAATAAAGGAAGATTCCCAGGCCACCAGGTTCTACCGACAACTCCTTGTCGGCAAAGCTAAGAAGCCCCAGACACTTTTTTCCGACAACAAATTCGTCGGTAAAACATATACTATTGAACTCTGCCGACGACATCTTTGTCGGCAGAGACTGAAGAAATCTTGGGCACCCAGAAATCTACTCTGGGCACCCTTCGATGTTCGACGCCGTCCTCCTTCATCGCCTCACCGCCGCGACGTAATCCCGAGACGAGGCCTGCTCGGTCGACGCCACAGCCCAGCGCCACTCCAATCCGGCGGCCCTCCTCGATGCTTCGACGAAGCCCTAGGGCGCTCCAACCAAGTCGTCGCATCCTCTAACGTCGCAACCGATACGACACGGCTGCCCAGCGCTGCCCTCCGCTGCCCTCTGCCTCGCCGTCAGTTTAGCGCCTCGTTTCGGCGCCGTTCAAGCCAAACTCGGATTTGCTCGACCCGATTCAGGCGACCCGACCCGGTTCGGCTCAACCCGGTTCGGCTCAACCCGGATCTTCTGATCCGACCCAGGGGCAAAACGGTAATTGTACTTACCTCAGTTAAAAAGTTTTTACCCTACGGGTTAAAATAGTTACTGCAGTAATTCTTTTATTAGTTTTACTGCTCCATATATGGTGAATATGACTAACCATATGTTTTTCTTTTCCATGAAACTTATTGCACGACACATCGCGATGTAATTGCGAGGATTATTTCGTTGCACGTACATGGAAGAGCATCTTAATTTGCACAAGGATCAGAACCGAGTCCTTAAGCGCAATTTTTAAACGCAGTTCATTTGGCGAACTAGCATGTATGATTTAATAAAAGTTTCCGTTTTTCGCAATTTCAATTATTTGAACTTGTGTATATGTGTTGGAACTTGTGTGTTTTTCAGGACGATACAAAGGGGCCCCACCCACCCCTGCGTATCACAGTATGTATGGGGTAACTGTGATGTTACCGTCTAAAGTTGTGCTTGTGGCTGTGATGTCACTGTGAACCACAACTCTTCGTGAATATTTAATCACGATTCCGACATAATATTGTCGATGCTTGTGACGATCCTAAGGGAGTCACAAAGGGGACAAACTCATGATGTGTGACGGAAATTGTCACTGTAACATCGATATGTGACGGAAATTGTCACAACAAATTGAATTGAGTAACCCAGAATCTTGGTCTCGACCATTCAATTCCTTCCCTCTTGTTCTTTTGATACAAAGAAACAATTGACCATACAATGCGCCTAGAAAATGGCCATTGAAAAAAGAGAGAATCATGTCATTGATATGGTTCTATCGGTTCAATAATTGCAAATAATGCAATCATATGGTCAATGTATACAAGAGATACATGGAAGAAGATGAGAGTATATCCTCATGATTACGGATTTCAAAAGCAAAAGATAATTTGCGATAAATATGAAGCATATGACTTCAATTTCATAGTCAAAGTGACTACAAATTCGTTGATTTTGTGCAGGCATAGACCTCACATGTGTGACTAATGCTACTTAGTCGATACACTCTTTATGGTCAAGATCTCGATATAACCTTTGGCATTTTGATGCATATATGGTTCGATTCCCTAAAAAGCTATATGTGAATGCAATGAATCGCATTACACATTTACATGGCATGTTGATTGAGTTCACCAATCTAATTGGTGATGTTAACTCGAAAAATCACAAAAGACAAAATGAGTGACTCGCGAGAAACTGCGATCCGCCAACTTGGCCGCGATCCGCCAACTTCGCAATCCGCCAACTTAGCCGCGATCTGCCAACTTGGCCGCGATCCGCCAACTTCGCGATCCGCCAACTTGGTTGCGATTCGCCAGGCCTCGCTTGCCATGGCCACTCACCAGCTTGGCTGCGATTCACCAGGCCTCGCTCGCCATGACCACTCGCCAGCTTGGCTGCGATTCGCCAGGCCTCGCTCGCCATGGCCACTCGCCAGCTTGGCTACGATTCGCCAGGCCTCACTCGTCAAGAAACAAATAGACATGCTTGCGTACATAAGCGGATGCATGCGCATTGCCCGGCCTCGGCCTCGGCACTCTTGCGCCCACCAAAGCCCGCCTTGCCTAGCCTCGGTTTCGGCCTTGGCTTGGCTTGCGCGCTGCTTGGACTACAGCTCCACCACAACCACATGCTGCCGCCCCCTCGGTCTCCAGACCTTGGCACGCACACGGCCCGCCTAGCCGCGCCCTGGCCTCGGCCTCGGCGTTGGCCTGAACACGACCGGCCCGCAGCCATCTCGGCCTTATAAGCCCATGCACTCACCCCGGCACGTCTTGGCTTCGGCCTCGGCCTGCCTTTGGCTCTTTAGCATGGCATCGGCCTCGTCAGGTCCTTGTTTTATGCCTCGGTAAGCCTTAGCTTTGGCCTAGGCTATCCATCGGCAACTCGCATGATCTCGACTCCAACATCAAGCCTCGGCCCCATAAGCCTTTGCTTTTGCCTCGACACGCCTTGGTTTCGGCCTTGGCATGCCTTGACATTTGCTCGGCCTCGGCCCGCCCGTGCACAACCTCGGCTTCGGCCTTGGCTAGCCTAGCACGCGCCTATGCTTGACCCTGGCCCTTCCTTGCCTTGTTTCGGCTTGGCTCCCATTCTAGCTTGGCTTCGGCCTCGGATAGCTAGCTCATGGCCTCGGTCTTGGATACTTGGTTTAGACATTTATGTCTCTATAGTATCGATGTTGGCTCATTTTGGTTGTTTTCCGGCTCTATTTTTGAGCGTTAACGGATGTGTCTAGTACGCCTTTAAGCATGCCTATGTTTTATCTTGTGATACTACACGCCATGTTGCACACTCTATAGGAATTGAGTATATATTCCGGTTTATATGTCTTGGCATAAAACCCTTGTCTCTACACTCTTATGAATGTATCATAGAGACATTGAGTGTGTAGCTAATCTTCATCGAACCTTGATCACCACTTAAAGATATTGGTGCCAACGTTTATCACCTTGAAACTCATTGTGAAAATTGAATTGATTTCTTATGTATCGCTTCTAATGAATGCGCACAACGTATGAGTCAATATTGTGAATGTATTTCACGTATACTATGATTCGGATTCTTTGAATCGGCGACTCATGTAGACTCTTCCATACATAGTCCGGAATTTTGGACATGTTTTGATGATCCATATATACAAGAATGCTATGGACATCGTTTTTTTTAGCAAAGAAGCTATTGGGATCAAAGATTACCAAAAGAATTTGGTAGCGTCATGAGCAATGCTCAAGGCTCAAGGATGACATTAACGTCACCCAAGTCTTCCTCCAAGTCAATGGAAGCACCATCTATGCATTTAAACGTGCATATGATCCCTCTTATGATCCTTCATTCGCTATGCTCAACATATGGAAGCTTAATCTTTAGCAAAGTTTTGGAGTAACGCCCTCCTACGCTAAAGGCAATGATACATAAGATGATGGCTTTGATGCCTTCTCATAGTCCAACTTGAGACACAATGATACTATGGTGATATACCTCATGGTTAAACTCAATCCATAACACTTAGATGTTATGAAGCACCTTCACAATGATTGAAAAGTAGCAAAAACCTAAAATTTCTGTTTTTTCAGCTCGCGGACTCGTCATTGTGAGGACCGGTTTACCTACTTTTAGACCGGTTCTTGAGGTGAAATTTGGTCCACCGATTCCTAACATCCATGGCTACATGATCATAAAATTTCAGAGCCATTGGACACCTGGAAGGTGCTGAACCACTCGACACAAACGTTCACTGACCTCCGGCAACTATTCCGACCGGTTCGGTATGTTTCCGACCGGTTCCGGCAATGAAGCCAGCGGCGTTGGAATCCTAACACACGTGCCTACCTACTGTTAAAATTTGGTGGCATTTGGTGTTCCGGAACATAGTGAAATGTTTCAGGAAGCATACATGCATGTTACATTTTGTAACGGAATGCATCTTGTTAACGTATAAAGTGTTAACGATCAATACCATTTACCGTCCACATACTTTATGTGCCATATTGCGCTACCACAAGCGTTCAATGATGGGTTATTTGATTATGAATAACGTCTTTGAATAAGACGTCAGCTTCCACCTATAGTCCGCTATATATAAAAACCTTAACAGGCGATCTCGTTTATGTCACTTTTTATGAGCCAGTCTCCCCGTCGTTAGGGGGAGAGATGAACAAGTTTGTTCAAGTAGAACGACTTGGCATTGCCGTGGTTTGTCCCCACTATGCCTCATCATGCTCCCAAAGTCCCATAAATCAAAGTGACGAGATTTGATATACATGCTGCAAAGAGCAAACTATTGGTCTTTCAAGGAAAAGATCGGAATAGTACTCTTGTATTAACATGTCTGTAAGGATTGATGTCCAAATCAATGGACATATTTTCATTCATAAATGGTGACATGGTGACTCCACAAAAGTGGTAGATGGTGTCACTAGGCCGTGACTCTCACAAGAAGTGTAGAGAGGGCACTTTGTTCGATATACACTCGCCGAGTGCGAGTATGGCACAACTTGATCCTTGGATCAATGACAACTCATTCGTCACATGGATTTTCTGGATTAAGGTCATCATTGGGGGACGCCTCAATGAGAAGCCAATCCATATAGAGATCTCTACAAATTTGAATTACACTAGTGTACATGAGTACGTGGTTTATGAGTTAGATATCGAATACACTCACTTCGTTGAAGCAAATACCAACGCTGTGAATTGGCCTACACGAAAAGATATGCGATCCAGTTTATACAAAGAGATATGTCCTTGGTCAGGTGATGCCGACACCGCAAGTGTAAACCCTATCGATAATCTTTGATTGAAAGCGTAGTGAGAAAAAGAGCATAAACTCACCTTATGGCGCAAGGTCTCTCACAAACGCCCTGGAATCGACTACGATGACATATGCTCTCGTAATGGAGTCATATTGCACTCCACTACCTTGTCAGTTAGGTAGTTCCGAAAAACTAAACATGCAGCTTGTATCATCTCTATTGGGACTAAGTGAAGAGATATACATAAACATCCTAAACGGATTAGTTTTCACCCAAGTCAAGTAAGCAAAAATCACGATTGAGTGACTACTTGATTGGAGATGGGATGAAAGAAATCATGCCTATTTGCGTGTAAACTTTGGATGAATTGTGATTGAAGTATCACTAATCCGACGTTAAGAATGAAATGATCTTGGGAATACTTGGTCTCGAATGTGAGAACCGTCAGTGATGAACTTGTTCATCTATCGGCTTATGGCAAACTAATGGACGTTAAACCAAAGCCTATATGTGTCCCATGATTAGTCGATATCTTGAGAAGACTCGTTTCGTCTATGTGACGAGAAGTCTTAGGAGATGAAACTCTCTATCTAAGTATCATGTGCGCAATCATGTACTTGTCATAATATGCTCGACTCGACATCTCATTCGCTATAAACTTATAAAGCCAAAGTGATGGCTAGACGCGCCCACGCAATGCCATGGTATATGGCGGTACTTTCTTATAAGAGAGAAAGGTTTAGGCTCATTCGATCCCATCATGAAAGACACATCAATAGGCAATTCCAGATTCTGCCTAGTTCTGTACGTCAACTTCCCCGTGACCTACATGACAGCTCACTCATCGGAAAATGCTAAACTTAGTACCGTTGGAAAGCTCTATGTGTCTACTTTCCAGGGACACTAACCATTTGATCATAGCTATCATATTGAGTGAGTTATGGCTGTTTTAGCAAAGTAGGACGAATCTGTCCGGTAATTTGCAGATCAGTCACATTCGACAGAGCTTTGTGATCAGCTCAGAATGAACCACGTTGTGTACTTTATACCACTGGAAAGATATGGGTGTCTAGTTTCCAGAACTTTTTACGGTTCATTCATACCTACTATATCAAAAGAGTTATGACTGTTTAAGTACATGAAGGTCATACTGCGCGTGAATCTGATTTTCAACGCGAACTCTAGTTTTGAGTTGCTAAGCTACCTTCTTCCTTAAGATCAAGTAAAGCTAAGTGTAGCTGGTCTAATATAAGGATAATGTGGCCGTATTCAATGACTCGATCATTGGCCACACCTACTTTTGAAGCTTGTGAGGAGCGTTTGTATACGCCATTAATCTGAACTCCAAGATTGAGTTACCAATCAGGGGGAGTTGTCTTGTAGACATCAGGGGGAGTCTACCTCACATGTAATCTTCAATTGTAGTTGGTGCGTTGTGCTCTTTTCCCTTCGACCAAGCTTTTTATTTTTACCCAAGAGGTTTTGTTTTGCTTGGCAAGGTTTTAGCGAGGCAACATGTTATGCACCGTGTCACATTAGGTACGCGACACAAAGGGGAGTGTTCAAGGAAGGTTAATTCTGTAACTTCCGTTGTGTGTCTTGACCTAATTAGACTAGAATAGTAGTTACCTTAGTAGATAGGGAATCCCTGATTACTTGGGATAATTGATGTAATGCCTATATAAGGGCCTCCTTATCTATCAATAAAGTAACGCTTTGCATCCATATTGTTTCTCCTACAACAATATCTTATTTCTTGTCCATAAACTATCCATTTAACTCAATTTATGTCATGTATATCCTCTACTTTGTTCGATTTGAATGTTATAATTATGACAATGTAAAGTGCCATGATAAATGTTCAACCAAGAAACACAAAGCATGTCTAAAATAAACATATGTTCTTGGTTACTGGTTGCTAAGAAAAACGAGTTATCCACTCGTGACTACAACACATTTGATTACTGAGCGAAACTAAAGATGTTGAGAAAGGCCAATTTCCATTATTGAGAAAGCCAAGATTTGACATATTTGTCATTTGTCAAAAACCATGTTTTTTGCAGAGGCCAAAATGAAACCGCTGAGAAGTTTCGGTGCAATCAGAACTGAACTTGTCAAGCGTTTATCTCAGGCTCTCAGCACTGCACTGATGCTCCCTCCTCCCTGCTGCAGCTTTTTCTGCCCCAGAACATGCTTGAACCGCTTGTTTTTTCAAGTTTTAGCCCCCCCAATTTACTTTTGTCTATTGATGTCACTTGTGAATTGGGAAATTCATCTTCAGTTTCTGCATTCTGAGATTCAAAGTTTCAAATGGTGGGCATGTACCATCATTGCAAGTGCACAATGGAAATAGATTATAAGTGACTGGGCAGAGTAGTTCCGACGAAACTGAAGCTACATTGTTCTTTAATATCTTTGGAGCAGAGGTTGAAGATGTAGAATATACTAGTATATTTACTTTCCTTGTATGTATAGGTAGATTATTCTTTCCTTGTAGATATAGCTTTGTATCCCTATATATACCTCCTTATTGAGAAGAATAATAATAAAAGCAAATATTAAACCATTCTTTTCTAGTTGGTATCAGAGCCAACACAAAGTAAAAACCCTACCATCACATTTTTTTTCCGCTGCACAAGCACAAATCCTCAAGCACAAATCATACATCCCATACACACAAAAACACCAGAAAACAAAACCACAAAACACAACACCAAAAGCAAAGCAAACCACAAACACACGTTCACATCAAGGAGCAGCAGCCGGGCCCAGCAACTCTAAGCCGAGCCCAGCCTTCCAGCCTTCCAAGCCGTTCTCTCTCTGCCAGAAGAAGACTGCCAAATCCTGCCGCATCCTGCCTCTTGTCCCCTTAAGCACCATCCTGCTTTCCACAGCAGGCTGCTGTGCAGACTAGTGGACCTCAGGTCCCTCCCTGCCTCTTCAAACAGCCGAATAGCCAAAGCTTGCTTATCTCTGCGTGGACCGGTTCAGCACCACATCTTGCAATTTGTTCTAGTCCTCCAATTTTTCTAATGGCAAAAGACACAGTTATTTCAAATACGTCCTGGATAATTGATACAGGTGCATCAGACCACATGACTAATGATCCTCGTCTCTTGACTACAGTTAAATCTCCTTCTCAAAATATTGTGTCTACTGCGGATGGTACACCCACTCCCGTTATTGGAGAAGGTTATGTTATCTTATCTGAGACTTTAACTCTTGAGTCTGTCTTAGTTGTCCCATCACTCGCTTATAATCTTCTGTCTGTTGGCCAGATTATTATAGCTCTTGCATGTATTGTCACTTTCTATCCTTCCTTCTGTGTGTTTCAAGACATTCTGACCAGGCGAATTCTTGATTATGGTGTAAAAAAAGAGAAATTACACTACCTGGATCTGACAGAGACTAGAGAAAAACATAAACATCTTTTGGGGCAAGCTAATCAGCTTCATGGCGTCGTAAGTGGAAGAGTAGTTGTGTGGCTTTGGCATCGTCGCCTAGGACACCTCAACTTCCATTATCTCAAGAAGCTGCAACCTCAGTTATTTTATGGTGTCAACTCTTCTGATTTCCATTGTGACACTTGTGAATTGGCCAAGAGTCACCGTGTTTCATATTCACCAAGTCTTCACAAAAGTCTGATTCCTTTTATAAAGATCCACTCTGATGTATGGGGCCCTGCAAAAATTCCTTCACTCTGTGGCGCTCGTTATTTCGTCACTTTCATTGATGACTGCACCCGAATGACTTGGGTATCTCTCTTGAAGAACAAAAGTGATGTTTGTTACAGGTTCAAAGAGTTTCACAAAATGGTGTCTACCCAATATCAACAGACCATTCGTGTTCTCCAATCTGACAATGGTGGAGAATATGTCAATAGCCTTCTGCAAGAGTTCACACAATCTCATGGAATTCGACATCAAACTTCAAATTCCTATACTCCTCAGCAAAATGGATTGGCAGAACGGAAGAATCGACAGTTACTTGAAGTTGTTCGTGCCTCGTTATTTGGCATGAATGTGCCTCGTGAATATTGGGGAGAAGCTGTGAAGTCTGCTGCATATCTCATTAATCGTACTCCTTCTCGGGTAATTGAGTTTCAAAACCCTCAGAAACAACTTCACACGCTACTTTCAGTTCCATCCATGCCTAACTTAGAGCCACGTATATTTGGCTGCACAGTATATGTTCATATTCCCAAGCCACACCGGAGTAAACTTGATCATCGTGCCAGAAAATGCATTTTTGTGGTTTACGCTGAGTTTCAGAAGGGTTACAGATGTTATGAACCCCACACTGACACAATATATACCTCGCTTGACGTTTCTTTTCGGGAATTTGAGCCTTATTTCTCAAGCGGAGTTTCAGAGGCTTCCCTTCAGGGGGAGAGAGCTTATGAAGGGAATTCACAATATTCATTTGATTTAAAAGAATTTGAGCACTTAGAAGACTTGGAGTCTAGGTTTGGAGTGGGTAACGTGGACCAGAGTCATGAAAACAGTACTACTGACCACCATGCGCAAATTGATCTACATGTTACGGCTCCAAAGCCAAGTCACTCTGAAGCCGAGCACATCTTAGATGCTGGGCCACACCAGCATGTGCAACCTGAAAAGCAAGGAAATCCAGCCGAGCCAAGCTTAGCCGAGCCGCACGGGTTAGATGCTGAGCCACACCAGCACGTGCAACCTGAAAAGCAAAGAAATCAAGCCGAGCCGAGTGGATCACATGCTTGTGACCAGTCAACATCATCACGTGGACCACAAAGTGTTGAAGCCGCTGAGCTATCCTGCGAAGCCGAGCCGAATACTTTTTCTGCTACAAAGCAGACTGCCACTGTCCCATCTGACAATGTGGCGTGTCCCACTGAATTTGAGGAGCAGACTGGTTTTTCTATTCCAACAATTGAAAATCCTCTTCCGTCAGAACTTTCTTCCCATCCTACACCATCGGCTCAAGAACCTACTGGGAATGTCCCTCCTCAGGTACCATTAATTTCAACTAATTTATCTGGGGTAAATAGTATCAATGTTAGGAAATCACAGAGGGTTACCAAGGGTATTCCTATGAAACATTATGAGCCCGACATCAAAGCTAAAGCAAAATACTCTATAGTCAATTTTATGTCTAATCATAGGTTGTCTGGGTCACATGCATTTGTTGTCAACCAATTATCTTCTGTATCTATTCCAAGTAGTATACAAGATGCATTGGCAGATCCCAAGTGGAAACAAGCGATGAATGAAGAACTTAAAGCCTTACAGAAAAACTCAACATGGGATATTGTGACTATGCCACCTGGAAAGAAGACTGTTGGATGTCGATTGGTGTATACAGTGAAACTCAAAGCAGATGGGAGTATTGACATATATAAAGCCAGACTGGTTGCCAAAGGGTACACCCAACGCTATGGAATTGATTATGAAGAGACATTTGCTCCTGTAGCAAAGATCAACACTGTCAGAATATTGATCTCACTAGCAGCAACTAGAGATTGGCCTCTTCGCCAATTTGATGTGAAGAATGCATTCCTCAATGGAGATTTAGAAGAAGAGGTTTATATGGATGTACCACCAGGAGTCAAAAATAAGTCTTGCGATGCAGGCAAAGTTTGGAAATTGAAGAAGTCATTATATGGCTTAAAGCAATTACCCAGAGCTTGGTTTGAAAGATTTTCAAAATCAATGAAGGCGTTTGGTTATAGACAGAGCAACTCAGACCATACTTTGTTCATAAAGCATAGCCAGGGTAAGATTACTGCCCTGATAGTATATGTTGATGATATGATTGTCACAGGAGATGATCCGAAAGAGATGGAGGCCCTACAGAAATATCTTTCGAAGGAGTTTGAGATGAAAGATCTTGGACAACTGAAATATTTTCTTGGGATTGAAGTGGCAAGGTCCAAGAAAGGAATTTCTTTGTCCCAACGCAAGTATGTACTTGACCTGTTAGCTGAAACAAGGATGCTTGATTGCAAACCAGCTGATACACTAATTGAGATGAATCACAACCTTGCCATTTATCCAAATCAAGTTCCAACAGATAAAAGAAGGTACCAACGTCTAGTAGGGAGACTTATTTATCTTTCTCATACTAGACCTGATATTGCTTATGCTATGAGTGTGGTTAGCCAATTTCTGCATTTTCCCAGTGAAGAGCATATGGATGCAGTATATCGTATTTTAAAGTATCTCAAGAAGGCACCTGGAAAAGGTTTGTTGTTTGAAAAGAAGAATGAATTAGAGGTCATGGGATACACAGATGCTGATTGGGCAGGTGATAAGACTGATAGAAGATCTACATCTGGATACTTCACTTTTGTTGAAGAAAATCTAGTGACTTGGCGTAGTAAGAAACAAAAAGTTGTTGCTAGATCAAGTGCAGAAGCAGAATTTCGAGGTATGACACATGGCGTATGTGAATTGTTGTGGATCCGAAATGTGTTAAAGAGCTTAGGTGTCAAACTGAAGAAGCCTATGGATTTGCATTGTGATAATACGTCAGCAATTGAAATTGCCCATAATCCAGTTCAGCATGATCGAACTAAGCATGTGGAGGTGGATCGATTCTTTATCAAGGAGAACTTAGACAGGAAAGTCATTCGATTCCCTTTCGTATATACAGAAAACCAGTTGGCAGATGTTCTTACAAAAGGAGTGTCAAGGAAAGCATTTGACGATTCAATTGACAAGTTGGGCATGATTGACATCTATGCACCAACTTGAGGGGGAGTGTAGAATATACTAGTATATTTACTTTCCTTGTATGTATAGGTAGATTATTCTTTCCTTGTAGATATAGCTTTGTATCCCTATATATACCTCCTTATTGAGAAGAATAATAATAAAAGCAAATATTAAACCATTCTTTTCTAGTGATTCACAGTAGGGATCATGATGAAGCATGCATGGGGTACAGAGTACCAGTGACATCGGCGTTTTCCTTTGCTCGGGAACAATGCAACTTTGCAAACGAGATGATTCTATGCCTACAAAAAGGGCAAGGAATGGACCCTGGTGGACTAACAATTTCCATAAGGATGTTGCTTGTTGAGCAGAGATAGAGTGCACATCTCACATAAAGCTCATGCTTACATCCTGAAAGTACAAGAAATACAAGTTAATCAAACATAACTAAAGATCTGGTTGTCTGCACATATACATAAAAATTACTGGTTGACTAACTTACCCCCGTAAACAATTGGATCCTTACACAGTATTAAAGATAAATATACACAGACAGCTCCGATAAAGAGCTACATTGTATACTACAATTTATACTAATAGTAACAACAGAGGACTCGGTCTCAGGGCTAATGAACTAAATGGAAGTCCTTCTACCTAAATCTGCTAAAACCTCACTATAGGATTTTAGGCAAGCGATCACCTATGAGAATATACGGCAATAAGATACAAGACTTCTGCAAAAGATTTTTTGTGTGTGTGGAGAGTTTAGCCAAGCACCATAACTTCTGCAAAAAGAAGGAGCATTATCTATATTAATGGCATCTATCAATGCCAGAAATTGAACACTGGGTGCATGGTTTGACAATTAACAACCAATGCCAAAAATTTGTCAACTTGTACATTCAAAACTGAGCACTCATGAAGATTGAAAGGAAAAGGTTCAAAAATCGTTCAAGATTATTTCATAATAATAAAAACAAAAACAAAAAACCCAACCAATACGTCCTCTTTCTTCATCAAAGATTTTCTGATTGTATGCTGAAATTTAGGAGCAAGATAAATATACAAATCAAATGACTTTATCAGCATCTAAGTTTCAAACCCAGAATGACAATAGCGCTGCACACAATGCAAAATATCCCGGCGGTAAAAAAAAAGAGACGGCAGGTTAACCTCCCAAAGCATTGAAACCAATCTAAAACAGGAACCTAATCCAAACTCATCAAGAACTCCGGTTTTCATATACAGGTCCCGATTCATGCATCAAAACACACAGAGACCTCCAATCCTTCAATTTACCCACAATCCAGAATTCACTCAAACAGAGACTGAAATGCTTAAATTTAAACTCATCAAATAAACAAAACCCAAGTTTCAATGAGAACAACACCAAGTTTCATATCTGCCCACGGCAATTTCTGTGAATCAAGATCAAGTTTATATACACACAAACACATGAAACATAAATCAAGAACACAATACAGAATGCGGAATAGAGTTTTCCTAGCTGCACTAGGAATCATACCTTCATCACTTCCAGACATCTTGTGCTTCTAAAGATGAACTGCACACAAACTAAACTGATCAATAGAGTAAGAACAAAGTCTTCTGCGTTTCAATATCAAGCAAACAGAATGGGGCTGTTTCTCAATGCAAAAACGATATTGAACACAGGGACTAATGCCTTATATTTATACCGGCCAATTTGATCAATCAGAATTCAATCCCATAACTGAATCCTAATACTGATCAAATACTGAATCTAAAACTGCAAAGGCTTAGTTCTATCACAATACTAATTCGATGTATACAGGTCTTAATACAATGAACCTCTATGCTTATTAAGCGATATACTACTTAATAACCTTCTCTGAAACTAAGTCTTAGTTGTAATACTTCTTGTTAAGCCGAAACCTATTCAACAATGACTGATCATATTAACAGATAGAGTTTGAGTCCAAAAAGGTTCTTACAATCTCTCACTTGGACCAAACACATACATATCAGATCATTTGAATAAATCAATGAAAAGCTAACAACTGAAATGTGCACTGAAGCATACAAAACTCATAGTTCATTCAGCTTGGTCAATTCATAGCAACATAATGCAGAACCTAGAATCATAGATGATTAATAATCAAAATGATTAAAGATCACATACAAGATTACTATAATCACATAAGCTTATGAGTGATAGAGTGAGAATAATTTCAATAAGCATATCCACCTGAGATGTCAAAAACTCACAGTCCTTAATTCTGATATAATCAAAATTCTGTAACAGCAACTTACTAAAACTGAATGTTGTTTAAATGAAAACTTAACTGTAAGATATTATGTTCTATAAAGTAAAACAAAATTGGTTCAGCTAAAACACTTTCATAAGTAATCTAATAACAAATACTTGTAGAATGCAATTCCTCGAGTCTTTATTGATCAAGTGAAAAAATTACAAGTTGTTCTCAAAATAAGATTACAACTGGAAAAGTTCCTTATTACACAAAACTAAAAGAAAATAAAATAGAAAAACTTTATAAGCTCCCACAGAACTTAAGCATACAAATCTGACAATACTCCCATATTTTTAACATGTTTCTGAAAAACCACAATTGGAAGTGTCTTAGTGAAAGGGTCTGCTAGCTGAGAAATTGTATCTATATCTAAAACATCAATCTCTTTACGTTTAACTCTTTGTCTCACAGAATAATATTTCAAGTCAATATGTTTAGAATTGCTAGACCTCTTACTGTTTTTACTGAAAAATACTGCAGCTTCATTGTCACAATAAATTTTCAACGGATTTGTAACAATGTAACTCAAAACTTCAGTATATATCAAAAAATTCCTAATCCATAGTCCCTCACAAACTCCTTCATATATTGCTATATATTCTGCCTGCATAGTAGATGTAGTTATTAAGCCTTGTTTCATGGTTTTCCATGCAACAGCTCCACCAACAAGCATAAAAACATAGCCTGAAGTAGACTTTTTGGATTTTGGAAAATTTCCAGCAAAATCTGAATCAATATAACCTACTAATTCTAAATTCTTAACTTGTCTATAGACCAACATATGAGATTTAGTCTTCTGTAAATATCTAAGAACCTTCTTACCTGCAACCCAATGTTCTTGAGTAGGTGCAGATTGAAACCTGGATAAAATTCCTACAGAAAATGCAAGATCTGGCCTAGTGCAAACTTGTGCATACATTAAGCTACCTATAAGCTTGGCATATGGTTTGCTCTCCATTTGAATCATCTTCCCCTCATTTTTAGAAATTTTAGACAGTTTATCACCTTTAGACATAGGGGCATCTCCTGGAGAACATGTTTCCATGTTGAATCTTTTTAACACTTTCTGAATGTAATTGTGTTGAGATAAGCCTAAAACCCCTAACTTCCTGTCTCTCTTAATTTCAATTCCTAAAACAAAGGAAGCCTCTCCTAAATCTTTCATATCAAAATTGTTTGACAGAAAAGACTTGGTTTCATTTAGTAGTTTAACACTACTGCTAGCTAAAAGAATATCATCCACATACAAAATCAAGAATATAAATTCAGTTTTTGCAGTCTTGAGGTATACACATTCATCAACTATGTTTTCTGTAAAGCCAAAAGAAGATACAACTGAATCAAATTTTTTGTACCATTGTCTGGAGGCTTGTTTTAAACCATAGATTGATTTCTTAAGTCTGCATACATGATTTTCTTTCCCTGACTTCACAAAACCTTCAGGCTGTTTCATATGAATAACTTCATCCAATTCTCCATTCAAAAATGCAGTTTTGACATCCATTTGATGCAATTCCATATTATAATGTGCAACTAAGGCCATTATAATTCTAAATGAATCTTTAGTAGATACAGGAGAAAAAGTTTCATTATAATCAATACCCTCTTGTTGTGTGAATCCTTTAGCTACTAGACGAGCTTTGTGTCTCTCTATATTGCCATTTGCATCTCTTTTAGTCTTAAAAACCCACTTACAACCAATTGCTTTATGGTTAGGGTCTGGTTTCACAAGTTCCCAAACTTTATTCTTAGGCATAGAGTTAATTTCTTCTTGCATAGCTTTCTCCCATTCACTAAATTCATTGCTAAACTGAGCTTGTTTGAAGCTCAAGGGATCATTATCTTCTGCTAAAATATCTTGCTCTTGTAGAAAAACATGATAGTCACTGCCTTCACCATAGACTGGTTTTCTCTGTCTTGTAGATCTTCTAAGCTGAGGATTTTCTAAGTTTGGAGGCTCTATAGCTATATCCTGAGGATCTAAATCCATCTGATCATCTAAAGGCTGATCTGTATTCTGATTTTGAGGCTCTAGAACTAAATTTCCTGTGTTTAACTGGTTTTGCATTTGATTAGTCGTATTTGATCTTACTGTGTTCTGAACTAGAGGCAATATTTGTACTGAATCCTCATTCTCAATAATCTCATCAAATTCTAAGGATAAATCCTCAAAATCATTACTGCATACACCTTCATCCAAAAATTTGGCTTGATTAGTTTCCATCAATTTGGTTTTATTTTTAGGCGTATAGAATCTGTATCCTTTAGATTTTTCACAGTAACCAATAAAATAGCAACTAATAGTTTTAGGACCTAGTTTTTCTTGTAGTATGTTTGGAATTCTAGCTTCAGCTTTGCAACCCCACACATGGCAGTGATGCAAGCTTGGTTGTCTACCACACCATAACTCAAAAGGTGTTTTATCTACTGATTTAGAGGGTGCTCTATTGCAGATGTAATTTGCTGTCTTAAGTGCTTCACCCCATAGATAGATTGGTAGACCTGAAACACACATCATAGATCTAACCATATTGAGAAGAGTTCTGTTTTTTCTCTCAGCTACGCCATTTTGAGTTGGAGTATATGGTGTAGAATACTGTGCCTTAATACCATGCTCTTGTAAGAACATTGCAAATGGTCCCTTTTGCTGGCCTGTACTTGTATGTCTACCATAATATTCCCCGCCTCTATCTGATCTTACTGTCTTAATTTTTGTGTCTAATTGGAGCTCGACTTCAGTTTTGAAAATTTTAAAAGCTTCCAATGCTTGAGATTTTTCTGAAAGTAAGTATATGTAGCAGTATCTAGAGTAGTCATCTATGAATGTTATGAAATAGATATTTCCACACATAGTCTTATGTTTAAAAGGTCCACATATATCTGTATGAATGAGTTCTAATAGCTTATGACTTCTTACTGCAGTGGTTTTTCTCTTGTTTGTCAATTGGCCTTTGAAACATTCAATACAATCAGTTAAATCAGTATAGTTCAAGCTAGGTAAAATTCCATTTTTCTCGAGTGTTTTCAATCTCTTCTTGGAAATGAGTCCTAATCTTATGTGCCAAAGAAAAGCAGACTTATTGTTGAATAAAGATCTTTTAACTCCTGTAATTGTGTTTTCAGTTATAGTTTCTGCATTATTTTCAAGCATAAGAATCTCATTCTTAATCACAGAACAATCAAGTTTAAGATAATTATTTGAAAAAGAACCACAACCAAGATACTTTGAATTCTGAAAAATCTTTATTCCACTAAAATCAATAATAAGTTTGCATCCAATGCCAACCAAAAGACCTACTGAAATCAAATTCCTCTTAAGAGAGGGAATGTAATAAACGTTCTCAAGAAAAATAAAATTCCCTAAGCCTAAATCAATCTTCAAGCATCCTATGGCCTTCACTGCTACTTTTTGGCCGTTCCCCACACACACATTTTTCTCACTTGTCCTTGGAGCTCTCCTCCTTATGATACCCTGTAGAGATGTAGTAATGTGTATTGGTGAACCAGAATCAAGCCAATAAGTGTGTGTACTAACGTTAAGAAAATTAACTTCTAAAGAGAAAACAGAATTTTGAAAAGACTCACCCTTCTTAATCATCCAAGCCTTCCATCCATTACAATCCTTTTTCATATGTCCTCCTTTTTTACAGAAAAAACAATTGAATTTGACATAACTGTATCCTTTCTCAGTTTTGAAAACTTTGACAGGTTTTGGCTCACCGGAATTTTCTGAAGCCTTAAAGTTGGTGGTCTGCTTAACCTTAAGTTTGTTTTTCTTCTTCTTAGGCTTCTCAACTAAATGAACTGCAGTAGTTGGTCCAACCTCCTTCTTGATTCTATTTTCTTCATCCACACAGATTGAAATAAGTTTATTAATGGTCCACTTAATATCTGAAGCATTATAAGTGGTCCTAAGATGGCTGTAGCTAATTGGGAGAGAGTCTAAAACTTCATGGATCAGCTGATTATCAGTGATTCCCATCTGAAGCTCCCTTAGTTTGGCATTAATGTGAACCTTATGCATGATATGCTCTCTCACACTGCCTGTGCCATCAAACTTAATCTCATGAAATTCTTTATTCAATCTAGCAGCTTCTGCTCTTTCATTAGCAATGTATTTCTCAGATATGGCTGCCATGTAATCCACAACATCCTCAGGTTCCTCAATTGATCCTCTCACTATCTCAGACATAGTGTAACTAATAACATTCTTTGCCATTCTATTGGTCCTATACCACTCATGATGATGCCACTTGAATTCTTCAGTACTTTCCTCATCAATATCATGAATTGGCTTAGGCTCATGCAGACAGTAATCCATATTGTTATGCATAGCCAAATAGAACTCTACTTGCTTTTTCCACTTCCTAAAGTTATTGCCATTCAGATATTCTACTTGTCCTAATGATGCGTAGTTACCTTAAAAAACAAAAACAAAAGGTGTATAAGAATTTTTCCTAAGTGTTAGGCTACTGTAAAAACCAAATAAGACATAATATCAACTTATCTTATAAACTCAAGCAACACAAAAATAACATCTTTATGATATAAAATTTCTGTAGTTCAGTAGTTTCTGAATTCAGTATACTATATGCTGCAGAATTGGTTATTTGAAGAAAATAGTCAAGGTCTTTAGACAGAGAAAAGTTTCAAAAAATCTGTATCAATCCCAAAACATATATATACTTCTGCATATGCTTTAAAATCTTGTTTGAATGCTTCTTTGGAAACAAAATAAAAATAAAACTTTAGAGCACTGCACAATTTTCCTTTATAAGTTATATCAGTAAAAATTTGCTTTGGCAAAATAGTTATTGATCTGTAATTTAGTTTTTTAATCAATCATTCTAATGTTTTAGATGCATTAGATTTAACGATTCTTCAGATTTTAATAGACTTAAATTGGAACAAAACAACCAACAAGGAATCACAACATCATGAAGCAAAATATATCCCCAAACTCCAGATCATACGATTTCAATCAATTCATGCATCATTGAACAGATATGGGCACACGTCAACCACAACGAATACTTTATCTATATGCCAACACTTCATAATATGAACATTCCCACATATGCAGAATTGAATCGCAAGTTTTGGAATCCAGAAAACATACCTTTGCCTCTGCTTCAGCACAGCACCAAATTTTAAATTTAAGCATTACATTAAGAAGCATATAAATTTTAGATCAAACCTTTTTCTTGATTTCGTTTTTCTGTAGCAGGGTCTTGAATCCCCTTTTCTGAGGATTAAGCCTCAGTTTTGCTTAAGATAAAAAATTCCAAAAACTAGCCGTTATGTAGTTCAACGGTAACATTGAAAAGCTATTTTCTGGAATGGGGTTTGATGCCCGGTTTTTAGACAAAAACGAATTAAGATTTCTTTGTTTGGATTAAAGAATGATGGTTCTTTTATTTTAACAAAAATTTACTGAAGAATTTTATGAAACTGTTCTTGATAAAAATTCTGAAGTATACGATTTGTGTATCTATAAACCAAAAGGTTCTGATACCATTTGATAAACTGAAATTAAATTGTCTGTAAATCAAGATCAAGTTTATATACACACAAACACATGAAACATAAATCAAGAACACAATACAGAATGCGGAATAGAGTTTTCCTAGCTGCACTAGGAATCATACCTTCATCACTTCCAGACATCTTGTGCTTCTAAAGATGAACTGCACACAAACTAAACTGATCAATAGAGTAAGAACAAAGTCTTCTGCGTTTCAATATCAAGCAAACAGAATGGGGCTGTTTCTCAATGCAAAAACGATATTGAACACAGGGACTAATGCCTTATATTTATACCGGCCAATTTGATCAATCAGAATTCAATCCCATAACTGAATCCTAATACTGATCAAATACTGAATCTAAAACTGCAAAGGCTTAGTTCTATCACAATACTAATTCGATGTACACAGGTCTTAATACAATGAACCTCTATGCTTATTAAGCGATATACTACTTAATAACCTTCTCTGAAACTGAGTCTTAGTTGTAATACTTCTTGTTAAGCCGAAACCTATTCAACAATGACTGATCATATTAACAGATAGAGTTTGAGTCCAAAAAGGTTCTTACAAACAACACCAAGTTTCATATCTGCCCACGGCAATTTCTGGGTTGAAATCACCTGAAAATAGAACCCAGAAAACAACCCAATAAGCTGGTCGATAACGACGATTTGGCGTAGTACTGCAGTCAACTTTGTCTTTAAAACTGACTGACACAAGTCTTAGCCACACCACCGAAAAAAACCTCTACACTGAAACGAGATCTTAGCCAAATCTCACCATTTTTGGAAACGAAATCAAATTTCAGACCAGAATGTCTGAGACTGAGACGATTAAATAAGAACTGAGAAAAATTGAGACCGAAGCTGAGACTTTGACAAAGAATAAGAAACGAGAAAAAAGAAGAAAAGAAAAAAAAAATAGAAAAAAGAATATTATTTTCTCTTAAAACACGTGTAAGAATGAGGAGAGGGGTAGAAACTAGAAACCCTACAGCTCTTAATACTACGTCGTTTCGAGTGGTCATGTTATAAAGCACACAAGTAGAAGATGAGACTCGGCTTTCTAAAAAAAAGAAGAGGTTTTTATCCAAAACTACAATTTTGTGTTAATATTTACAAGTAGCAAGATTACTTTTTAAAATTACCACTAGTAGGTTTCCATCCAAAAACTAACAAAATCTGTTAACTTATAAATTACGAAATTACCCTCATTGAGGCAAGAAAAAAATCCAAACTATGTACCCCTAATGCTACTGAGCCTCAAATCTCAACCTAATGCCACTGAACTTCACAAACTCCCCCGTCCTCCGCCGCGCTTCTAATGCCACTGAGCCTCAGAAATCAACCTCTGTCGTCCTCCGCCACGCTTCCAATGCGACTTAGCCTCAGAAAATCAACATCCGCCGTCCTCCGCCGCTCTTCTAATGCCATTGAGCCTCAGAAAATCAAGATCTCCACATAAACCCCGTAAACCCTAATCTACCCCCTCCCAAATTCAAACTCAAATCCCTAGATGGATCTCCTCCGAGCCTACTCCGACGACCAAAACCCTAATTCCCCCACCTTCTCCTCCTCCTCCTCCTCCTCCTCCTCCTCTTCGCCTCCGCGGCTCTTCCCACCCAAAACCCTAATTCCCCCACAAAAATTCTAGAAGCTTCAACAGAATTTCGAAATCTCAACGAAAAAGATTTCCAAAATCTCAAAGAAAGAGGAAGAATCCTAAACCTCGTCTTCGGCATTGGAGTGATGCTTGTAAATCGATCTCAGAAAATGGTAGCGCTCCAGCAACGGCGGAGGAGGAGATCTGGTTGGGCTCGTAAACCTCGTCTTCGCCATCTCCATAAACCTCTCTCTCTCTTGTCTCCTATCTCTCCGGGAGTCAGAGTTGGAGTCGGGCTCGGGGAGGAGGAGATCTGGTTGATGCGACGGAGGAGGACATCGGAGTCGGAGTCAGAGTCGGAGTCGGAGTCGGGCTCGGGGGAGGAGGAGATCTGGTTGGGCTCGGGGGAGGAGTGGTTGAGGTGGTGGAGGTCGTCGTTGGCTTAGGGAGGCTCGGGCTCAGCGAAGGCGGGGTGGCGGAAGCAGGGGTTGGTGTTGGTGTGGTTCTTGCTACCCCATTTGAGAAACGATAGCGGGATTTGTGCAGTGGTGGGAGTGGGAGTGGGAATAAGAGGAGAGAATGGTATAATGGGTATGTTATGGTTAATAAGTAACAATTGTTACTGTTAGTTTGGTGTTGATGGTATAAAAATATTAGGTCTTACTATTAGTAAATATCACTACAAAATTGTAATATTGGATAATTATCTAAAAAAAAAAAGGGAAAAAGTCTCAATTTCTCCAAAGTTCTTCCTTCTACTCTAAAAGGTATCTACTTATTTTCTTTTCCTTCTCTATCTCTTCAATGTATATATTTAAATGTTTTGTAGTGACATTGTTAGGGTTTTATATCTTCATGATATCTTTGTACACTTCAAATCCTTGCTTCTTTTTTGTATAAAATTATAGATCTATAAACCCTAGCCTATTACATGATTTTGTTCAAATTGTTATGAAATGAATAATGCTAGGATCTTGATTTTTCCCTCTTTTTCTCTTGCTAGTTTAGTTAATATTAGGATTTAGATGTTGGTTTTTGGTTATTTTGTACAATCTTTACATTTTATTTTTTTTGTATTAGACCTATAGATCCATAAATCAACTCTATAACATTGTTTTTCTATGTCAAAAGTGTAGAGATTGACTTGATTAGTTTAGGATCTTGATGCATGTTCTTTTGTTTTTTTCTATGTCAAAATTGTAGAGATTGACTTGATTAGTTTAGGATCTTGACGTGTGTTTGTTTGTTCACTTGAAATCTTTGTAATGTTTTATTAGATCTATAACCGTATAACATATGTTGGGGTTATGTGTCAAAGTTGTGATTATTAAGTGATTAATGGTTGGATGTTGATGCATATTAGGTTCTTTTGCTCTTCCTAATTCATGTTATTGAACTTATTATATATATCTTGGGTCAAAGGATGGGGAAGTTGTATGAATGCACATCATGTGGAGTTGCATTTGACACTAGGAGTCAATTTGAGAAGCATCATGAGAAGCATGACAAGGCAATGAAGAAGAAAGCGATGGAGGAGGCTCTTCCTACTCATCTCCACACAAACAAGAAAGGAGAGATCAACAGCTACATGTGTTCCACATGTGGGAACAGCTTTGTTGTTGAGAATGGTTTGGATGACCATCTCAAGAGCTAGCACAAAGCTAGCATGCCAAATAGGATTTCAATCATCATTGTCATCAATTAAGTACGTAGTTGAATATGTGTGTTTTTAATTGGTGTAATAGATATTACTAGATCTCAGAATCTCGACATTGTGAATGACTGAATGTTAAGGGGAAACTTGATTTAATTGAGAAGGATAAAGGTCTATTAGAACATCAATGTTTATTTTATGTTTCTTGATTAAACATTTATCAGGGCATGCACTTCACATTGTCATAATAGTGTTAGATGAACTTAATTGAGATAAGTCCTTGTGATCAAACTTCAGTGTTCAGCAGGGGATCGATGAGGTTTAGCTTCTCGTCGTTGGATGCTAATTAAAACGAATAGTTGCAAACTAAGCCTCTACATTTTCGGATGGATGTAACTTCTAGTTAATCTTTTATAATTGATTAATGCAACCAATCAATGATAAGACCCTAGAGTACCGGGTTGGTTTAATTTCTCTGGAATACATATGGCATAAATTGTAAAACAATTCAGAGTACGTTATTTTAGTCCCCATTTGGAACCCAGCAGTTAATTAATCACTTGCAAATGGCGGGTACGTAATTAAGGCTGCATGGCTCGAGTTAATTTATATAATTGACCCAAGTGATCAGTCTAATTAAGTCCGACGAACTAGAGATAAGATGAATTGAGAACTAGCTAGCTTTTCCAAAATGAAAAGAATTCCAAGGCTGGATTGAGAAGATCGACTCGCAATAAGAGATCAACAGTAGCAAAAGGAAACTGAAAGGTTCGATCCACAACAATTGCAGTAAAACGATCAGCAAGGTTCATATATATATATATATATATATATACATATAGGCCCCTTCCAATGAGGGATCCCTTATTATGACTTATATGAGGAATTGAGAATTACACCAACTTTTCGATCACCATTTTCAATTTTAACCATTCAATCTCTTCATATATATAAATAGATCATTTTTGAAAAATTTCATCTCAATTCGTGATCGTTAAGACTTCAAACTAGCTTAAATCAATAGATGGTTCAAATCTGGTAGATTTGATCAATTCATGCAAATCGCAGTTTTGAGCACCTCAACGATCACCAATTGGGATGAAATTTTCCAGAAATGATCTACTCATATATATTAAGAGATTGAATGGTTAAGATTGAATATATATATATATATATATATATATACAGAGCTTCTCGGCTACGGACGTCCGCACGCACTGTTCACGGTGCGGATGCGGCGTTTCCGGCCACCGGCGAGGCGGCGACGCCGTATCTGGCCAGTGGGCTTTGCTCGCCCCGGCCCGGCGACCCTTTTTGTGCCGGCCCGAGGTCCGTCGCCGGCCGGCAGCCAGCCGGAATCTGCATTTTTGCAGAAAAATGAACAGTATTCTGCATTTTTCTGCAAAAATGCAGATTCCGGCCGGCGACGGACCTCGGGCCGGCACAGAAAGGGTCGCCGGGCCGGGGCGAGCAAAGCCCACCGGCCGGATACGGCGTCGCCGCCTCGCCGGTGGCCGGAAACGCCGCATCCGCACGGTGCGGACGTCTGCACCTGAAAAAAATCCTATATATATACTGCCCAGCATTGAGTTTTTAGGGTCGATTGAAACAGACTTGAGAAGACGTTTTTGGTCGTTAACATATTCCATCCATCTGCTTGTACTGCAAAGGAGTTATGCTCAAAAGGCATACAGTGAAGAGTAAAAAGTTTTGTTTAACACGTACGTAAAAAGAGTGTAGCTTATCATAGATTGGTAGATTCATTCTTACTGGGATGTGCTGCGTATTTGTGACCTACGTACGTACGGTTTCTATACATGCATGTCCACCTGCTGACCTCCCTGCAGGTGGTAATTGAGTACGTCCGATTGATCGATATTAATTTGGTAGCAGGTTGTGTCTATTCTGTATATTGTTTGTAGATTCAAGGATGTTACTAGCTCAATCATGTTAATATTACATTGTCATTATATAGTAATTAGAATTACTGGATATCCTAAGTGATCAATCTAAGTTTGACGAACTACACATAAGATTGAATTGAGAAGCCATATATGTAGCTCCACCCTTGGCCGGCCTGCCAATTAAATAAGTTCCCCTAGACACCTAGCTACGCCAGAATAAACTTCACCACAACGGCTCTTCGCTACCCAAAGTCGATCAACAGCTCCCACTGAGACCCACATATGTCATACCATGCCATGACTAGCTAATTAGCTCCTCCACTCTTTTACGCCGGTGATCGATCGAGATTCCTCGGCTGATACGTACATGCATGCACCAGCTCACCAGCAGTTAGCTAGTTTAACTGAATAAAAAGGAACAAATGTCGGGAATCATGCATTGTATAGTCAATCTATAGAACAATTCAGAAAGATTGAGCGCGCGAGGAATAAAAGTTCAGTACTACTATGCTTAGGGTTTCTGGCACTCCCACGTCCCACCTACACAGATTAGATGGATCCAAGTCAATGCAAAATATTGATGCAAGACTAAACTTGAGGCTCGTATCACTCCAACCAGGAACAGTAGTTTCCCAATTGATGTTGGAGACAAGCTTCCTATCTTTAATAACAATCCTAACCTTTAATGGAATAGGGGGAGTAGATCGACTATCTCTATATATAGAGGCATCAATACAACCTAACATACATATATACGTACAGGACTATTGGAGACGATCGAGTTATGGCAGTAAGTACTGTAGGTTTCAAATTATGCATCCAGACTGGAAAAGTTTACCAAAACAGTTACTAGACTCGGTTTTTAGGTACTTGAGTCACCATCAGACTATTTACGGTGTAGTGTTGTTTGTAAGTCATGGCATCGTGTAGCCCACGACAATCGAATCCAACAAGCTAAGATGATGTCAAAATATCAACACCCTCCTATGCTCTTGATTCCTGCAGAAGAAGATGATACATGGAACTTGTACAACGTCATGGAAAGAAAGGTTCTTGATATGCAAGTCACGGTGCCACCTAACTACAAACGGTTTTCTGGATCCTCAAAGGGATGGTTGATAGCTTTGGATGAGAATTTTGTAGTAACACTCATAAATCCTTTCTTTAGAGTTAAGGGAAGGAGAGCGAAAGAAAACTCAATCATTCGGCTCCCTCCTTTGACTCCTCTGTTATACGACATATAAACAGACAAGGATCATAATCACAGAGTCAATAGATACTAGACATGCCTGTATGAACAATGTAGAGAAGAATATCACTAACCTTGGGTGTTCATGTTGGTCGATTAAGTCAAGTAGTCAACAACGGCTAAAGTCTTCTGCTTTTCACTAAGATTGAGTTCCTCTCTATGGGTCAAGGTTCTGTATTCTCGGTGATAGTGAACGCAGGGACCAAAGCCTATATATAGAGATGGTACAATAGATATACCTCCCATAAAGAGTATATATATTGCTTAGATTCTCTATAGTTTTCCTTATGACATGCCATATGCTACTTACCATAAATAAATAGCTATAGGATTCTCAAATATTCAACATTCCAGATTACCTGTTGAACTACAAGAATTGATTCACATTGCAATCCCATTACTTAATCTCCAAGTAAAGCATACAGTAAGTGTTAATTAACTTGATGATAGTGATGTGTTCACAAATTTTCCTTACATTCTCCCACTTGAACCATCAGTGTCATTAACACCATACTGCAAGCAATACAAGTAGAACAAATAATAACTTTAATGTGCACAGATGGATTGAAAAATTAATCAGCTCCTATATCAATACATGGTCAGAATGCAGCACACCATTCCGAGCTAAGGAAAGAACACATTTAATATAAATGTATCACTCCAGAACCACAAAAAACGAGAACTGCATTCTACATATGTCACCTACAAGAGATGTCAAAAATATGTCCATATACTCTGTTAAATCTGAAACCTGTATGTATATGCATGTGGTCCATTCTGGATGATTTTGAATATCAAAATCCTTTATTCTGCACAATTCTTCAGTGGACATCAAGAACATGAAAGGCAGACACCTGTAACTTTAATGCCATGAATAACTTCATAGCTTTCATCCACAAAACAAAATAGCTCTTTTAACTGTAACTGCAACTGCAAAATCAAAACAAGAACAGAACACTACAACCTCAAAATGAACTGAATAATGCCATGGACTTTTAAATTTGTCAAAAGAAACAAAAACTCGTAAAACTGAAACGTTATTGCAAGTAAAAACTGGAAATCAAACTTACAAAACTTTCTAAAATTTAATTTTGCTCCCACTGATTCTATGCATCTAATGTAGGTCGAACTCCTATATTAGCTACATGTTTCTGGAAAACTGCTACTTGCAATGCCTTAGTGAAAGGATCAGCAAGTTGTGAATCAATCCCAATCTGCACAACATTAATTTCTCCCTGTTTCACTAGCTCTCTCACACTGTAATACTTCAAATTAATATGCTTCGAATTTGTCGATCTCTTGTTGTTCTTGGTAAAGAACACAGCAGCAGAATTATCACAAAATATCACCAAGGGTGTAGACATAATGTTGTCGACAACTCTAGTTTGTGTGAGAAAGTTTTTGATCCACAAACCTTGACACACACCCTCATAAATAGCTATATACTCTGCCTGCATGGTGGAAGTGGCTGTGAGCTTTTGTTTCATAGTTTTCCAAGCTACAGCACCCTGTGCCATCATGAATACATAGCCTGAAGTAGACTTGGAGCTTCCCGGATAATTTCCAGCAAAATCTGAGTCTGTGTACCCTTGAACTTCAAGATTCTTGCTTTGTCTGTATACGAGCAGGTAAGATTTTGTCTTTTGTAAATACCGCAGCACTTTCTTTCCAGCAGTCCAATGCTCAAGCCCTGGATTAGATTGGAATCTGGATAGCATGCCTACTGCATAAGACAAATCAGGTCTTGTGCATACCTGAGCGTACATAAGGCTGCCCACAAGTCTAGCATAAGGCTTTGATTTCATTGCTTCTGTTTCTAATGGTGTTTTGGGTCTCTGTTGTTTATTCAATTTATCCCCTTTCGACATTGGTACATCACCTGATGAGCATCTCTCCATATCAAACCTCTTAAGCACTTTTGTGATGTAATTTTGCTGTGACAATCCCAGCAGCCCCTTGCTTCTATCTCTCTTAATCTCTATTCCCAAAACATAACTGGCTTCCCCCAAATCTTTCATGTCAAAATGCTTTGACAGAAACCTCTTAGTGTCATTTAGTAGATTCAAGTTACTGCTGGCAAGGAGGATGTCGTCCACATATAGAATTAGGAAAATAAAATGGCTCCCACTGGTTTTAAGATACACACACTCATCAACCAAATTTTCAGTGAAGCCAAAAGAAGTTATGACATAATCAAACTTCAAATACCATTGTCTAGAGGCTTGTTTCAGTCCATAAATTGACTTCTTCAATTTGCAGACTAAATGTTCACTCCCTGGTTTAGCAAAACCCTCAGGTTGTCTCATGTAAATGTCTTCCTCAAGCTCACCATTCAAGAACGCAGTCTTGACATCCATCTGGTGCAGCTCCATGTTGAAATGTGCAACCAGAGCCATGACAATACGAAAAGCATCTTTGGTGGAGACGGGAGAAAAGGTTTCTGTGTAGTCTACCCCTTCTTGCTGAGTAAACCCTTTTGCTACTAGTCTTGCTTTATGTCTCTCAATACTCCCATCTGCGTTTCTCTTAGTTTTGAACACCCATTTGCAGCCTATTGGTTTCTGAGTTTTTGCTGGCTCCACAAGTTCCCAAACTTCATTTTTATACATGGATTCTAACTCAGATTCCATTGCCTCACTCCATTTGTCCCTGTGAAGACTCTCCTTAGCTTGTCTGAATGTGATTGGATCATCATCTTCCCCCCAATCATATTCAAGCTCCTGTAAATACACTTCATAGTCACTAAAATCAGTTGGTCTTCTTGCTCTATTTGATCTTCTGGGCTGTGGTTCAACATTTTGCGGTGGAGGAACATGGATTTGTGGTGCTGGAGGTTCTGGAACAGCATTTTGAGGCATTAAAACTTCTGCATTTGCTGCATTTACTGGCTCAACATCTATATCTTCTTCTGTCTCAAGGTTTTCTGTTTGGTCTTGGGGCAATGCGGTATTAACTGATAGTGTGTAGTGGAATTTTGTGGCTCAAGAATTTCTTCTTCCAACTCTAACTCGAAAGTTACAGGTTCTATGTTGAAGTACATCTCATCAAGGAATTTGGCTTTGCTGGTTTCAACGATTCTAGTGGTGTGATGTGGTGAGTAAAATCTGAACCCTTTCGATTTTTCACAATACCCAATGAAATAGCAGCTGAGAGTTTTGGGATCAATTTTCTGTATCTGCGGGTTGTAGATTTTCGCTTCAGCTTTGCAGCCCCAAACATGTGTGTGATGCAGGCTAGGTTTTCTGTTGTTCCACAATTCAAAAGGTATTTTAGGCACAGACTTGCTTGGCAATCTATTTGTGAGGTAGTTAGCCGTTTTCAAGGCTTCTCCCCAAAGAAATTTCGGCAGACCGGAGGTGCACATCATGCTCCTTACCATGTTCAGTAGTGTCCTATTCTTTCTCTCTGCAACCCCGTTCTGCTCAGGAGTACCAGGTGTGGTATACTGAGCCTTAATGCCATTTTCTTGCAGGTAAAGAGCAAAAGGCCCCTTATGCTGCCCAGATTCATCATACTTTCCATAAAATTCACCACCCCTGTCAGATCTAACTACTTTGATCTGCTTCCCCAGCTGTTTTTCTGCTTCTGTTCTAAAGGTTTTAAAAGTTTCAAGAGACTGGGATTTCTCAAAGATGAGGTAAACTTGACAGAACCTAGAGTAGTCATCTATAAATGTAATGAAGTACCTATTCCCACAAATTGTATGAGTTTTGAATGGTCCACAGATGTCTGTGTGTATGAGTTCAAGAAGTTCAGAGCTCCTAGTTGACCCTTTCTTTCTAGAATTATTAGTGAACTTACCTTTAATGCACTCGACACAATCACCTAAGTCTGAAAAATCCAATTTTTCCAGAACACCATCTTTGACTAACAAATTCATTATTTCTTTTGAAATGTGTCCTAACCTCCTGTGCCAAAGTGTCGCTGAATTTTCTTTAAACAAACTCTTTTAACACCAATTGTTGTGTGACTTGTGTCTGTGTTTTCAATGGCCAAAACAGGTTTTGAAAATTTGCAGTTTAACAGTAAGTAATCATCAATGTAAGAACCAGAAGCAATTTGCCGAGAATCTTTCGAAACTTTTATTCCAGAATCGATCATCAATGAAAAAACTACAACCAAGTTTGACTAAACGAGAAACACTTAACAAATTCCTTCTCATCGAAGGTATGTAAAAAACATCATCTAAAAACAAAAGGTTTCCAAAACCTAAGTCTAGCTTTAAGCTGCCTATGGCCTTCACAGCTACCCGCATCCTATTGCCTACACAGATCTTGACTTCACTATTCCTTGGTGCCCTCCCTTTTGTGAACCCCTGTAAACAATTAGTGATGTGAATAGGCGACCCTGAGTCTATCCACCAATTACTTGATGTGACATCTAATAGATTAACTTCTATAGAACAAATAGGTTTAGACTTAAAGTTAAGAATACCTCTCTTTGAGACCCAGTTCTTGTACTTATTACAATCCCTCTTCATATGACCGTTTCTCTTGCAGAAATAGCAAGTAACCTGGAAAGGCAATTGCTGGATAGGTTTGCCTCTCTGATCAGGTTTCACAACAGCAGCCCCGTTTGTTTTCTTTGGTTTCAGCTTGTTAGCATGTTTCCACTTGGGTTTGTTGACCAGATTCACAGTCAACTCTTTCTCTCTCCTGATTCTGTTCTCATCTTGAGTACAGATAGCAATAAACTCATCAAGGCTCCACTTGTCCTTCTGAGAAAAGTAGCTGGTTTTCAGCTGGCTGAAGCTAGTTGGCAGGGTATTCAGTGCATGCTGAATGACATAGTCATCCTTCAGAGGCATCTCAAGGTCATTTAACTTGTTTGCAATGTCTATCATCTTCATTATATATTCTCTCACATTCCCATTCCCATCATATCTCATAGTGTCGAAGGTGTGCATAAGTTGAGAGGCTTCAGCTTTTTCGTTTTCTTTATATTTCAAGGCTACAGCTTCAAGGTATTCTTTTGCCAACTCCTTCTTTGGTATGCTACCCTTAACAGTTTTGGACATGGAGAGTTTTATGATGTTTAGAGCCATACTGTTTGCTCTAACCCACTTATAGTGTTCGTCTTTCTGAACTTTAGTGCTTGTTGTGGTGATGTCTGCAGGTTTATCTTGAAACAGACATACATCTAGGTTTTGCATTCCTAGGTGCAACATAAGTTGATCTTTCCAATCAACATAGTTGGAACCTCCTAAGATTGGGATCTGGTTCATGTTGAAAACTGGCATTCCTATGGAGCAAAAGAAAATTTTATGTAAGTTTATCTTTGGTTTTGCTAAGTTTAAGAAATTTGTTCTTCAATTCTGTATTCAATTATGAAAACATAAAAGATCATCATGAACACAGGAAATATAAACTCAGCAAAAACAAATACCAATATATAAGCACATATATTGCATTTAAACCATAGAGAGTATTTTCTTTAACAATAGCAGCCTAACATGTGAGCGTAGTACAACTATCCCTTTGTTTCCTTTTCATATGACTAAAACAAGTAAAACATGGTTGTTCTAGATTAGTCATCACCTGCATGGTTGAAGAAAAAAAATCTAGAAGTCTGTATATGTTCCAGTTGCCTTATCATATGCTACTTTCATACATTGAATTATGTAGAGTTTATAGCCTCCTGTGAGAGATACAATCACAACTCTATTGCATGAAAGCACAAGTTTTGATCAATTTTTAACCTTATGATTACACAATAGACTCAATGAAGAATTACTGAGTGCAACATGTTCATTAAACCCATTGTGCAGTCATCGACCAAATATAATAAGTTTCCTTATGCTTGTGATTATCTGTAAGCTTACTTTATGGAGAATGTTTTGCATATAAATCACAGCAATAGTTCTTTATTCATTGAATTCAAAGCATAATATCATAATCAACATCGCAACAATTTCATATGCTTCAAAATCAATAATCAAATTCAGAAAGGCAATTGCAAGCCAACCTGGATGCTTCAAGCGCTGCATAAGAAAGTTAGCGGAAGCAAAAAATATATATGCAGACAAACTTTTCGAACTCATCAGATTCTAATCTCAAGCCAATTTGATTCCAAGCCATGATAAAGATAAAAACCCCAATAATGAAACTAGAGCCCAGAACCCAGGAAAGTTGAATTATGCCTTTGAATAAGCATGTAACAAATTGATCTAAAGCCCTGTGAAAGCGGCTCGGATACCAAATGTTATACGACATATAAACAGACAAGGATCATAATCACAGAGTCGATAGATACTAGACATGCCTGTATGAACAATGTAGAGAAGAATATCACTAACCTTGGTGTTCATGTTGGTCGATTAAGTCAAGTAGTCAACAACGGCTAAAGTCTTCTGCTTTTCACTAAGATTGAGTTCCTCTCTATGGGTCAAGGTTCTGTATTCTCGGTGATAGTGAATGCAGGGACCAAAGCCTATATAGAGAGATGGTACAATAGATATACCTCCCATAAAGAGTATATATATTGCTTAGATTCTCTATAGTTTTCCTTATGACATGCCATATGCTACTTACCATAAATAAATAGCTATAGGATTCTCAAATATTCAACATTCCAGATTACCTGTTGAACTACAAGAATTGATTCACATTACAATCCCATTACTTAATCTCCAAGTAAAGCATACAGTAAGTGTTAATTAACTTGATGATAGTGATGTGTTCACAAATTTTCCTTACATCCTCAACTATCGGTAATAAGATTCTGGGGTAAAATATATCAGCATTACCTCACGCATGCTACAATTTCAGCTGATTCAGTTTTACATCCAGATGATAGTGCAATCGTGATCGTATTTGAGGAGTTCTGCGAGTTGGCTTTTCTTAGACTCAATAAAGACACGACTTGGACTTACATTACTGGTGAAAGGTCTCGTAAACTCTGTCACCTGATTCAAGAAGTTGTTAATATTTAAAACAAATTTTATGCTTTGAATTTTTGGGACAAAGTTTTAGCTTTTGATATTACGGATGAGTTTCACTCAGGCGTGGAATTGGTTTCTTGTGGTGCTGAACAAACTTTAAAGGATTTTGCCCAGAAGAGGTATCTCATGTATTCAGACGAGAGAGAATTGTTGGTCGTCCATAGAATCATTCAATATCAAGAACGTGCAGACAAACGGAGGACAAAGAAATTTCGTGTTTTTAAATTGGATGTAGAAAAATTTGAGTGGATCGAGAAAGATTGCTTAAGTGATATATCAATATTTTTAGGTGATAACTCTTCAATAGCGGTCTCGGCTTCCAAGTTTCCAGGTTGTAAACCAAATTGCATATACTTTAATCATGACCGCGACCGTGCATGTGATGATGTTCAACCTCATGATTTTGGTGTTTACAACTTCAAAACTAAAAAATTTCCTCGGCCTTATAGCAAACGAGCGATGAGCCTACTCAAGAGGAGCAAGCGATATCCAATCTGGATTGTGCATGCCGACTTTTCAGCTATAAATCCCTAGATATATTTCTTGCAAGCTGCAACAACACAATACAAGAAATTTAAGGTAAGCCAATATGTATAAGGTCCCCCGCAGTCGAACACTTATGTTGCGTCTGAACATCTAGTTGCTTGGACTTTGGTTAATCTTCACCCCCTACTCATGGTTTGGTAATGTATTTTTTACATGTTCCATGTTTTGGTCTCATGTCCCTCCTCTCCCTTTTGTTTTGATGTTAATCTCTCTAATATTTGTTTCTTACCAAGCAATCTCTTGGTTTCTATATATATGATTTTCTTTTTGAATCATGCTCTGATATTTTAGAATCGGGACTTGCTTCTCCCTCAACTTTGATCATAAGTTTTCGAAACTCTGATAATAGCTCTTATGCTAGTTGTGCTTAATTTAGATTTAATGAACATTACCAAAACAAGATTTGATGATCCTCGTATATCATTATCCGCCTAAACTTCCACTTCTCATTTCCAAATGGCACGATGTCTTGCAAGTTACACACCAAACTGATTTGTAGAGATAGAGTCCCAGCTCTTTCGATCTCAGACAGAAATAATAGTGACCTACTTCCTTTGCTCAGGAATAAATAGCACCTCAGAAGGGCTTATCTCATGTTTATTCAACACTATTTTGACTGTGTAAAGTGCCTTGATAAATGTTTAATCAAGGAACAGAAGCAAGTCCAATCCAAAGTTGACATTAATGTTGTAGTGGAACTTTCACCTCAGTGAATTCGAATTTCCCTCTAATATTTATCATGTCAAGATAAACACATATCTAACAGATGGTGCCCGATCTGATTGTAAAGAGAATAATTGATTATATAATTTAACACCAACTCTCGTTTAGCTTCTGAATATTATGAACTTTCAATTTGCAGTGTGTTCTTAATTGCCTTAGCTATTTTTGTTAGTTCTATTCTGTTAGCATTCTTAGCTTCTAGCATATATAACGGATAGTACTGAATTGATTCTTCTATTTGCCTGCCTTTAGCCTCAATGTTTCGATCGAAATTATGATCCATCACTCCATCAGGGCCATCACAGGCTAACTTGTATCATAAGTTAACCACATTTTCCCTAGCCTCGATCTTGTTGATATTGGCACGAAGAGTATATATCAATAGCCTTAGAACAACTCTAATAAACTACGTACTAAATGCACATTTGCACGATGTTTTCCTATATACCAATCAAAGTAGTTAGGGTTAAACGTAGAAGCTAGCTAGTAACAATCAACTTCGACTACTCATGCATCATAACATACAGAAAATAGTAAATAAAAGAAAATGTTAAATAACTATGTTGGCACTGAAACTGACTGCCTCTGTGCAATTCATGATATCACAAATAGGGATAATGATCTAGATGCCGGAGCTGGAGGTTGGAATGTGTAGCATGCAGGGTTTCGAGAACTCGAGATCATATTTGTAAGAATTTACTCCTCTAATTGTGGATCATATGGAGTAATTGGTGATTATGGTGTATATTCCATATATGATTTGATAGACTGATTGATGGATCCAAATTGATCAATCAGAGGTAATTTCCTAACATATTTCTATGATGGATGGAAATAACTTAATTCACTCATGGAAATTGGTCCTCTCTCACCCAATATATTCTGTACACAATTCCATCTTATGTACTGAAATAAGAGTACTCTAAACACGTATGAGAGCTTAAGGTGCAAGGGCTGAGAGAGAAACTTTTTTCCTCATATCTGTAATTGACGACTTCGCCGAATCGCTAAGTCTTGATATACTACATATATTACTCTAATGGAACAAGGTATGTAGTTTATGTTAATAATGTTTCCGCCTTATGTTGAATGATTATGTGAGATCATGTAAGTTCTAGATCTTGGTCTAACGAATTTAAGAATCTTACATGTGGTATCAGAGCCTCGTTCTAGAGCTTTCATGATTCTCCGTTAATTGATTTATGATTTATATATCCTCTTGGTATGTATGAGATGTGTATATATGTTTGTTTTTGATAACAAGCTAGCCTTGCATCTTATGTGTTATGATATAAGGATATATGGTATGAAACTAGCAGTTGTGTTTCGCTGGTATTATGGATGTTAATTTGATGGTTTATATGGTATGAAACTAGCAGTTGTGTTTCGCTGGTATTATGGATGTTAATTTGATGGTTTATTCATCTAAATTAGAAATTCATAGTATGGTGGTTTGTTAGTCACCAAAGTGGCCAAATCAGTAAGTTATCATGAATTTCTATTAGATGATTATCTCTTTACTTGTGATATTGATGCATATGAAATGAATATTCATAAGCAAATTGATCTTCATTTTTCATAAGAATTTAAGAATCGCCCAAAGGTAGATTAACCATTCATATGATTAATGAAAAGAAAGGAGTTTTTTTTTTTTTTTTGTATATATCCTGTTAGATTAGTTTGGAAATCCAAAGATTACGAACCTGTCTAATTGGAATTATATTCATTGCTCAAATCATGATAAATGCATCATTATGTTAAATATTAACATGACAACTACCCAAAGGAGTGTTGTGTTGATATGTTCATTGTTTATACGTGTTTAATGACTCAAAGAATTAATGTTGTAAGCCTTTGTATTACTGTTTTGCAGCTCGTGTTTCGCTTCATTCGCATGCTTCGTCTATTCTGGTGCTCAATGGATTGAATTTCTCTGAATGGAGTGAACAAATCCAGTTTCACTTAGGTTTTATGAATCTGGATTTGGCACTCAGAACTGAGAAACCTGATGCTTTAACTGATGAGAGCACTGAAGAAGATGAGACCTTCTATAATAATTGGGAAAGGTCTAATAGGCTGAGCATTATGCTAATGCGGATGACTTTAGCAAACAACATAAAGACCACACTTCCGAATGCTGAAAATGCTAAGGAATTTCTGAAGAACATTGAGGATCGTTTCAAGAGTGCTGACAAGTCTCTTGCAGGGACATTAATGGCTGAACTTACCACCAAGAAATTTGATGGTAGTAGAAGCATGCATGAGCATATTCTTGAAATGACAAATCTGGCAGCAAGGTTGAAGACCTTGGGAATGAATGTGGATGAGTTTTTTCTTGTTCAATTTGTATTGAATTCCTTACCTCCTCAGTATGGGCCATTTCAGATTAATTATAACACTATTAAGGATAAGTGGAATGTTAATGAATTGTCCAGTATGCTTGTTCAAGAGGAAGGAAGGCTTAAGCAACAAGAACAAAATTCCATTCACCTTGTAGGTCATGGAGCTGAAAGGAAATTTGGAAGAAAACCTAGAAAGGGTGCTAAGAAAGGACCACCAAAGAATAATGGACCTGCTGATGCTGCTCAGGCTCCTAATAAGGGACTGAAGGACAAATGTCATTTCTGCAGAAAAGATGGACATTATCAGTATGACTGCCCTAAACGTAAGGCATGGTTCGAAAAGAAAGGTAAGCCTTTGGCTTATGTATTGTTCGAATCAAATTTAGCTGAAGTTCCTTATAATACTTGGTGGGCTGACTCAGGTGCTACTGTTCATGTTTCTAATTCGATGCAGGGATTCCTTACAACCCAAAGCCTAAATCCAAATGAAATTTTTATCTATATGGGGAATAGGGTCAAAGCACCTGTTGAGGCCATTGGAACTTTTCGTTTGGTTTTAGATACTGGTTATTATTTGGATTTATTTCAAACTCTTTATGTTCCTACTTGTTCTCGAAATTTAATTTCTGTTTCTAGACTTGATCTTGATGGTTTTAGTTGGAATATTGGAAATAAAAGTTTGAGTTTGTTTAAGAATAAATCTTGTATTGGTTCTGGTATTTTGATTGATGGGTTGTATAAAATAAAGCTTGATGGTCTTTTTGCTGAAACACTTTTAACCCTGCATCCTAAAGTTGGAACTAAACGTAGCTTGACAGATGAATCTTCCTCTTTCTTGTGGCATAAAAGACTGGGTCATATATCCAGAGAAAGAATGGAGAGATTGGTAAAGAATGAGGTTCTTCCAAACCTAGATTTTACTGATTTCGGTGTTTGTGTGGATTGCATTAAGGGAAAGCAAACCAAACACACCAAGAAAGGTGCCACAAGAAGTTCTGAGCTTCTTGAAATTATTCATACAGACATATGTGGACCTTTTAATGTTCCATCTCTTAGTGGAGAAAAATATTTCATTACCTTTATAGATGATTTTTCACGTTATGGTTATCTCTATCTATTGAATGAAAAATCTCAATCTGTAAATGCTCTTGAAGTGTTTATTACTGAAGTTGAGAGACAATTAGATAGAAAAGTGAAAATTGTAAGATCTGATAGAGGTGGTGAATTTTATGGAAGGTATGATGAGTCAGGACAACGTCCTGGTCCTTTTGCTAAGTTCCTTGAAAAGCATGGCATTTGTGCTCAATACACTATGCCAGGAACGCCACAGCAGAATGGTGTTGCTGAAAGGCGTAACCGTACTCTTATGGATATGGTTAGAAGTATGTTGAGTAATTCAACATTACCTATATCATTGTGGATGCATGCCTTAAAAACCGCTGTATATTTATTGAATAGAGTTCCTAGTAAGGCAGTTCTAAAGACACCTTTTGAACTGTGGACAGGAAGGAAACCAAGTTTAAGGCACCTGCATGTTTGGGGTTGCCCTGCAGAGGTTAAGATCTATAATCCACATGAAAAGAAATTAGACTTTAGAACGAAAAGTGGTTACTTTATTGGTTACCCAGAAAAGTCTAAAGGTTATAGGTTTTATTGTCCTAATCATAGTACAAGAATTGTTGAAACTGGAAATGCTAGATTCATTGAAAATGGCGAAATTAGTGGGAGTGAAAAGAGGGAAGTGATTATTCAAGAAATTAGGGTGCAGGTTCCAACACCTATGCCTTCTCAAACAAAGGTTGTTCCTTTAGTTGTTGTACAAACAAACAACAATGGACAACAATTGAATAATCAAGAAATTAATGATCATGAAGTCAACGATCATGGAATGGATGGTCATGTAGTCAATGATCAAGAATTGAATGACCAAAACCCACCTAATGAAATCATCGCTAATGAATTTGTAGCACAAGAACCACAAGAAGCAGAGGTAAGACGGTCTCAAAGAAATAGGAGACCTGCTATTTCGAATGATTATGTGGTATACTTACAAGAATCTGAATTTGACATTGGTTCAAGTAAGGATCCAGTTTCTTATTCACAAGCCATTCAATGTGAGAATTCTGAGAAATGGATTGATGCCATGAATGATGAGCTGAAATCAATGGACCAAAACAAAGTTTGGGACCTCGTTGAGTTGCCTGATGGATGTAAAAGAGTTGGGTGTAAATGGGTTTTCAAGACCAAACACGACTCTAATGGCAACATAGAACGTTATAAAGCCAGACTTGTTGCCAAAGGTTTCACTCAGAAAGAAGGCATTGATTACAAAGAAACATTTTCTCCTGTTTCTAAGAAAGACTCTCTCAGAATTATTATGGCACTTGTAGCTCATTTTGATTTAGAGTTACATCAAATGGATGTGAAAACGGCTTTTCTAAATGGGAACTTAGAAGAGGAAGTCTACATGAATCAACCTGAAGGTTTCTCATCAAAAGGAAAGGAACACATGGTCTGTAAATTAAAGAAATCAATATATGGACTTAAACAAGCTTCTCGACAATGGTATCTCAAGTTTAATGATACTGTTGTCTCCTTCGGTTTTAAGGAAAACATTGTTGATCGATGTATATACCTGAAGGTCAGTGGGAGTAAGTTTATATTTTTGGTTCTATATGTTGATGACATTCTGCTTGCCAGTAGTGATCTTGGTTTATTACATGAAACTAAGAACTTTCTCTCTAAGAAATTTGAAATGAAAGATATGGGTGAGGCATCCTACGTGATTGGAATTGAAATTTTTCGAGATCGATCACGTGGAGTGTTGGGGTTGTCTCAGAAAACCTATATTGAGAGATTTGGAATAGAAAAATGTTCTTCTGTCATTGCTCCAATTCAGAAAGGGGACAAGTTTAGTCTTAATCAATGTCCACAAAATGAATTGGAATGAAAAGACATGGAAAGAATTCCTTATTCATCCGCTGTAGGAAGTTTGGTTTATGCACAAACTTGTACAAGACCAGACATTAGTTTTGCAGTTGGGATGTTAGGAAGGTACCAAAGCAATCCAGGAATGGAACATTGGAAAGCTGCAAAAAAGGTGATGAGGTATCTGCAAGGAACAAAGGATTATATGCTCACATATAGAAGATCTGATAACCTTGAGGTAGTTGGTTATTCAGACTCTGATCTTGGTGGTTGCCTTGATACTGGAAAATCAACTTCTGGTTATTTGTTCCTACTAGCTGGAGGGGCAATTTCATGGAGAAGTGCAAAGCAAACTTGTATCACTACATCTACCATGCAAGCTGAGTTTGTGGCAGTCTTTGAGGCTACAACTCATGCATTGTGGTTGCGGAATTTTATCTCAGGGCTTAGTGTTGTCGACAGTATTGCTAGGCCGCTGAGAATTCATTGTGACAACACCGCAGCTGTTTTCTTCTCCAAAAATGATAGGTATTCTCAAGGTGCTAAACGCATTAACCTTGAATATCTTGCTATGAAGGAGGATGTTCAGAAACAAAGAGTGTCTATTGTTAATATAGGTACAAAATTTATGGTTGCAGACCCACTTACAAAAGGGTTAGGACCAAAGGCATTCACTGAGCATGCTGAAAGGATGGGTCTTTGTCATAATCCATGATTTTGGTCTGTAGAATATTTGTCCTATTTTTGCTACACTCTGAGCTCTACTATGAATAAGTTTCTGATTAATAATTTGCCTATTTTCCAATGAATGTACATGTATGAGTTTGGATGATTGACAATAGGAACGTCTCCTTTTGCTAGAGACATAATGGTTAGACCATTAAGAGACCTCTGACTTATTGGCTATTGTTTGTAGTTTACTAATGATATAGTACATGGAAGGGATTATTTCACTTGATAGTTTTGAGATATGACCGCCATGACTTACTTTAGTATGGTACTTGCAATAGTGTGTATGATGATCATATGAAAGTAAGGATTCAATCAATTGTATTGCGCGCCTAATGGTTGTCTATTAATCCACTAATTTCTATCATATGATCCAAGTGGGAGAATGTAAGAATTTACTCCTCTAATTGTGGATCATATGGAGTAATTGGTGATTATGGTGTATATTCCATATATGATTTGATAGACTGATTGATGGATCCAAATTGATCAATCAGAGGTAATTTCCTAACATATTTCTATGATGGATGGAAATAACTTAATTCACTCATGGAAATTGGTCCTCTCTCACCCAATATATTCTGTACACAATTCCATCTTATGTACTGAAATAAGAGTACTCTAAACACGTATGAGAGCTTAAAGTGCAAGGGCTGAGAGAGAAACTTTTTTCCTCATATCTGTAATTGACGACTTCGCCGAATCGCTAAGTCTTGATATACTACATATATTACTCTAATGGAACAAGGTATGTAGTTTATGTTAATAATGTTTCCGCCTTATGTTGAATGATTATGTGAGATCATGTAAGTTCTAGATCTTGGTCTAACGAATTTAAGAATCTTACAATATTTGCTCCTAGCTAGGAGAGTACGAGTTGCAATATACATGGTACGTAGCGCACAGACTTGCCAATATTTCCTTTTGATCGAGTCTGCTGGGCAGAGAGAAGCTGGGTTTAATCAAGCTCCTAATTGTCCTAGTCTCCTAGATGTTCTACAGCATAATTGTAACCTTTTGAACTGATTCATCAATAAAAGTTCATTTTTATTTAAAAACAAAAAATTAAAACTTAATGTCCGGTGGCGGTGGTGACGGGTACTGTGCACCAATCTTTGGTGGGAGGACCACTACATCCTGGTGTGGTGGTGAAGCAAGAGGAGGAGATGGAACTGGACGAGGAGGAGGTGGCGGGGGTGAGTGAAATGGCGGTGGAGGGGAGTAATATGCCGGAGGAGGTGAGGGAGAGTGTACTGGAGGTGGTGGCGAGTGTACTACTGGAGGTGGTGGACAGTGAAATGATGATGGCGGGGAGTGAACTGGAGGTGTCGGATAGTGAACCGGTGGTGGTGGGGAGTGAGCTGGTGGGGGTGAGGAGTGCACTGCTGGTGGGGGTGGGGAGTGAGAGGTTGACGGTGGGGTGTGAACTGGTGGTGCTGGAGTGAAAAATAGAAAAATAAAAAAACATAGTTATGGAACTGCATTAATTTTAAAACCAAAAATTGAAGGTCATAAATTCAAGTTTTGTGGTATGGGTGCATGTATACAGCTCCATACTTGTCGGGCTCTTCAAATACACAGAAGAAGACCTTTTTCTACGGCTATATCTAAGAAGTCTTGATCAACTAACTCCTTTCATAATATATAACAACTTATCCATCTCAAAAGCTAGAGTTCATAAGCATCCTTGGGCTAACCAGGGTGATCAACATGGCAACTATTCCCATACACAAAGCTTTCGGCTTCACTCTCTTGATTTTCACCATTTACCTCTCTTCTTTCTCAACCCTCACCTCTGTCTTGACCAATGACGAAGTCGCATACATAGCGCAACGCCAGCTCTCGACACTATCTGAAAATGACGATTTACTAAATCACTACGAAATCAAAGTCGACCCCAAGCTCACTTTTGCCAATGATAGGCTCAAGTCAGGTTACGTTGGCCTCCATGCACTAAAAGAGGTCATCTACTCCGACCCGACTAACTTCACGGCAAACTGGCAAGGACTTGATGTGTGTAAATACAATGGGGTTGTCTGCTCTCCGGCACTTGATAATCCCAAACTGGACGTTGTGGCTGGTCTGGACCTCAACCATGCAGACATCGCAGCTCACTTTCCGTTTGAAATTTTGCCACCTGACTGATCTAGCTTTCACCCACCTTATTGAAATGTTGTTGTCCTTATGCTTTGGTTGCAGTGCTGCTACTTTTTCTTGTTCTCTTGCAAGGGGTGAGCAGGCAGTAAGGCTACAGGATTGCATTTAATGCTCAAGACTTTCTTCCCTTAAATCTAGTTTTCTTGTTGCTAAATCTTTTTCCTTTTCTCCTTAAGGTCTTATCCATCAGTTATAGTAAATGTAGTGGTAGAGTTGCTAGGTAGCTGTTAGAAAGTTTCATCTTTACTGGTGTATATATTCTCCTTCTGTATTCTTAGTCAGATACACAGAATGAAATTCAATTGAGTTCAATTCTCTCAATCCTCATTCTCATCGCATTTCATAATTCTTTCTCATTCCATAATTCTTTATGGTATCAGAGCAGTGATCCATTATTGGACCTGCTTCTGTCTGTTTCATTCCTCTGTAATTCTCTTCTTCATTCTGTTACTCTCTCATTATGACTGGAGGTGACAAAGAAAATGATAGCTCCTCGTCCTCCACTCCTAAAACTGAAGTTGTTGATTCAAACACTTCTACTCGTCTTGTTTCCACATTACTCAATGAGTACAACTACATTTCATGGTCAAATGCCATGACTCTGGCTATTGGAGGCAGAAACAAGCTGGGATTCATCAATGGGAAGATCAATATGCCTGAGTCCTCCTCACCTGACTTTGACACTTGGTTGTCACAAGATCAGCTAGTGAGGGCATGGATCATTAACTCCATGGAGCCTAAGCTTCATCAAATCTTTCAATACTATGAATCTGCCTCTAAGATGTGGATGGCTATCAAAGGGTTCTATGGAGATCTTAACAAATCAGCAAGGGTGTTCCAAATTAAACAAGAGATTGCAGCTCTTCAGCAAGGTAATCTTACCTTCATTGAGCACTATGGAAATCTCATAGCCAAGTGGAATGAACTAGAGATCTACAGACCTCACACCACAGATGCAACCATCATTCTAAAAAGAGGAGAAGAAGACAAGATCTTTGAACTGCTCATCAGTCTTGGACCTGAGTATGAGGATCTTAAAAGCCACATCTTGATGTCATCTGAGCTTCCTTCCTTGAACACAGTTAGTGCTACCATTAAGAGAGAAGAAACCAGAAAGAAAGTCATGAATGTTGAGATGGTTGTGACTGAAACTCAAGTGACCGAGACTCGAGCCTTTGCTAGTAATAGACCCTACAGAGGGAAACGACCAGATTTGGAGTGCTCTCACTGCAAGAAGATTGGTCGTGCAGGTATTGGTCATTTGAAAGAGACATGCTAGATTCTACATCCAAAACTCAAAAACAAGTTCAACGAAGAAAGGAATACCATAAATCAATTCAAGGGTAACTACAGGTCAAATCAAGCCAGCAGCAGCTTGTTGGATTTTTCATCTAACCACATCACGTTACTCAATGAGTTTGCCTCCTTTATTCAACAAAAGCAGGGGAAGACTCAAGAGAGTGATGCTACTGCCATGCTTGGCAAATTTGCTGGTTTCCTTGCAGAGTCAAATCTAGCTGAACCTACAGACATTTCAGGTATTATTCAAGCTTAAGTCTTAGTAAAACACATGATCTGTGGATTGTAGATTCAGAAGCATCAGATCATATGACTAATGATGCTTCCACCTTGCTTGACTTTCATTCATTTCATAAGCCTTCATATGTTTCAGTGGCTAATGGCCACAAAGCTCCAATTGTTAGAGAAGGGAAGTTAAAAATATTCTCAAATCACAAACTGTCTAGTGTCATGTTTGTTCCTTCCTTCCCCTTTAAGCTCTTGTGAGTTGGCAAATTGACTCACCAACTTGACTGTCTTGTTACCCTCTCAACTGTAATGTTATTTTACAGGATCGAGCTTTAAAGAGCACGATTGGTGAAGGGTTTTTTCTCAACGATCTTTATTACATTTCAGTCTCTTCAAGCGTTACAAAGAGTTTTCTTGCTGAATCCAAGTCTCCCATCTCCAAGCCTCCTGTTTTTCATCAAAAGCTATGGCACATGCGCCTAGCTCATCCCTCTTCTCATGTGTTGTCATTTTTGTTTCCTTTGCAATGTAAAAGCATTGATGAATGTGAAACTTGTCACAAAGTTAAGTCCACTAGGCTTCCTTTCTCAAAATCAATGTCTAGAGCCTCTCCTATTTTTAAGTTAGTTCATTCAGATGTATGGGGGTCTGCTCGAGTTGTTTCTGTGGATGGTTATAAATACTATGTCACCTTCATTGATGATTTTTCCAGAACGACTTTTGTTTACTTGCTAAAATCAAAAGATGAAGTGTGCAAGAGTTTTCAAGATTTCCAAAAACTTGTGAAAAATCATTTCTCATCTAACATATGCACATTGAGATATGATAATGACACAGAGTATACCTCAAAGGCAATGCAGAACTACCTTAGTGAGCAGGGCATATTCCATCAAATAAGTTGTGTAGGAACACCACAACAAAATGGTGTTTCTGAACGTAAAAATCGTGATCTCCTTGAAAAAACCATATCCATTATGCTGCAAGCTAATGTGCCAAAGAGGTTCTGGTCATATGTCATTCAATGTGCTGCCTACACAATTAACAGGCTTCCAAGCAGTGTGCTAAGCTTCAAGTCTCCATTCCAAGTGCTAAATGGAAGAGACATTGACATTAGCCTTCTTCGTGTGTTTGGTTGTATCTGCTATGTTCATCTTCAGCAAAACCTAAGAGATAAATTTGATCCTAGAGCTGCAAAGTGTGTGTTTCTAGGATATTCTTCGTCTAAAAAGGGCTACAAGTGCTATGATCCAGTTAGCAAGAAGTTGTTTGTCTCCAAAGATGTTAGATTTGATGAAGGAAATTCTTTCTTTCAACTTCATGATAATGATCTACAGGGGGAGCTACAAGGAGAGCTATTTGATGCATCTCCTTTGATTCTCACAGATTCATCCATTGATGGTACTAGTCATGGTTTATCCCATGAAGAAACAGATCAGGTCACTCAAGTCCCTACTGTAATGGAAGAAGAATTCAGAACTGATGAAGTTAATGAAGAAGTTGGGCTTGAGAATGATCAGACAGAGATTCAAATTGCTCTTCAGAGGTATCCTAGTAGGACTAGGAAAGCTAATGTAAGACTGGAAGTGACAGGACCCGACCCAGATTTCACCCTGAAACCCGGATAAGGCACTGCGGGGACTACCTTAAGATTAACTCTATCGATAAATCGATAAGCCAACCTTAAGATAGACAACCCTAAAACCTGCAAAATTTAAAAACACTTCTAATTCCAGTTCCAACCTCAACACCTGGAGCCATCTGCTCCCCAAACACAACCACCGCCTTACAAAATCTAATTCAACTGACTCACAGGTAATCAGAGCAATCTTACAAAATGAACTGGAATCATAAATGGAAATATAACAAGAATTATAATATAAAAATAAAAGAATAAGGGATCACAGATCCCATCTAGCGGAAGCGACAATGATGATGACTATGCCTCGACTCCGAGTACTCTTGACCTCTGATTACTACTCTGCACACTGGGCGATTTTAAAACGAATGGCCCAGGGGAAAGTAAATTAAAAACGTTAGAGTGAGTGGATAAAAATAAAATAATTTAATATAATACTTTAATTGAAAGTATCATATTACTTTCCCAATATTTTATAACTGAAAACCACTATGCATGCATTTTCGTAAAACGTCCCACGTTTTAAGAAAATCGTATTTAAAAATCAGCCCCGCTGATATATCAAATAAACAAATAATACCTTTGTTTATATTTGTATTTCAAAACGAAATATTTTTGAAAATCAATTAATAATATTTCACGACCAATCCCATTGGTCATATAAAAACCCAGCCCCGCTGGTTCGGGAATTTATTAAATTACAGAAAGTCTCATAGAGAAAATATTCCCGAAAACCAAATAATATAAAATCATGACCAATCCCATTGGTCATATAATAGAATAGGGAAACGTCATTACCACCATTTAATAGTAGCCTCCAAGACTAAGGGTCGAGCCTCCAAGACTCTCTCTATAGCGTCCCACGCTATGCCCGTACACGTCGACCACCGAGCGTGAATCTGACCTATGTGGTCAAGTCTTCACCTCGCATGGGCTCAGGCGACTAAGCTAGCTAGCATCAATATATATCTGGACCCTGATATGGTGAAAATCCAAAAACAAAACCGAAAGTACGCTTCCCCTTATATATCATAAATCCGTACGGTCCCCGACCGCACATCTGAGGCTTATAAATATAATAAAATAGAATCATAGTCTCGAAAATATATATTACCGGCATATCTCATATGCCATAAGATAATCTCGAAAGAGAATATATATATATATATTTATATATATATATATATATATATATATATATATATATATATAAAGCCTCGACATGTCTCACATGTCGTGAAATTCACAAATAGTGAAATCATAAAATCCACGGAAATCTCATTTCCGGATAAAATTACGTATTATTCAAAAGTAATCTTAAATATATAACTCAAATTCATATTTCACAAAAATATTAAATTCATAAACATCAGAGTTATATATACATATATATATATATATATATATATATATATATATATGATCGAAAACTGATAATTCATTTCATGCTTCAACATTATAAAAATAAATTGCCTTTCATGCTTAAGCATGTATGCAATTAAAATAAACTGCATTTCATAAAATATTTATGCATGCATTATTTTAAAAAAATCCACTCACAGTACGGCCGAGCGCGCCACTAATCCGATCTCTCGTCCCATCGAATAACCTCTCGACCTGTAATAGGGACGTAATTAAAATTATTACGAAACTCGGAATTTATTTATAAACGTTAAATCTACGGACGTCCTTACTCGCACGAAACCTCCTAATTTTCCCTTTTCAGTTAACGGTATAGGAATTTCGCCTCAATACCAAATAATCTACGTCCGAAATTGCTCAGGACACCCACTCCGTGTCCGATTAATTCTTTCCTAGTTATTTCGTCGTAAAACCCTTTTAATAAGCTTTTAACCTTTTTTACGGTAAGTCAACAGTAACTTTTAATGGTTCAACAGTAATTATTCTAGGTCAAACAGTAAATAGTTAAAATCCAATTACTATTTACCATTTATTTTTACTGTTTAATGTTTACTGTTTACTTTTACTGTTTTACTGTTTTTACTTTTCACCTTTTACCGTTTTACTTTTACCTTTTACTGTTTCACTGTTCATCATCTCCTACCTCACGCCGCCGGAACAGCAGCGCCGCCACAAGAGGCAAAAACACCTCCAATCGATCCCAAATTTCCACAGCAGCGTCGCCACCACCTCGGGGACTCATCCCCGTCGCCTCCGCCGCCAAAAACCAGCGGCGGCCGGCACGGCGGCCCAAAAATCTCAATTCAAAAATCAACAAAATTCAACCAATCGAACCCCAAATTACACTCAAACGACTCCAATCATCGTCCTAAACCCGAATTCAACCTCCAAATTCACTAAAAACACCAAAATCACAACCTCCACCGATTTGACCAAAAACCCTAGAAATTTCAAATTCTCAATTCTCCTTACCTGCTACGAATTGGTTCGATTCCTCAGACACAATTGCTACACCGGCCGAGACCTTCGATTCCTGACCGGAATCGAGTCGAACGGCGGCCGGAGGAGAGAGTTCCGTCCAAACGGAGAGGAACTGTTTCGGGCGTCGTACTCCCCAATGGGGGCGAGCCCCGCTGTGCCACTGCCACCGGCGTGACGACGAGGAGGAGGCGGTCCCAACGGGACCGGTGGAGAGCCGAACGGTGGCTGGATGGCGGAGAACCAAGGGCGGCTGCCCATGTCGGTAGAGCTCGAGCTGGTCGCGGGGGAGGAAGAGAAAAAGAAAAGAAAAAGAAAGGAAAGAAAAGAAAAAAGGAAAAAGAAAAGTTGCCTCTTCGGGAAATTCATCCCCCGCTATTTATACTCGTCCAAAAATCGGACAATTTTCGATTTACATCGTAACTTTTTCGTACGAACTTCAAATTGAGCATGCTACGTGTCCATGAACTCGTTTCACCGTCTTCTACTTCATCATGAAATAAAATCCTCGGTCGGGTTAACTTATTTAAAAATCAACATTTAGAACTTTCAAATCGTAAAAACAATTCCCGAGGAGAAATAATAAAAGTAAAACAGTTAAACGGTAATTCTAGGTTCGGGTCGTATCAGGAAGGATATGAAAGCTACACTCCAAAGCATCCTATTGGCAACATTGCCACCCTAAACAAGGTATTATTGTCTCACAGTGCTTTCCTCAACAACCTATGTTCCACCTCTGAGCCTAAGACCTTTGAAGAAGCAAACAAATCCCCTGTTTAGAGAAAAGCCATGGCAGAAGAACTACAGGCTCTTCATGATAATCACACTTGGAGTATTGTTCCTCTTCCAAAAGGTCACAAAGCAGTTGGAGCTAAATGGATTTACAAAACAAAGTTTCATTCTTATGGATCTTTTGAGAGACACAAGGCAAGACTAGTGGCTCGAGGGTTCACACAAACATTTAGAGTTGACTACAAGGAGACATTTGCTCCTGTTGCAAAAATGAACACAGTTCGAGTATTGTTGTTTGTTGCAATCAATCAGGGATGGAAATTGTACCAAATGGATGTCAAAAATGCCTTCTTGCATGGAGACTTGGAAGAGGATGTGTATTTGAGATTGCTACCTGGTCATGAACAAGAAAAAGAAGCTGGGATGGTTTGCAAGTTGCACAAAGCCATATATGGCTTGAAACAATCTCCAAGAGCTTGGTACTCTAAATTAAGTTCGGTTTTGTTTGCCTCAGGATTCAAGAGGAGTCATGGTGATGCCTACGCACAGGAAAGATGGGAAGATTAGTGGTGCTAGTCTATGTTGATGATCTCATTATTACTAGTGATAGTAACACTGAGATTCAGGCTTTAAAAGCCTCTCTCCATTCCACTTTTGCAATTAAAGACTTAGGTCGATTGCTATATTTTCTTGGCATTGAAATGGACCAGTCTCCAGGTAGCTTGTTTTTGAATCAAAGGAAGTACATCTGTGATCTTCTAGAAGAAGCAGCCATGCAAGATATCAAAATTGCTCAGTCTCCTCTTCTTAGCAACCTTGATCTAAACACTGTAAGTGATGCTCTTACTGACATCTCTTCATATCAAAGACTTGTTGGCAAGTTGATATATCTCACTATCACTCGCCCTGTCATCACATATGCTGTTAGCTTAGTGAGTCAGTTTATGCATGCTCCCCACTCCTATCACCTTCAACTTGTAAAACGCATTCTGAGATATCTAAAAGGAACCATCACCAAAGGTATTCTGATGAAGAAACATGATCATTTTACCATTGAAGGATACTCTGATTCAGATTGGGCTGAAAATGTCATTGATAGAAAATCAACAACTGGTTTTTGTACCTTTGTTGGAGGTAATCTGTCGTTGCGCGTTCCAGTGCAGAGGCTGAATACAGAGCCATGGTCTCAACTGCTTGTGAATTGATTTGGTTAAAGTTATTACTCAGTAATCTTGGTATTACGTCATCTTCTCCCATTACTTTGCATTGTGACAACCAAACAGCTATGCATATAGCTGCAAATCCAGTGTTTCCTGAAAGAACAAAGCATATTGAGGTGCATTGTCACTCCATTCGAAATCAAGTTCAATCTCAAGTTTTGTCTACAGCTTACATCAAGTCCAGTGAGCAGCTTGCAGACATTTTTACCAAAATTTTGCCTACTGCTTAATTTGACAGGTTATTGTTCAAGCTTGACTCTAGGGATGCCCTCGATCCAACTTGAGGGGGAGCATTGAAATGTTGCTGTCCTTATGCTTTGGTTGCAGTGCTACTACTTTTCCCGGTTCTCTTGCAAGGAGTGAGCATGAAGTAAGACTACAGGATTGCATTTAATTCTCAAGACTTTCTTCCCTTAAATCTAGTTTTCTTGTTGCTAAATCTTTTCCCTTTTCTCCTTAAGGTCTTATCCAGCAGTTATATTAAATGTAGTGGTAGAGTTGTTAGGTAGTTGTTAGGAAGTTTCATCTTTACTGGTGTATATATCCTCCTTCTGTATTCTTAGTCAGATACACATAATGAAATTCAATTGAGTTCAATTCTCTCAATCCTCGTTCTCATCTCATTTCATAATTCTTTCTCATTCCATAATTCTTTACACCTCAACTCTAACAGGTTCTGCAGAATAGTGTCGAAGGTCTTCGGGAGGCTTCAACTCTTGTATGAGTTCGACATCAGCAACAACCGATTCGCCGGACCATTCCCGACAGTGGTTCTAGAATTGCTGGGGATTAAGTACCTTGACCTCAGATACAACCAATTCGAAGGAGAGTTACCTCCACAACTGTTCTCGAGTTCGTTGGATGCCATTTTCTTGAACCACAACAAGACTTAGTCGAGTCGGAGTAGATGACCTCTTTTAGTGCATGGAGGCCAACGTAAGTTGACTTGAGCCTGTCATTGACAAAAGTGAGCTTGGGGTCGACTTTGATTTCGTAGTGATCTAGTAGATCGCCATTTTCAGGGAGTGTCAAGAGCTGGCGTTGCGCTATGTATGCGGCTTCGTCATTGGTCAAGGGAGAGGTAAGAGTTGAGAAAGAAGAGAAGTAAATGGTGAAGATCAAGAGAGTGAAGCCGAAAGCTTTGTGTATGGGAATAGTTGCCATGTTGATCACCTTGGTTAGCCCAAGGATGCTTATGAACTCTTTTGAGATGGATAAGTTGTTATATATTATGAAAGAAGGTAGTTGATCGAGACTTCTTGTATATAGCCGTAGAAGAAGGTCTTCTTCTCTGTATTTGAAGAGCCCGACAAGTATGGAGCCCGACAAGTATGGAGCTCTATACATGCACCCATGCCACAAAACTTGAATTTATGACCTTCAATTTTTGGTTTTAAGATTGATGCAGTTCCATACCTATGTTTTTTTATTTTTCGATTTTTGAAATGAGTTACATACCTATGTTAACAAGTTGATCATATCTCAAACTTCAAAATTGACCTTTATTTGGTCAAGTGAATATATAGCTAGAATTCGGCATAGTAAAGTAATCACTAATTGATGACAATTTAATATATCTATTTTTCCATTTGGCATGAATCAAGAAGGAAAGAAGAAACAAAAACAACAAGTTCTTTCATGAGTTTTCCAGTGACCCATGATATATTATTGTCATACTTTTGATAAGGAGAAATGAGGAAGACATTGAATTAATGGCATTAGCTCTCGTCAAAGAAGCGGAACAAGAGAATTTACTTCATTGTTTTGTGATTTTTTCTCACATGTCGAAAGTGATCAAAGTCAATCAATTTGCAGAAACAGCTTGACAGTCCATGTGCAACACACACTGTAACTTTTTGTGGAGAGAAACAGAATGGATATCATTGAAAATTTGAAAGCTAGTTTACATGTGTTGCTGTAAGCCTGTAAATTTCTACTTCTCTGAAGCTGATCACAACTGATGTAGGACAAAAATGGGGCAAATTTAGACAGAAAACTGTAAAGGTAAGGAAACGGCAAATAATCAAAAAGATTGATGTGAAGATAGGTAATTCTCGTACAATGAGGTTGTTAGCAGCTGTAATATTTAAGAAGATGATCTTTTGGACTTTTCGGGTCACGAAAATGCAAATTTTGATTTGTGAATCAGTTTGGAGCAGATTTTGGCCAGAACATCCGTTTGAGGCACATAATACCTTTCTGGAATGGGAACGACGATATCTACTTTTGATCCAATTCGGCATTTAGTCCGATCAGATTTAAGCCAGAAAATATCGCCTTAATGATCCGATTCGGCATTTAGTATTTTTAGGCTAGTTTTATTTTCTTTCTAAAACTCTTTTATGTAGGTTATTTGTTTTCTTTTTAATTTGGATTCTTTTAGGTTTCAATGTTAGACTATGACTTTAATTTTGTTTAGGTCATTGATGCATATATAAACATCATCTTTCTTAGTATTAGGTGATCTTTGATTTTAATAAACTTTGAGTTTACTCAATTTCTCTGGTGGATTCCAGATCTTCTCGTGGATTCGAGAAACCTAGTCTTGTGGATTCAAGGCTGCCGTTGGTGGATTCTAACGGGATAGTTCCGCTGCATCAACAACTTCACAAGTATTGATAGTTTGATGATGAAAATAATTCAAATCTCATGTATCTTGTTAATCGGTATTTCTTCATTCTATATATATGAATAATGCTAGCATTGCAGCCATGACGATATATACTTAATTTTGTTGCTGTATGTTTCTATACATATGAATCTTGTTAATACATATGAATAATGTTAGTATCTTACAGTGAAGCTATTTTTGAGGTCTGAGAATGAAGCTTAAACGACATTCTCTTTGGCAATATATGCATGGAACGGATACTTGCTTGTTCCAAGAGAATATAGTGCATGTTTGACAGCCAGTATTATTGTGGAACTCCTTAAGCTTAATACCTGTCCGGCCTTCATTTGAGTGAGCTTAAAAAGTACTAAATTGAATTATGTTTGGTGAGAGGGACTGAGATTGAGAGGGACTAATGAGCAAGATATCTAACATGAACAACACAGATCTATTATTGTGAAGAAAACCTGCAACCCAGAAAACATCTTGGTCATTTCTTTGACCTCCCAAGTTTCTACAAGCTATTCAATTGGGTGTTGAAGGAGTCAAGAAACCTAGATCTATTATGTTGAAGAAAATCTTCAAATATTGAACTCAACCCAAAATGCATCAATCATGAAACATCAAATTTCTGAGTTCGAAACCAAAAGTTTTTCATCTTTGCAATACCCAGAAACCATATTTATCAATTTGAACAAATCATCATCAATCCAACTCAATTTACATTGCCAAAAAATTCAGAATTTCTTCATACTTGCAATACCCAAAACCCACATCGATAAATTCAGCAAAATTTTCATCAATTTATTCAAGTTTGCAATACCTATGATTCAGAAAACCAAGAACCTTGAGAGAGAAAGAAAACAATGAGGAAGATGATCAGGGCAGTGTCTTGACTGTAGATATATAGAAAGTGAGAGATGAAGAGATAAAGCAAGAGAGAGGTGGTACTATCTTGGGGTCTCAAAAGTGAGTACCCACGATAACATGATTGATAGCAAAAACAGGTGTTAAGTTGTACCATTTATTTTTGTACTCTTTCACAGCAAACATGGGCCAAGCTACTTAGTACCTCTTATATAAGACAGTACCACCTAATACTATCAAACAAACGTGCACATAGTTCACTAATATGTACACTATAGCTCGCTTTACATTTATCCAAAAAGAGCAAAATAATTATCAACTTAGCAAACCATGTGCAACTCTCATTGTAACTTTTTTAGTGAGAGACAGGAAAATGGAAATCATCAGTAACTTAAAACCTAAATTGCTGCAAAATTTTACCGGCTGGTGAATTATGGAACTCACCACATGCAAGCATTGACACCCCATTCTTAGAAGAGCACAATTCCCTAACTCAGATGATGAATCAAAATTAAAACAACTGCCCATGACTGCTTTATAAAATTAGTAAAAAGTTGATGAAGCTTGTCTATACCGGTAATGCCGCTTCTGCAATATTTCCTCTGCTTTTAATTCACATTGCTATGATCTGTTGGTGCTCTATCTGTTGCTAGAAAGTTTCAAAAAAATTCATAGAAGTTGGGTTTTGAGGTCGTTGATAATTCTGGGGAGAACTTGGCTTCGAGAACCGCAGGCTTTGGAAGCACACATTGAAAATTGAAATTTAGCTTGCAAGTATTTTCCACCGTAGATGAATCTATCAGTACCTTTGCCATTATATGCTAGAGGAAAATAAGAGCGCATTTGTACCAAATTTGAATGAGTGTTTATATGGGTTGTGTTGTCGTTCTAAAATAAGGAGCAGAAGATAGTGGATTGGCTTTCCCTTTTTTCTTGCTCTGACGTTGAAATGAGTTCTGCTTGAGACCAGAAATTGTAATTTGCAGATGCCTAATGGTCCGATACATGTCACTTAATTGGACCAATACTGAACTATTGTTTTATGGAATTGAATTTGGTTATGGAAATTCTAGCTGGAAATCAAATGGGGAAGACGATGTGTCTTGTTGCATTGGGATGACCCAAAGCAATCAAATTTTCTTTGCGAGGAAGAAGCTGAATGTTAATCACTGTAACTTAAAAGGATGTTTTTACTCCGACCTGCTCAATCAATTACCTTTTCTTTACTGGTTCTCTGAAACAAAAAGAAGGTAATTTCTTTTTCATGTACCTAATACTTTATACTAGAATTTTCCCATTTTCTTTAATAGTTTCATTATATGATCAAACTGTCTTTTTCTTTGCACTGTGATATTTATGTCCAAAAGAAGATAAGTCTCCTCTTCTAGTTTTGCTAAAATGAAGATAAGGTTGAATTGAATTGCAAGCAGGAAGGAACTAGTTTTCTGGTGCTTGAAGTTCAACCAGATTACAAATAACTTGACCAACCTCTTCAATTTTTTTTTTCATTCATTCAGCTTCATGAAAAAAAAATCATCCAAGGGTTGATGGGAAATTAAACCAAAACATCCCACATCTATAAGGCTGCAAACACAACATCTTAACTCCTAATCCTACATATATATATACACACCCAAAATAATAAAACACATGAAACAGCTGAGAAGGCTCAAAGTTGACAAACCCATCAATCTGTTTCATGGTCAGGAGCCTGGGAATACCAAGCAGGATGAGTCCCTTTGATCCTGAGAAGCCTAGTGAACGCCGAATCCGGCATTTTCGACTTCTCATCTTCCTCTAGCTCCGCAGCTGACTTGGGCAACCCATCTGGTATAGGACATAGCCTCTCCACTGCTTTCGCTTCTTCCACTGGCTTTGCTGAATTGAATCCATACGTCTTCCCTTTTTGCATTGAAGCAATTCCATGCAAACACCCCACTAATGACTTTATTCCCCCTGCTTGCAAAATCAGCTTCTCCACATCTTCTTTTGGCGTCTCTTTCTGCACCCAAAAAAACGAAAACATCAGAACAGAATAAAAAACAGAACAAAGAGTGCTTTTTAAATTCAAAAAGATTCATACCTCGAGATCTTTGAGCTCAAAGTAAGCCCTCCAGCAACCATAAGACTCATCTCCTTCCAGAGTTGAACAGTAGTCTGTTTCAAATTCACAATAGTTAAAACAATATTCATTGATGAACAAACAATAAATTAGATCGAGCATTGAAAACAGTGCTTACCAGAGAGCTCATTCTCGCATTTTTCGATGAGGGTAGGGGCTTGAATGGCGCGATCGAACTTGGAGCGGCTGAAAGGTTCGAGCTTGGGAATATCAGCTTGGTTTCTAGAAGAGCAACGAACAGTGGAAGCCATCTTTTGAGGGTGAGCTTCTCTGTGAGGTTTGAAGACAAGATTAGAAGTAAAAGAAGGACAAGAACGAAGCAAGACTGCCTTCATCATTGTGAGAGCTCAAAGAAACTTGCTTTCTCTTCTGGTTTTGAGTTTCAGACTTGGTTTTAGGTGCTTGTTTATAGTAAAGCTCGGGTGGATAAGGATGAGATATTTTATTGGGTTCCCTTTTTCGTTTTAAAGATATTTGAGAAGAGTTAGCATCACTGGGCTGTGATGAAAGACCTTAACGTGGAGGATGTAGGAGTCGTTTAAGACGCTGCGGTCACCGTTAAGGGTAACTAACGGAAAAACACCGGCGGCGTGGTTACAGCGGTTTGCGGCGGTTCAAGAAATGAGTCGGCACGGATGAATTGCATACAACCGTCTTCATTGGTGGCATTACAAAGTGGACCCCACAGCTTTTTAGGTAAGAAAACTCGTTGAAGAATAATGACTCGACACGTAAAAGGTGGTAGTGGACGCATATAACTAGGCTGGGTGTTTGGGTTCAAATGACTGAAAACCCGGCCCAGCTCAGTGAAAAAAGTCCGACACGGGTCGAGCCCTAAAATTTTAAGGACCGGCCTGAAATTGTGCATGTCGGTCTGAGCTCGGGCTTAATTTTTTTTGGGACCGAAAGCCCAACCCGGCTCGATGTGTTAATATATATATTAAAAAAAAACAGAATAGCAAAGCAAACTCTCTCTCTCATCCTCGCCTCCTGACCTCCTCCACTCCTCCTCGCCTCCTGACCTCCTCTGTTGACAGTAGCCATAGAGAGGCTACCCAGGCCCCCAGACCCGCAGCCAGCACTCCCGGTCCCGGCCTGAGACCCGGGAACAGGGCATGGACACCTGACATATCTTACTTGTGATCGGGGCCCGGGAACCGAGGATGGCAGCTCCCCAAGTAGGGGCCGGAACAGTCCAGCAATATGTATAGAAGGGGGCCAGTCCCACATAGAATGGTGAGACCAGTCTTCATGTCCGGTGGCCTATATATGAGTCTCAACTACTCTTATTAATAGGTAATTAATACTTCAAATACTCATTCCCGCCTAGGTTATTAGTTTACCCCATCTGTACTGACTTAAGCATCGGAGCGAAATAGACCGGCCCGCCCGTTATTCCCTTAGTTAGCAGGAGTTGCAGAAAGGAATCACACCATGATCCACCGATCTCTGTGAGTCTACGGATTCAGACAGAAACAATTGGCGCCGTCTGTGGGAAGAGTCTAAAAAGTTGTGTTGTCCTACCAGCGGGAAGGGAATCGATCAGCCTACGGATCGCAAAAAAAAAAAGGTTACGTGGCAAGTATGTCTGGAAGTACAGAAAAAAGGGGGGAAAGAAATCCAGAGGAGGACCGACGGGTTCTGGAGCTGGTGCTGGCCGAGATCCCGGGGGCGGGGCAGGAGCATCCCGCTGACGGTTGTAGTTAGAAAGCTGCCACCACCCGTAATCTGGGCAGTACGGTCGGTGAGTATAACGGAGATGCGCGCGAAAAGGGGCCGGCGGAAACCCACCAAATCATGGACATGGAACCCGCGCCGGTGTCCACCAGTGCCCCTAGCAGAGAGGAAGATAGGCTGGTCGACAGCAACAGTCTGGACGATGTTTCCAGTCCCGGCTAGTACGATATGGCTGGAGAGATAGAGGAGATGAGAGCGGAAGTCAACCGCTTGCGAGCAGAGAGCGACCGGGACAGGGCAGAAGCCGATACCCGGTATGAAGACATGGAAGCGGTGAATGCCGCACTGGTGGCTATCTTTGAAAGAGGACAACAACGCAATGCCACTCTGAAAAAAGCATTCGCGCCGCCGCCAAAAGCGTCCCCACACCAGGAGGTGAGACAGTCATCAGGGGGAGAAAGGGACACTATCGTGGCGGGAGAGGAGCTCCCGACAGACACGGCACCACCGAAAATCGTCCTAGCCCCCTGGCGGGCAAGCGGTTCATTCGAGTATGATACCCTAAGCCCGACCGCACGAGCCTTCTGAATACTATCTGACTCGGTGTCAGAGATGAAGGCCCAGATGGAGGCTAACGAGAGGAAGGCTGCGAGATCGCTGGAGAGCGCGCGGTTCAATGAGTGAGTTAGGTCCTTCTCACCCAGGGTTCTGGAATCAGGAAGATCAGGCACCCGAAAATCACTAAAGCTGACATACTCTGGGGCCGGTTGTCCATACCAGCACTTGGACAGCTTCTGATCCCAAATGTGTGCCAAGAGTTACTCTGACGCCGTATGCTGTAACATATTCTCAGAGACCCTGTCCGGAGAGGCACTCAGCTGGTTTTTTCGAGTTACCGGTGAACTCTATAGAGGCATTCGAGCAGTTGGCCGATAGATTCGTAGGCCGGTTCATATTGAGGGTCGAAGGGGCCCGGACCTCGACAGTCCTCTTTAAAAGCAGGCAGGCAGACAGCGAAGAGCTGCGAGCTTTCGTTAACCGTTGGAAAACAGCCACGGCCGGGGTCAGGGACCTGGACAAGGGGATTGCCGAATCGGCTTTCAAACAAGGTCTCCGGCCCGGGAAGTTTTCGTATGCTGTGCGGGTGGAGCTCCCGCAGGGTTACGATGAACTGATGGCGATGATTATCAGGCACGCCCAGGCGGACCACGAAACCTATGGGAGTCGCCAGCACAAGAGAAGGCAGGAGGAGCCGATGCCTGCACGGCAAGAAGTCAGACACTGGCAGCAGGGCCACGACCGAGGAGCTTCGTTCGACAGAAAGCCTAGGAATTGGGGGAGCCAGCAGTGCCGGCGGGACAATTTTGACACCCCTCAACAAGGTGGAAAGCCCTCGTCCTACCAGCAAACCCGCCCCCTGGCAATCATGCCAGTAGGACGACAAGAGGTATTCTCCACCTTAACCTCTTCGTACGAGGATATCCTGTATGAGAACGGGAACAACATCCCTCCGTCGCCAAAGAGAAAGAACCTAAAGGGGAACTTGACCAGGGCGCAGACCGGTAAATACTGCTCCTACCATGATGAAGTCACACACCACACAAACGTCTGTCTTGCCTTGAAAACAACAATAGAGGGACTAGTTCGAAGCGGGAACTTGCAGCGGTATCAAAGAGAATCCGGGACTGCACGGGACCGGGACTGGGACTTCATTCCCGCGACACCAAAGCTCGTATGACCAGTCGAAATTTTAAACCGCCCGCTCAAACCCGCCCACCCCAGCTCAAACCCGTAGAAAAGCTCAGCGGTCCAACAACTTATCTCTCCGAGAATAAAATGCTAATTTTTTCCAACACAATTAGCTAGACATTCCAACCGGCTTGACCAGTGTAATTTCAGGAGTCATCTATTCCAACTTTGTTTCCAAGTAAATGCAAAGGGCAAGTCATTGGTAGCCAAGTCGAGCAAACTGAAAAAGGCATAACATAAGCTCAGGCAAGATGTCCCTTCATTAAAACTCAAGGCAATGTTTACAGGGGACTATGCCACCTGCAAGCAACCCGGTAGAAAAAAAAAAGTGTGGAGTAGGGAGTCTGCTAAGGCACTTCCACCTGCTCCCCCTCTTCAGCAACCGCTTCTTCAGCAGTCGTTCCACCAGCTGCATCATCCACGGCCGGATCGGTTTCTCCTTCCGGGTACTCTTCCGCATCCGTCTCCGGCGGTTTCGAGACGTCGAGATAGCCCTTAGCCTTCCATTCGTCAAAGGCGTCAGCTATCCCCGCCTTCCGGGCCCGTTCCAGTTGATCAAGAAGCTCATCACTTTGCTGATACTTCTTAACAGCCCGCTGGTACAGTTCCGGGTCATTCTCATCGACCGCCTCGCACGAAGAAGAGGAGGCCATCACCACCTGCCGCTGGAACTCCTCGACCTTGGTCTCCAGCTCGGCCCTCTCCTCCTCAAAGCCCTTCTTCTACTCTTCAAGAGCCTCGACTTGGGCCTCCAGCTTGCCCACCTACTTCTTGGCCCTCTCCTCCAACCCGGCTTTCTCCCGTTGGAGCTTGGATTTCTCCACCTTCAGGAGGTCCCGGGCGCTTGTCAACGCCGCCACCAGCTTCTTCAGCTCGGGCAACTCTTCACTTGCATCTGACTGATACTAGCTGTAAAGCAACTACAGTTTGATAGGCAACGGTTAGAAAGCAACGAAGTATAAAGTAATGTTGGACGAATACCAGTGGCAGACTATCCTTACCTAGATGGCCATCTCTTTGTTTTTCCGCCTGTGCTCCTCCGGCTGGCCTTCCGGAGCCCCAGCCTTATCCAGCTCCATGCCCCTCATATCCATAAGCAGCCTCCGGACGAACGGGTCGTCCGGACAACCGCCCTCTAGTCCCAGCTCCGTAGCAGGAGTCTTTTCACCATCAGCGCGCCTGTGCCCGAAGCGGAAGAGGTAGAGGCCACAGGAAGCTTTCTCTGGGTGGTAGTAGCGCCACCACTCGTCAGCTTTAGCCGCTTGGCCAAGCTCTCACCAACCGACCGGCCAGTAAACGTAACAAGCGCGGAGGCCGATAGTTCCCGAACCCTCTTCCTTTTTTCACCCAGATCAACCTGTAAGGAAGAAGATTGGGCGGCAAACAAAAGGGGCCTGGCGACAATAGGCACTGGTCCCAGTAACTGGGGAATCTTTTCAGCACCACCCGGGGGCTTGGACGACCCACCAGGAGTCTTCCCCGATCCAGACGCCGCCAGGCGTCCTGCAGCAGGAGTCTTTACGAGTCGTAAGACGTAATCCTCGTCCGCAACATCCATGGCCACGGGTTCCTCGTATGGTTAACTCGCCGGTTTCCCAGTTAACTGTGGCCCGCGCTGCGGCGTCTCATTTCTCTTTTAGTTTGGAGACAAGATCCTAATTGTCTATGGACAGTGCCTCGTGGGGTTTAATGGTCGTCCTGAAAGATACACCTGCATAACACCAACCAAAGGGGTTAGACAAAACACCAACTTACTCAACGGGAACAGGCACAATCAATCTACATCCCATCACCCACCGGGATTTCCCCCAAGGCAACACAGTTTCAACACCTCCCGCCGGATGAAGTTGTAGGAACTCCGCTCCAGGTCGGACCAGCACCCAAATACCCGGGCGATTATATCCCTCTCCAGGTCAGACAGCTCGTACGACTGATAGCCGATCTGCTGAAAGGCCCCGGGAACGCGGTAATTCCTACTCCTCTTCTGCCAATTCCCCGCCCCCCGTCATCATCACCTTCTTCCTCCAATTATTGTTGAGCCAGGAGGGCAGATGGGTTATCACCGGCTTATAGTCCCGGGCGGAAAAACTCACACACCCCTGGGCTGTACTCTTCTTTGAGTACGTCAGCCTTTACAGGGCCCGAAACTCGTACACCGTTGGGAAGCTCATATCACACAGCCAGTAGAGACAACCTAGACTCAGTAGTTGCCTCCACTAGTTACCGGGGAGCTGTACCGGTGATATCTGAATGGCATTTAGCACGTACTGCACAAAGTTTGGCAGTGGGAGAGAGAACCCGTGACGAAAATAGTCCTCATGAATAGCAACTCAACCTTCCTCCGGGTTACAGGCGGACTACCCGGTATACAGAGGACGCAGATCTACCTCTCCAGGAATAGTCCACCTTGCCCGAAAAGCGGCAATCTCCCCAGGACTTAAAGAGCGCTCAGGCTCATCACATACTATGGTCATATTCCCGTCCACAAAAGTGTAGACCGCCCCGCCTACTGAGTGGATTGTGCCCAAAGACACCCCATAGGGAGCATCCTCCGATCCTAGAGACCCAGACGATGACGCCCCTCCAGTCGAACGGGCGGCGGCATCTGGCCCCGAGGACGAGGTGGCAAGCCAGTCATCCATCCTCTCTTGGTCGTCCGTCAACGGTCGCCTGGCGGCCGGTGCAGAGGTTTCACGGGTGCTTCTAGAATCCTTGTAACCTAGAAAAAAAAATATTACCCTATGGCCGGTCAGCAGTACAACCTAAACAACGGCCGCGGGGCAGCACGAAGCATGTAATGCCTCAGCATAGCCCCACAGCGACCACTGGGCTTATCAGTCAAAAACTGTCAAATCGCGCTGAGATTCGGTACCAGCGGGGTCTCATCCAACAGGCAAACCAAGATACAACCAGGTGCTAATCGGATCAACCCACGGACAAGACAAAAGGAAGTTTCAGAATTACAAGGGCAGAACTCACCGATTGATATGCACGACGAAGAAAACTCAACAGTTGGAAAACACCGAGCAATTGTGTGTTTGCATGCTAAATAGGGGAACAGCTCTCAGCCAAAAGAAAAATGCACGAAGTGGCAGGGATTTATATACAGGTCCAGCATCCTGAGTGCCCCTTGAATTTCCCCCCAAACTACTCAGTAGGGCAAGTAAAACGCCCGCGGATCCGGGCCATCCATCCCTGACCGTCCCCTAGCGGCACGTGTCCCAGTATTGGTAACTTCCCAGGCCATCATAAACTGATGGGATTGATGGAATACCCCATTCAATGCATGTCAGACACTTGCCTCGCATGCAGAGGGTAGGTGAAAGAGCAGGCGTTAAAATCGAACCGTCCCGCCCGAAGCCTATTCCAACCTAAGGCTGACATAATCCAACCCTTCATGCCTGTAACAACTCTCATACAGGACAACTCTTCACGCAGGCTAAAAACTCTGCGCATACCTCATGCCTGTAACACACGGGCTGAGAAGCGATCGGGGATGCCGGCCAATACGAACACAGGGCCGCCTCACCCCACCGGGAGACTTGCTCCTCTCATATAGACAACTCTTCCCGCAGGCTAACAACCCTGCACAAAGTTCACGTCTGCATGAACAAAGGTAGTCCTACACACGCCACCGGGTACTCGTCTAACACAGGGCACGTTTCCCGCTGGTACCCTGTCACCTCATCAAGACAACTCCATTTAAGGCACCCACTGACCGCTGACCTTTGCGGCTACCTTTCTCACTTGGGGGACTCATTCCACCCGTGCGCTATATTCACTCGGTTTCCCCGGAACATAGTATGACACAACGGATTTCAACGCCACATTATCATCATCTCATGCACTACATCTTGCACCCGTGTGTCACTGTCACCATGAACATCATAACCATGCACTCATCACATTATGCACCATCATAACAGGTTTATCCGAACGCCTGGTCAAGCGCAATCTTAAACGCGGACTTGGGGGGCTAGGGCACCGTTGGGTTCGTATCTCTACGGGTATGCGGGCCTGTAAAGCAAGACAGATTTAAGTCCCCATTCAAGATGGTACTTGACCGGGAACTTGGGGGACTTGTTGACAGTAGCCATAAAGAGGCTACCCAGGCCCCCAGACCCGTAACCAGCACTCCTGGTCCCGGCCCCGGGGCCTGGGAACAGGGCATGGATACCTGGTCCCGCGCCCGGGCATATCTTACTTGTGATAGGGGCCCGGAAACCGGGGATGGCAGCTCCCCAAGCAGGGGCCGGAACAGTCCAGCAATATGTGCAGAAGGGGGCCAGTCTCATATCAAAAAGGGTGAAGCCAGTCTTCATGCCCGGCGGCCTATATATGAGTCTCAACTACCCTCATTAATAGGTAGTCAATGCTTCAAATACTCATTCCCGCCTAGGTTATCAGTTTACCCCATCTATACTGACTTAAGCATCGGAGCGGAATAGACCGGCCCGCCCGATATTCCCTTAGTTAGCAGGAATTGCAGGAATGAATCACACAAAGATCCACCGGTCTCTGTGAGTCTACGTATTCAGACAGAAACATCATCCAACCTAAAACCCCTTTGTTTGGTTTGGTTTGTGCATCGATGGTTGGTTTCCAATCTGGTGATATAGCGTCGGTGACGGAGCAATCGGTGAGACCGTAGGTCAAGTATGAGGGGGTATCTTTGGAGCAACAAGTAAGTGCTGGTCTGGCAGAGGCCGGTGGTTCGACAATGTTGGTGGCCGGTAGATATGGAGTTCTTGGGTAACACGAGATCTATATTCGGTTCTTATTTGGGGTCTCAGTGATGATTACTGGATGTGTGGGTGGATTTGCCCGTTCAATCTGCTGGTGGGAGACCGATACTAACCGATCCCGATCGAAGCAAGTCCTCTTATGGCCTTCTTCCGATGAGCCTTCATTTGGGTTTTTCTTAATGATGTTCATGTCCTCCGACTCTGATCCCTGCACAAACACACAAAACCAATCTGATCAGACTATATTCAGATCAAACCCACAACACAGAGATCACAATAGAATAGCTCTACACCTGATCACTAAGCTTATCACACAGATCCAACATTCAGCTCAACTATTTCGAAGATCCAAGACAGACCCAGATGAGAAAAAGAGCTGAATCGAACTGGGTATGGTTTAATTTGATCAACTTGATCCAACTGATACAAAGAGCAGAAACCAGTACCACAGCTTGGCACCGCCGCCCCAGATCAGTCGATTTGCTCCCCGTGTGGAGCATCTTCGGCCTCGTCACCAGCCTTGAGATCCCTGCCGCCCAGTACCACAGCTTGGCACCGCCGCAGCAGATTAGCAGATCCTAACTCCTAGTTTTTTTTTGCCCGAAAAAGCCCGAAAGCTCGGCTCGGGCCGTTCCTCATCTTGGAAAAAGCCCGGCTCGGCTAGGACGGAGGGTGTCGGGCTTTGGAAAATTTGGGTTCGGCCCGGCCAGTGCCTAGCCCTACATATAACCAAATCGCCACATTTCATGGAATGGAACGTAGTGCACCCACACATGATCTGAATAAACATATTGGAAGGGGAGATCCAAAACAATCACTCCATTGATGTAAATACAAATAATAAAATCGGAAACACGATCAGGACCTTGCAGGTTATGATCAACAGAAACATAGAGAGCCAATCATGTGTTGTTGTCCCAGTTGAAATTTGTCATTGTTATAATCCAAAATTCAAACCGTCGATGCCCCATGAAATCCATTTGACAACTAAACCAATTTGGAACATCGCTTCTTTGAACTGGAAATATATCTGTGAATTTGAATTGCTGAGAAGATAGGAAACGAGAGAATATATCAGCAACAATCTCATTATCTTCCTCATTTGCCATCTGATTAACCAAGTTCTGACACAATCTCTAGCAATTACTCAAGACCATCCATTCAATCATTTGTGACTTTACGCAACAAAATGTTTGACAAGTTTGAAATTCTTTCCAATGATACGCAATCGCTCACATCCAACTATTCAATTCTTAATGGAATCTCTGGAATTTCTACGAGGCTCGTGCAACCACTCATATAGAGTCTCCTAGAGTTGACAAATTCCTTGATCCATTTAAGAAGAACAGCAATGGGGTATCTAGAAAATCAAGTTCACGTAAAGTGGATGCACCACCAAAGGAAGCCATGAAATCTATATTGGATAAATTGCATCCCCAAGCATCGAATTTACGTAGCCGAGAAAGCACGAAATTGTCAATTGAAGTGGATCCTGATACAGAGTGATTGTCGTCATGTGAAGCCTTTGAGTAAGTAGGAACCACTTCAGAGTCCACCTTATTTGGGCACCTGCTCAAATTAATGCTCTTTGGATTTTGTAATTCATAAATGCTACAAAAGATTCTAAATCTAACTCTTAAAGGTTGATTAGATATTGGCTGGATGAAGGCAATGATTTGATGGTAGTGCTCCATAGATCCAATCATGTGATGTGTTTCATCTCTCCCACAATTTCAGGGAAACTCTCCAGACTCCTGCAGTGGCAAAGATCAAGTTCTCGGACGGATCTCCAGTTTACTTTTTCAGGTAGCTTCACAAGGTTCATGCAGTAGAAAAGATTCAGCACAATAAGCTTTTCAAGGGATCCGATCGATGGGTGAATACACTCACTTAGATTCAGGTACTCTAAGTTTGGACTTCCAGACACGTCAGACATTTTTGTAAGGAATTCGCATCTCTTAAAATTTAAGGATGTCAGATTTTGCATACTCTATCATACCAAAGAAACAAATATTGATTGGTAAATTGGTAACGTCAAAAGAATTTAATACACGGATACTCGGCAACATATAGAAATACCTTGAAAGCTTTTCCAAGACGTGAGATGCAGCTGCCACTCATATTAAAGTGAATCAATTTCTTCATATCAAAATCGGAGGGCAAAGATTGCAGGGGCAGTTATGCCAACCAAGTACCCGCAATTGATTCGGGTAATGATCAACCTTTCCAACAAACCGTCCATTGATGTTTATAAAGATTTTAAGATTTTCCATATTTCTAAAGCATTTACGACTCAAGTGTATCTCATCTTTTGTAGGCATCTTCACCCTTATGCCTGTAATGTTTCTTTTTCCCTAACAAAAAAAGCAATAGCATCAACAAAACGATTACTTTATATAACAAAATGCAAGTGTTATGAAATTTCCTTTTTTGTTCAAAAATTCAAATAGAAAAGTTATATGCAAATATGGGTTGCCAAAATAGATAGAACAGCTAGCGAACATGTACAGTGTTCTCTGTTAGAACTTGGAAACTTCTAGAGATTTTGCCATAAAATAAAAATGCTACGTATATCCTTCACTATTAGTGTATATATTAGAGATTTTTATTCATTGATAAATAGACATTTATATAGTATATATAGTATATATTTGTTGACAGTAGACATAAAGAGGCTACCCTGGCCCCCAGACCCGCAGTCAGGACTCCTGGACCCGGTTCAGGGCCCGGGACCAAAGTATGAACACCTACACCAGAGCCCGGGCAGGTCTCACATGTGACCTGGGCTCGGGAACCGGAGATGGTAGCTCCCCAAACAGGGGCCAAAACAGTACAGTAATATGGGCAAAAGGGGGCCAGTCTCACATCGAAGGATGAGGCCAGTCCTCACACCCGCCAGCCTATATATGGGTCATAACTACCCTCATTAATAGGTAATCAATACTCCAACTACTCATTCTCATTTAAGTTATCAGTTTATCCCAACTGTACTGACAGTTGATAGGAGCATAAAATGCGACGTTCTTAATATGTTTTCACCCCCATTTATGCATTTCTTATCCCTTATTGTTGTAATATAGAGTCATTGAGTCGTGTTAGAGTCGTTGGCAAGTGTTGGTGAATAAACTGAGCTAAAAATGCAGAAATGTCGATTTTTGAAGAGTTTTAGTTTAAGTAGGACTCCTTGTGGTACTAGGAATCCTGTTTGGACTAGGAAACCTGTTTTGACTAGGAAACTTGTCGGAATGGATTTCTTTATCTTTCGTCGTTTCTAATATTTGTGTGGATCGGTTTTGTGCTATAAATTGATAAAATGCATAATTGTGGTGGAGTCCTTATTGAACTAGGATTCCTAATAAGAGTTTGAATGTGACTAGGACTCCTTTTTCAAGTAGAACTCTATTTGGAAAAGGAATCCTTACCAAAGTAGGAATTCCAGTTGAACAAGGATTCTACGAGTTTGAGTTCTAATTGAAGTCTACGAATTGAAGAGTCTTAGTCGAACAAGGAGTCTACAAACGCTCGACGTTTTTGAATTGTCGAAAGAATTTCATTGAAAATACAACTCCTTGTTGGACTAGGATTCCTTATTTATCTAGGACTCTTACTCATGATAATTGTGCTACATCTTTTTATCTTCTTTTTAATTTAATTCTTATTCTTATTTTTCAGGAATTAAAGAGAAGATATTTGGAAGATTAATGGAAGAAATCAAGAGAATTTTCGGCAAGAAGATGTTCCTTGCCGTGGAAGAGAAAGAAGAGGAATCCAAATTGGTTTTGGTTTCTTTGTGCCATACAAATACCTAGCAATTAATTTCCGATTTTTGCCTAGAGTTTTTCTTGGATAATACACGGCTAAAGAAAAGAAAAAGAGATGGATTTGGACTCTTGAAGGCCGGCCAAGATAAGAGATGGAGGAAGAATTAATTCTATTTTACATAGAATTTTCGGAAAAGAAAAGAAAAGAGAAAAGAGGGGAATGCATGTGGACTGAATTATGGCTTTGTGCAATAACTTGGTGCCGAATTAAAGAAGTTTTACTTGAAGAAAATTGAAGATTTAATTCGGCAATTGCATGGAAAAGAAGACCTAGCCGAATTAAAAGAAGACATGATATTTCGGATTGCTTAAAGATTAACCCTTGCCGAAACCATATCCAACTTGGTTTCGGTTTGCTTGTGCTCTACTCTTGCCGAACCCTAGCATTGCCTCTCCCCTATAAATACAACACTTTGTATTCATAAAAAGGATCTCCCTTTCCTCACTTTTACCTTGCCGAATCCCTGCCAAATTAATTCCAGAAATTCTACCAAGAAACCTTGCCGAATCCACTCATCATCTCTCACGAAATTCCACCATCACCAATCCTTGCCGAAATCTTCATAAGGTTGTAATCATGGATTGTATTTTATTGGTTTTTGTTTCTTTGTATTTAAACATAACTTTGTCTATGAAGTATGTTTTGGTTTCTGAATTTTATTTTGGTATTGATAATCATATATGGGATCTTTGGATCTTTGTTATAAATGTTTGGGATTTTCATATATGATTGCCGATTTATGCATGTGACATGATTAAATATGTTGTATGGGCAGTAGGTTTTGAATGTGTTCTTGATTTTAATTAGGTTTATTTCCTTAATTCGTGTGGAACCGAAGGAGATATCTAGATGCATTCGATGGCCATGAGTGTTATCTAGGTATTAAATTCATATGCCGATTTAATACATGTTGAATTACACGCATGTTGGATTTGACATGTATTAATCTAAGGGTAAGAGTAATTATGGAAATTTACATGTCGATGTGAGATGGGTGACGCCATACTTGCTAACATGTTCCAATTCGACATATTGTGCTTATGTGCTAATTGTGTTTAATTTCTACGCATTGTGTTATTAAACTGATTAGTACCATGTTTAGGATTACACGCATGTTGGATTCTAAATACTTGTGATGTTTTGAATAATTAGAATAACCGCATTGGCTCTAATTAAATTGGAACTTAATTGATCTTGAATTCAATATTTGCTGCTGCCCTATTACTTGTTTTAATTATATTGCATGTGTAATGTGATTTTTGTTTGGTGATTGTGTGAAAGGTGATGATCAATTGTAGATAATAATTTAGGTTTTAGAATTTGTAAAAATTCAGTAGGTAATTAGTTATAAAAATCGACACCCCCTTTAGTACAATACTTTGTGTGATTAAAATCCCTTGATTTCCCCGGATAGAACGATCCCTACTTGTCAATACTACACTCGACACAAGAAGGGTATTATTTGTATGAGATTGTTTTGCAGGTACAAATTGTGCACGCATGTGATCCCATCAGTTTTTGGCGCCGTTGCCGGGGAGATTATAAATTTTTGATTCATAAAGTGTTGTTTGTAACTTTGTATATTTGTAAATTATTTAATTTTTGCAATAGTTTTGGGAATTGTATTAATAGGATTTTCGGAAATGTAATAGTAAATAGGTTAATTTTCCGATTTTTATTTTTGTTTTTATTTTTGGTTTTTGGTTTTTGCTCTTAATTGCTGATTTGTTTGTATTATTGTGATGTTGATACACCTAGATAATTTCTAGGAAGTTGATAGTTTTTGTGTATGCTTGTAGTTTATTGTAGTTTCTAAAGTGTAACATGTAGGTGAAGCCTCTTTTGTTGATCATAACCATAACCCTTCATATGAGTGATGCCATGTTAGGTATGTTTTTGTGTAGATTGGGAAACGGGCCCTGCAATGTTGGAATTAGTCCATCGTTGGCCCCCCACGCATAAAGACGCTAACTTGGTATTATTTTTATGAGGTTGAGGGCGGTTTTAATCAACACTTGAGACCGCTAGGGATCCGAGTTTATTTTACCAAGTATAGGGCAAGTTATTTTCATTGAATGGTGCGAGGTTTGTAAAACTGGTTCTCAAGACCCATAGACTGACGTTCATTCTCTGTGAGTGAGTCGAAAGGGGACTTGTCCTCCGTGGTTAAAAACTTTGAGACCTGCCTTGTTCCTAAAGAGAGTTTACTCTCCGTGAATTTTGACGACATCGCCTTAGAAAAGTAAAATACGTTCGACCTAGACGACAGCTTGTGCCGAAGCATCACCTCACTTTAGACGCTAGAAAATAACTTAAGCATATGTGGAATCTATTTTTCTTCAAAAAGGTAAAATTCGTCTTTAATTTTTTGAGGTATATCGGAATAAGCATGATACTACCTTGGACTGTTTCAGCCCATTGCACTGTTATCTCCTCTGCTCCACGTACCTCGAATTTTAAAGTTGTGTGAATAAAAGACACCTAGAAATCCTAAGTTTCGGCAATCATAATACTTACATAATCGATTTAATCTAAAAACCGAACCAACATAGATACTTGTACAAAAATTTTTTTTCGTGTGATGTGCATAACTAGTTCAAATTGTTAGGGAGTTTTAAAAGTCTATTTGTGTTAAGTTTGTTTATGGTTTTGAGGGGAAGAGGAATAGGTAAGGTCACTAATGTTGCTTTTAGCCTTAACCCTTCATACTAGCGCCTGCGTTTTTATGAGGTTGAGGGCGGCTTTTATGCACTTTAGTGGAACTGACAACATAAGGTTCTCAACTGAGTAAGGGGCAATCATAGTTCGTTTGTTCTAATTTTGGTATTGAGGTTTGTTTAACTAGATCTCAAGGCCCACAGACTGATGTTCATTCTCTGTGAGTGAGTCGATTGGGAGTTCGCTCTCCGTGGTAACCAACAACGAGTCTTGCCTCACTCCATTATTAGTACTTTCGTTCTAGCCTTCTGAAACCACGGAACCTTGTGTCTAGTCGATAGACCTAGGCCGCACGTCCACCGAGCTTCAAAACCTTAAATAAGTTTGATATGAGTAAATTTTTGATCTCAAAAGAAAACATTTCTTGGTTTGAATTTTTGAGGTATATCGGATCAAGCATGATACTACTGGGGGCTGTATCAGTCCATTGCACCGTTATCTCCTCTGCTCCACGTACTTTGAAAATTCGAACAAATCATATAGCAATTTAACTAGGGATACATAAAACACATTTTTCTGTTATACTTGTGAAATTGTGTGAGTCTTATTTGTGAATTTCGTGTGATATACATCTTTGTAATATACTTGTAACTTTTTCATGTAACATATACTTGCAAATTTTCGTTTGTCATTATACATTTACACATTGAACTTTTTTGTAATATACTTTGAATTTTTCTTACACTTATACATACTTGAAATTTCGTGTAACATTTTTACATATTTATAGTTTAATTTTCGTTAATACTTATACTTGTATAATATTCTTACCTTAACAATATTTGTTACATACTAACTATACACGTTTGTTTTCTTTATAAATTCATTTGTTAAACACCTCGAAATTTAAATAATTTCAGGTACATGAATCTTGGTTGGTCACAAGAGATTGAGGATAGATTGAAAAGAATTTGCAACCAAGAAGAAGAAGAGCCAGTTTTGCCGAGCACTTTTACACCAGAACATCAGTTTGTTTCTCCCACCTCATCACTTTTCAACCGAAATTTTGTTGCACCACCATCACCATTTCCATCAGAAGCTTCGTGTGAACTAAACCCTTTGTTTCACGAAGAACCAGAATTTGAGCTACTCCATAGTCCAATACCAATTCAGTACTTGAACTTTGATTTACCTGATCCTACATTCAGAATGACTTCACTAAGAGAGGAGAATGGTCAGGTAGATGCGCCACAAGGAGGAGTAGTAAGACCAAGCAATGTAACATATCCTGCAGTTGCACCTGGCAAGTCAGGAGAATTTGAGCTGAAGGGTGGATTTATCCACCAATTGCCTAAGTTTTATGGACTCAGTGGAGAGGATCCTAACCGCCACATTCAGAAGTTCGAATTCAGATGTGAGTCAATGTGCCCAACTGGGGCAGACTTACAACATGTGAGAATGAAGGCATTTCCTTTTTCACTGGAGGATAGGGCGCAAGAGTGGTTTTATGCTATACCACCTGGGAAGATGGTTTCTTGGACAACAATGGTGAGAGAATTTCTCACAAAGTACTTTCCATCATCAAGGGTGACACAGATCAGAAAGGAGATTACCTCAATCAGACAAGAGCCAGATGAGAGCTTTGATGTGTACTATGACAGGTACAAGGCTTTGGTTGCAACGTGTCCTAATCATGGGATACGTGAGGGTCTTCTACTACAATACTTTTATGAAGGGTTGCGTCCCTTGGAGAGGAGATTTTTAGATTCAGCAGCTGGTGGATCTTTAATGGAGAAAAGCAGAGAGGAGGTTAAGAATCTGTTGGAGATGCATTTCACCAATCAACAACAATTCGGGTCTACTTCCTCTAGGCGAGTCAATGAGGCCAGCGGTTATGAGGAATCAAGTGTTGTTAAGGAGCTTAAGGAAGATGTGGGGAAACTCACTCAGATGATGTCTCAGTTTATGAAGCAGAAACATGCCCAAGTCTGTGGGGTATGTAGCATGGAGGGGCATTCATCAGATGTGTGTCCACAAGTTGGTGGAGGAGATAATTTTGAGGAAGCCAATGCAATTGGTTTTCAAGGGCAGCAACGTCCCACTTTTCAGAACTTCAACCCCAGATTTAATGATCACCCTAATTTTAGGTGGGCTAACAACAACAATGTGCAGAACCCTACACATGTGGCGCCACCACAAGCTAATCAAGGAGGAAATGTGTTTCAACCAAGACCTCAAGGGCAATACCAAGGGTTTGCAAGACCCCAGCAGCAACAATTCTACAACAATAATGCACAAGCATCGTCAAATCCCAACTATGACGCCATGCTTAAGTCTTTGAATGATGCAACTCATACATTGTTGCAATCTACAACCTCGAACACCAAGGACATTTCTGAGTTGAAGAATCAGATGGGGAAGGTTGTGGATTTCATGGGGCAGATTCAAGAACAAGGAAGATTACCTGGAGGAGTAATAAAGAACCCCAAAAATGAGCAAGCTAATGCAATTACCACAAGGAGTGGTAAAGTTTTGAAGGGGCCGGCACTCAAGGAGGTTGAGGACGTGTTTGTGGATCATCATGATGATGGTGATGACGTGCTAGAGCATGTTGATGCCGAGCAAGAGAGGGAGACACTCGGCAATAATGAGGTGCACGACAATGATGATGATTCAAACGGCAATGAGGCCGAGAGGAGCAAACTGAGCAAGGCTGAGCTCGAGAAAATGAAGAATAGGGACTTGGAGAAAGATCCCGCTACCTCAGAGACACATAAGGTGAATAATTCTAATTCAAGTGGATTAGTTAATGCTAACCAATCTTCTTGTTTGCCTTTTCCTTCCAGGTTTGCAAAATCGAAGAAGGAGAAAGCAGATGAGGAGGTACTTGACATTTTCAGACGTGTGGAGGTGAACATACCATTGCTTGAGTGTATCAAGCAGATTCCAAAGTATGCCAAGTTCTTAAAGGAGCTGTGCACAACAAGGAGGCATACAAGGGAGGAGCAGGTGGTGAAGATGAGTGAGACGGTCTCAGCCGTTCTCCAAAGAAAGCTTCCACCTAAAATGAAAGACCCTGGCAGCTTTTCTGTGCCATGTAAAATTGGACAATTTAATTTTGATAAAGTTTTGCTAGACTTAGGGGCTTCGATTAATGTAATGTCTTATAATGTGTATAAGTCCCTAGGTTTAGGCGAGTTGAAAAAGGACAATGTAATCATTCAACTCGCCGATAGGTCTAACAAATATCCTGAGGGATATGTTGAGGATGTTCTTGTGCAGGTAAATAATCTGATATTTCCTGCAGATTTCTATGTGCTTCAGATGGAGGAGTCGCCCCTAAATTCCACTCAACTTTTGTTGGGGCGGCCATTTATGAGGACAGCAAGAACAAAGATTGATGTGGCTGAAGGCAACCTCACCATGGAGTTCGATGGTGAAGTGATTGGCTTCAACATCTTTGAGGCCATGAGGTATCCAATTTCTGATTTAAAACCTTGCTATAATGTTGATGTAGTTGATTCTATTGCGCAGGTTTTATCAGAAACTTTGGATCAATAGCAACTAGCTATTGAGCAAGGGGCCGGAATTGACACAAATGGGGAGAGATTAACTAAGGAGGAACGGCTCAAACTTGAGCCGAGCATAATGAGCATTGTTGCCGAGCTAGAGGCAACACCCCACATAAAAAAGTCATGTAAGTATATGTCAATTCCCATTTCCACTAATAAAATTCTACCATCTGTGGAACAGGCTCCTATTTTAGAACTCAAGGTGCTTCCGGATCATTTGAAGTATGTGTACTTGGGAGACGATGACACATTACCAGTTATTGTGTCATCACAGCTGAGTGAGCAGCAGGAAGCACGCTTGACTAGCATGTTGAAGAGGAACAAAACCGCCATTGGATGGACGTTGGCGGATATCAAGGGAATCAGCCCTACAACTTGTGTCCATAGGATCTTGCTTGAGGAAGGAGCCAAGCCTACTAGGGAGGGTCAGAGACGATTACACCCCCCTATGATGAAGATTGTGAAGGACGAGGTGATCAAATTGCTGGATTGTGGAGTCATTTATCCCATCTCAGATAGCCAGTGGATTGCACCTGTCCAAGTTGTACCTAAGAAGAGTGGAGTCACGGTTGTGAAAAATGACAAGGATGAACTCGTGCCCCAACGATTGGTGACAGGTCATAGGATGTGTATCGACTACAGAAAGTTGAATGCTACTACACGAAAGGATCACATGCCTTTGCCTTTCATGGACCAGATGTTGGAGAGACTAGCTGGGCACGAATTCTATTGCTTCTTGGATGGGTACAGCGGTTACAATCAGATATGCATTCACCCAGATGATCAGGAAAAGACAACGTTCACATGTCCCTTTGGTACGTTTGCCTATCGACGCATGCCTTTTGGTTTATGCAACGCACCAGGTACATTTCAACGTTGTATGTATTCCATTTTCAGCGATTATATTGAGAATATCATTGAAGTCTTTATGGATGATTTTAGTGTTTATGGAAAAGACTTTGATGCATGCTTAGAGAATTTGGAATTAATCCTGATAAGATGTGTAGAGACTAACCTTGTACTTAATTGGGAAAAGTGTCATTTTATGGTAACACAAGGGATAGTTCTAGGACACATTATTTCTGCAAAGGGTATTGAGGTAGATAGGGCCAAGATTGATATTATGCTTCACTTACCCTCCCCTACAACTGTAAGGGAGGTACGTTCGTTTCTTGGCCATGCAGGATTTTATAGGAGGTTCATCAAGGATTTTTCGTTGGTGGCGAAGCCTATTTGTGCCCTTTTGCAGAAGGAGGTTCCATTCATATGGGACAAAGGGTGTGAAGATGCATTTGTTAAGTTGAAGGAATTGTTGACATCAGCACCAATAATGGCGCCACCTGACTGGAGCCTACCATTTGAGATCATGTGTGATGCTTCAGACTATGCAGTTGGAGCAGTGCTTGGACAGAGAAAAGAGAAGAGGCCGATTGCTATATATTATGCCTCTAGAACTTTGAATGATGCTCAATTAAATTACTCTACAACTGAAAAAGAACTGTTGGCTGTTATATTTGCTTTAGAAAAATTTCGTTCATATCTATTGAATTCTAAAGTGATTGTGTATTCTGATCATGCAGCCTTAAGATATTTGATGAAGAAGAAGGACGCCAAGCCACGCTTGATTCGATGGATTCTCTTACTCCAAGAGTTTGACATCGAAATCAAGGACAAGAAGGGGAGTGAAAATGTTGTGGCGGATCACTTGAGCAGAATTGTGAGAGAGGAGGAAACGTTGCCACTTCAGGAAACTTTCCCAGATGAGCAGCTTTTTCGAGTGGACACAAAAGAACCTTGGTATGCAGACATTGTCAATTATTTAGTTACTAAAACTTTTCCAAGTACATGTTTGCAGGCAGCCAAGACAAGGATTAAAAAGAATGCAAGACACTACATATGGGACGATCCCTATCTATGGAGGACTTGTAATGATCAAGTGATTAGACGTTGTGTGCCACAAGAGGAGCATAGGCCGATCCTTGCATTTTGCCACAATGAGGCATGTGGAGGACACTTTGGAGCTAAGAGGACAGCGCTCAAGGTATTAGAAAGCGGGTTTTATTGGCCAACAATTTTCAAGGATGCATACACTTTTTGTATGACATGTGATAGGTGCCAAAGGACAGGTAACATTGGTAAGAGAGACCAAATGCCCCTAAATCCTATAATATTTGTTGAAATTTTTGATGTTTGGGGTATAGATTTTATGGGACCTTTTCCTTCATCTAAGGGCTTTCTTTATATCTTGTTGGCTGTTGATTATGTGTCTAAATGGGTGGAGGCGAAAGCCACAAGGACTAATGATTCTAAAGTTGTTGCAGGTTTCTTGAGAACTAACATATTTTCCAGGTTTGGAGTACCTCGTGTGCTTATAAGCGATGGAGGTTCTCATTTCTGCAACAGAACAATAGAGGCTTTACTCAGACGATATGGAGTCACCCATAAGGTATCCACACCTTATCATCCTCAGACGAGCGGAATGGCAGAAGTGTCCAACAGAGAGATCAAGAGCATATTGGAGAAAACTGTGGGCCCATCAAGGAAAGATTGGAGTGACAGACTTGATGATGCACTTTGGGCTTACAGAACGGCATACAAGACACCCATTGGGATGTCTCCATTTCGGCTTACATATGGCAAGGCGTGCCACCTTCCAGTAGAGTTGGAGCATAGAGCATGGTGGGCGGTCAAGCAATTCAACATGGAACTTGACAAGGCTGGACTTCACAGGAAATTGCAGCTGAGTGAACTTGAGGAAATCAGAAATGAAGCATATGATGCTGCATGGATTTACAAAGAGAAGACGAAATTGTATCATGACAAGATGATAAGAGGCAAAACGTTTCATATTGGCCAGAAAGTCTTGTTATTTCATTCTCGTCTTAAATTATTTCCTGGCAAATTGCGTTCTCGTTGGGTAGGACCATATATTGTTACTAATGTGTTTTCTCATGGTGCTATAGAAATTCAAAGTACGGAATCAGGAAAAGCGTTCAAGGTGAATGGTCATCGACTTAAGCCTTACTACGAACCTTTTGAGGAGCACACCGTTGAGGAGATTCAATTCAGAGACGCATCAAGATCCTGATGATTTGGAGAAGAGTCTAGGCTGAGTAGACTATAAACATTAAGCGCTGCATGGGAGGCAACCCATTTCAACCAAAAGTGTGAAGGAGCCGTCTACGAGAGTTTGAATTTTCTAAATCCCTAAACTCTTTTTGGTTGAATTGTATAAATGTGGGACTTGTGATTTATCATATACTTAGAAATTACTACATGATATGTGTACATTGAGGACAATGTAATTTTCTAAGTGTGGGGTAGGGATACATGTTTCACATGTTTGTATTTGTTTTGAGTTTTTGTTTTGAGTCATAAAAAGAAAAGAAAATAAAAAATCAGAAAATCAGAAAAATTTAAAAAAAATTTCGGTGTTTTTTGTCTTTATTTTCGTTGCTTTTTAATTTTGTTTTTAATTATTGAGTCTTAGGATGCCCCTAAATAGTCTATGATGATTATATCTTGAATACATAGATGATGGTTTCGTATAATCTTGAAATTAATTGTGAGTTTCATGGACTTTGTGATTGGTATGAACATTTGAGACTTGAACTTAATTGTGTAAGAAGCATGTATGTTGTGTTGATTTTGTTCCATAATAACCTTTGTGAGCTTTGATTGCCATATACTTTCCTTCTTGAGTGATAAAAATGGGCAGAATTTTTCAAAACTTCATCATTCTTTGAACATTCAATGACTATGTGCCATAGATTTTAATGAACTCTAGAATGCTAGAACTTGCTCTTGACAATTTTTGAGACTATTATTCATGAAATGCCTTGATTTTGAAAAGGATTGAAAAGATCATGTTAGGATTACCACCAATGCCAAACAAAGCTTATGCCTAATTTGTGCCCGTCGTGGGACTCCTTAGTTTTAACCCCTTTGAGCTGACAATAAACCATTTATTTCATCACCATGATACACTTTCCTTGAGCTTAGAACAGTATATCCTAACCATTGTTGTCAAGACTTGGTAAAGTTTAATGGAATTTGTGAATTGAAGTGATGTTGTGAAGTAAGTGTGGGGTGATCTTGTCCAATTGTTAAAAAAAAAAAAAGGTGTTGCCGAATAAAAGAAGAGAAAAAGAGAAAAATCGGATAGAAAAAGAAGAAAAATAATTGATCCGAGAAAGAGAAAAAAATTAAATTAATTCGGCAATAGAAAAAAAAATATTTGGACGAAGTTGTGATTGTGAAATTGGAGTTTGTGTGATAATTGAAGGTCTATTGTTGTTATATTTGACCTTTGTCCTTGATCACTATTTTGTGGGGAAGAAAAGAATGAAGTTTGGGCCCAACAAGTTGAAACTTGGCCCTTTTGAAGAGAAGTCATAAGGAGGATTGAATTTTGCTAAGTCTTGGTGACATTCTATCACCACTTCCTAAATACGAATTCCTTATGCCCAATCCCCATTATCACCATTATGTTGATCTTTTCATGATTCTGAAAATAGGTAAACTTTGTATGTGGAGATTTTTGTCAAGAATGAGCATATGGCTTTGGTTCATTGGTGCACATAGTTGTTATATGAAGTTTTTCCTGAAATATTAATTCACAAAGTGCTTTGAATTGATGAAATATGCAAGTTACTCTTTGTAACTCTTAATCTATTCGCTTGCATATACTATGAGTGAATTGCCATATCATGAGTGAAAAGAAGAGAGTATGCCTAGTGAGGAGGATGAAATCAACATAACATGTTTTTGCTTGTGATTATCGTTTCTTACTTATTCATGCTATGATACATGTCTATGACGCTTGGGATTATTGTGCTTACATTGAATGCTTAACTTGAAAGCTATGTATTTAAAGATCCTGAGACAATCATTTTAGGGGCTGTAGTGTTGAGTCTTTTTATTTGTTTTGCTAAGGGACTAGCAAAGGCTAAGTGTGGGGTAGTTGATAGGAGCATAAAATGCGACGTTCTTAATATGTTTTCACCCCCATTTATGCATTTCTTATCCCTTATTGTTGTAATATAGAGTCATTGAGTCGTGTTAGAGTCGTTGGCAAGTGTTGGTGAATAAACTGAGCTAAAAATGCAGAAATGTCGATTTTTGAAGAGTTTTAGTTTAAGTAGGACTCCTTGTGGTACTAGGAATCCTGTTTGGACTAGGAAACCTGTTTTGACTAGGAAACTTGTCGGAATGGATTTCTTTATCTTTCGTCGTTTCTAATATTTGTGTGGATCGGTTTTGTGCTATAAATTGATAAAATGCATAATTGTGGTGGAGTCCTTATTGAACTAGGATTCCTAATAAGAGTTTGAATGTGACTAGGACTCCTTTTTCAAGTAGAACTCTATTTGGAAAAGGAATCCTTACCAAAGTAGGAATTCCAGTTGAACAAGGATTCTACGAGTTTGAGTTCTAATTGAAGTCTACGAATTGAAGAGTCTTAGTCGAACAAGGAGTCTACAAACGCTCGACGTTTTTGAATTGTCGAAAGAATTTCATTGAAAATACAACTCCTTGTTGGACTAGGATTCCTTATTTATCTAGGACTCTTACTCATGATAATTGTGCTACATCTTTTTATCTTCTTTTTAATTTAATTCTTATTCTTATTTTTCAGGAATTAAAGAGAAGATATTTGGAAGATTAATGGAAGAAATCAAGAGAATTTTCGGCAAGAAGATGTTCCTTGCCGTGGAAGAGAAAGAAGAGGAATCCAAATTGGTTTTGGTTTCTTTGTGCCATACAAATACCTAGCAATTAATTTCCGATTTTTGCCTAGAGTTTTTCTTGGATAATACACGGCTAAAGAAAAGAAAAAGAGATGGATTTGGACTCTTGAAGGCCGGCCAAGATAAGAGATGGAGGAAGAATTAATTCTATTTTACATAGAATTTTCGGAAAAGAAAAGAAAAGAGAAAAGAGGGGAATGCATGTGGACTGAATTATGGCTTTGTGCAATAACTTGGTGCCGAATTAAAGAAGTTTTACTTGAAGAAAATTGAAGATTTAATTCGGCAATTGCATGGAAAAGAAGACCTAGCCGAATTAAAAGAAGACATGATATTTCGGATTGCTTAAAGATTAACCCTTGCCGAAACCATATCCAACTTGGTTTCGGTTTGCTTGTGCTCTACTCTTGCCGAACCCTAGCATTGCCTCTCCCCTATAAATACAACACTTTGTATTCATAAAAAGGATCTCCCTTTCCTCACTTTTACCTTGCCGAATCCCTGCCAAATTAATTCCAGAAATTCTACCAAGAAACCTTGCCGAATCCACTCATCATCTCTCACGAAATTCCACCATCACCAATCCTTGCCGAAATCTTCATAAGGTTGTAATCATGGATTGTATTTTATTGGTTTTTGTTTCTTTGTATTTAAACATAACTTTGTCTATGAAGTATGTTTTGGTTTCTGAATTTTATTTTGGTATTGATAATCATATATGGGATCTTTGGATCTTTGTTATAAATGTTTGGGATTTTCATATATGATTGCCGATTTATGCATGTGACATGATTAAATATGTTGTATGGGCAGTAGGTTTTGAATGTGTTCTTGATTTTAATTAGGTTTATTTCCTTAATTCGTGTGGAACCGAAGGAGATATCTAGATGCATTCGATGGCCATGAGTGTTATCTAGGTATTAAATTCATATGCCGATTTAATACATGTTGAATTACACGCATGTTGGATTTGACATGTATTAATCTAAGGGTAAGAGTAATTATGGAAATTTACATGTCGATGTGAGATGGGTGACGCCATACTTGCTAACATGTTCCAATTCGACATATTGTGCTTATGTGCTAATTGTGTTTAATTTCTACGCATTGTGTTATTAAACTGATTAGTACCATGTTTAGGATTACACGCATGTTGGATTCTAAATACTTGTGATGTTTTGAATAATTAGAATAACCGCATTGGCTCTAATTAAATTGGAACTTAATTGATCTTGAATTCAATATTTGCTGCTGCCCTATTACTTGTTTTAATTATATTGCATGTGTAATGTGATTTGTGTTTGGTGATTGTGTGAAAGGTGATGATCAATTGTAGATAATAATTTAGGTTTTAGAATTTGTAAAAATTCAGTAGGTAATTAGTTATAAAAATCGACACCCCCTTTAGTACAATACTTTGTGTGATTAAAATCCCTTGATTTCCCCGGATAGAACGATCCCTACTTGTCAATACTACACTCGACACAAGAAGGGTATTATTTGTATGAGATTGTTTTGCAGGTACAAATTGTGCACGCATGTGATCCCATCACTTAGGCATCAGAGCGGAATAGACCGGCCCCGCCCGGTATTCTCTTAGTTAGTAGGGTTTGCAGGCAGGACTCACCTCAAGATCCACCGGTATCTGTGAGTCTACAGATTCAGACAGAAATAATTGGCGCCGTCTGTGGGAAGAGTACAAAATGTTGGTGTTGTCGTACGAGCGGGAACGGAATCGATAAGTCTACGGGTAGCCAAAAAAAAAAACATGTCTGGAAGCACAGGAGAAAAGGGGGAAGGAAATCCAGAGGACCGATGGGTTCTAGAGCCGATGCTAGTCCAAATCCTGGGGGCGGGACAGGGGCAGCCCGCTGGAGGTTGCAGTCAGACCGCTACTGCTAGCCGGGATCAGGACGGAACCATGGGCGCATACGACAGGGTGGCACGCGGGAAGGACCTGGAGGAAGCCCACCAGGTCTTGACCCTGGAACCCGCGCTGGCGTCCCCCGCGGCCCTGAACTGAAGGGAAGATCGGTTGCCCAACAGCGACAGCTTGGACGATGTCTCCACTCTCGACCAGTATGACATGGCGGGAGAAATAGAAGAGATGCGAGCGGAAGTAAACCTCTTGCGGGCAAAAAGCGATCAGGACAGGGCGGAGGCCACTACCAGGTATCAGGACATGGAAGCTAGCGGTCAATGCCGCACTGGTAGCGGCCTTGGAAAGAGGCCAGGAGCGCAATGCCGCTCTGGCGAAGTCATACGCACCGCCCACAAAAGAGCCTCCCCACAAGGAGGTGGGCCAGTCATCGGTAGGAGAGAGGGACGTCGGCGTGGCTGGAGACGTGTTCTCGGTGGCCACGACACAACCAAAGATCGTCCCAGCTCCTCGGGGGACTAGCGACTCGTTCGAGGAAGATACCACCACCTCGACCGTACAGGCACTACATATACTATCTGACTCGGTGTCAGAGATGAAGGCCCAGATGTAGGCCAACGAGAGAAAGGCTGCGAGACCGCCGAAAAACGCACGATTCAACAAACGGCCCGGACCCTTCTCACTCTGAGTACTGGAATCCGGAAGAGCGGGCACCCAAAAGTCGCTAAAACTGACATATTCCGGGGCAGGCTGCCCATACCAACACCTGGACAGCTTCCGATCCCAAACGTGTGCTAAAGGCTACTCCGACGCCGTTTGCTGCAACATATTCCAGGAGACCCTGTCCGGGGGAGGCACTTAGCTGGTTCTACGAGTTGCCAGCGAATTCTATAGAGGCATTCGAACAGCTGGCCGACACGTTCCTGGGCCGGTTCATATTACGGGACGAAGGGGCCCGGACCTCGACAGTTCTTTTCAACTGCAGGCAGGCAGACGGCGAAGAGCTCCGAGTTTTCGTCAACCGTTGGCAGACGGCCACTGTCGGGGTTAGAGATTTGGACAAAGGGATTGCCGAATTGGCCTTCAAGCAAGGTCTCCGGCCCAAAAAAATTCTCGTACGTTGTGCGGGTGGAGACCCCGCAGGGTTACGATGAGCTAATGGCGATGGCCATTAGGCACGCCCAGGCGGACCACGAAACTTATGGATCTCACCAACACAAGAGAAGGCAGGAGGAACATGACTCCGCCCGGCAGGAGACAAGAAACTGGCAGCAGGGATACGACCGAGGAGCCGCACCTGACAGAAAGCCAAGGAGCTGGCCGAACCAGCAGAGCCGAAGGGACACCCTTGACACCCCCAGCGAGGTGGCAAGCCCCCGCCCTATCAACAAACCCGCCCCCTCACAATAATGCCAGCGGGACGACAAGAGGTATTCTCCACCTTAACCGCTTCCTACGAAGGCATCCAAAGGGCTAATTTGGGTACCACCAAACGACCATCGGATCCACCCACGAACAAATAAAGGGGGAGGAAAAACAATTTCAGAACCACAAAGGACTGCGACTCACCGATTAGCGTGCACGACGACGGAAACACAGCAGCTGGAAAGCACCGAGCAATTGTGTTGAGCGAGGCTAAAACAAAATACTTGTTATCAGCCAAACGAAAACACACTAAGCGGCAAGGGTTTATATGCAGCCCCAGCGCCCTTGAATTCCCCCCCCCCCAAACCACTCCTTAGGGCAACTCAAGCGCCCGCGGATCCGGGCCATCTATCTCTGACCATCCCCTACCGGCACGTGTCCCAGTATTGGTAACCTCACAGGCCATCATAACTGATGGGACTTATGGAATACCTCCTTCAATGCATGTCAGCCACCTGCCTCGCATGCGGAGGGTAGTTGAAAGAGCAGGGGACTCCCTCGAACCGTCCCACCTACAGCCTACTCCACCTAGCGCTGAAATACTCCACCAGACGAACTCTTCCTCTTAACACATGAGACTTCTTTCCGCAAGCTAGAAACCCTGCACGGTTATTATTGCTACCCCTGAAATATTCACTACCAGATCGGACAGAATAGCCGACGACAAAAATTTCGTCGACTATGCCAAATTTTCGTCGGCTATTCCTTCTGCCGACGAAAGTTTCGTCAGCTATAATTCGTCGGTAAAACGGCGTCGGTAAAACCAATGGCCACGAAAATAACAAAATCGTCGGCTATTCTCGAGTATGGCGGACGATATTACCGACGAAAATTAATTTTGTCGACCAAACCTTGGCAAAATATCCGACGAAATTCGTCAGATATTTTCGAGTATGGCTGACGATATCGTAAACTATAGCCGACGATATCTTCTGTTTCGTCGGCTATTTGTTCTGAAATATAGCCGACGATTTCATCTATTTCGTCGGTTATTTCGTCGGAATATATTAATATTTTAATAAGCATTAATTAGTTATAGCCGACGAAATAATGTCATTTTCGTCGGTAATAAAAGTTATAGCCAACGAAATTTGGTAAAAATCGTCGGCTATAGTACTTATAGCCGACGAAATAATGCCATTATCGTGGCCTATTCTTACATTTCGGGAAAAAAAAATTAATTTCTAAATTACCATTCCAAGCAACCTGCAATTCACAATGACAATCCATGCATTTACACCAACAAGAAACACGTCTAAATGACTTATTATTTAATTTATTTTAATATACATAAAATATAACCCTAATCATCACCTAAAGCACTAAAGTCCACCACGTCATCCTGCTGAACGAACTCGGGAGGTTGAGGCATTGGAGGTTCAACTAACGGCTGAACCGGGGGCGGGGGTTCAAGAGCTTGTTGTTGTGCCGCGAACATATCATACCACCAGTTTTGTTGGCCGGCGTAGTTGTGTCGCCGAATTCTCTCGCATTCAGCATGCCAACTGGCCATATCCAAATGATACTACTGTGTTCTGCGGTGTTGGTCCTGTGATCTTTGGGACTCGGCCGCCAATCTTGCGGCCAATCTCTGCACTTCCCCCCTGATCTGTTGGCTGTCCCCACCTCCCTTCTTTTGACCTCCCTTAGTAATCTTCAAGAGCCCTATTCCAGAACTTCCCAAACCCCGGCAGTAGTATTGGTTTGACCGGTGTGGGAAGGCTGCGTCGAACATCCTCGCTGCCGTTTGGACATTCGATCGGTCGACCTGGCGCATGGCTTCTTGTAGATCTGCCTCTGAAATGTTCGGTTGTGTCTCCCGAACTACTTGCTCATACACTTCTTCTTCGGCTCGGTTCACCCTCTCCTAATTGAACGGGAAAAAATAATTAATATTCTAACAAATATATAATTAAGTAAAATTAATAATTAAAATTTTAAAATCGTAATCAACGACTTACGAGCTGTTCTGTCGCTTATGGATAAACCTTCTTGAACGTCTCCACGTACGAGTTGCTATCAGGATGATCTCTAAGCGCCTCCTCCTGATATTGTGCAAATGGCTTAGAACCACCATGATGGGGGGTTGTGTTACGGCGGCGGTTCGCAGAGTTTATCCGAGACCGTTCATTCAAACAAATAATAAAATATTAGAAAAATACATAAAAAAATATTAGTGTAATAATTATAAAATAATTAAACTAATAATTATAATTTTAACAAAATAAACATTTATAGTTAAGTTTAGTATTTACCTGCATAAGTGGGTTGTTGAAGTCTACTGTCTTCAACCAACGCCACTCGTACTCCCTGAACATGAACTCTCTTGGAGTACCCATACGACCACGGTTGTCGTATTCGTTAAAGTGGGTACGCAGCTCGTTCTTCCACTCTTTGAACCTACGGAAAAAACAAAAGTGCATTAGAAATATTATTAATATCATAAAATATTTCAAATTATAAGATGAGGAATTTCCAACGTACCTCGAGTTTTGCATCGCGTCCGCCCAATCCTGCTTGTGTTCGGCAATCTCGAAGTATGTCTGAAAGATAATATTTTATTAGTTTTACAATTATAACAATACCGAAAATTATTAAATATTACGATAAAGAAATTAAATTTTTTAAATTACTCACCGACGCCGCGTTGTTGACCTCCCTCTTGATCTCTTCGGGCACATCAGCCCATCGGGTCCACAACATAGAGACTTTATCCCTAATTATTGCCCCCACGCAACCCGCGTAATCGCGGCGTTTTTTCCCCTGAACCTCCTGATTAGGAGGTTCGTTGATCTGGATCCTCCCCCTGCTCTCAACAGTTCTCCTGAGCGTGTCAAAACATATGACACCTCTCGTATTCCTCGTTGAACTACTACCGGCTGTCCCTATCACATAAACGACGACTGGTTAATAAAATTAAATATTAGTGCGTTAATTTTAATAAAACATTTAATTAATAAAATCAAATGTTACCTGAACTGGATGACCCGTCTGTCGACTTTCCTTTTCTCCTCGCCGAAATCAGGAGGTCAGGTCTCTCAAATGGCTCCTAATGGTATGCCTCTGCAACACTCACGTACTGAGGCATATCAGGCCATATGGGCACACCACGAAAGTCGACCTCGGGTATCGCAGGAATGTTGTACGGGAGGTAGAGCTGATTTGGGAGAGTAGACCCCTTAGTCGAGTTAGCAGCAGACGTCGCCGGACTCGTCATCGGCTCCCGATGAACCTCAGGCATACGGACCTGAGGAACGTCTAGAGCTATCTCGTCCTGAAATAGCTGTCTACTGAACCTCAGAGCATCTGGCCCGAGAGGGGGAAGTGAACTGCTCGACGGGCGCCCTGCCTGGAGAAGGGTCTGGTGCCGAGAACTCACACTCCTCCGCGGCTGGGATGAATCCACAGTCCTCCGTGGCTGGGATGAATCCACACTCCTCCGTGGCTGGCTAGTGGTCCTCTCAGGCTGGCTAATGGTCCTGTCGGAGTCTGCGGAACCGGCAGAACTTCCAGAAACCCTAGATCTGGAAGAACGACGACCTCCGAATAACTGTCTGAGTGCATCGGCCATCTGTAGCTTGAGGCATTAATACATTAATTAATATTAAATTATATTACATTAAATAACAAATTCTAATTAATATAATAACCAATAATACTAACATATTTTAAAACATACTAACAAATTAATATTTAAATTTTAACTAATTTTAAATAATACTAACCATTAACATAAATATAACCATTTATATACAAATATAACTATATTTCATCATTAACATATATATACATACAAATAACCATTTATATATTAACATAAATATAACCATTTATATAATTAGGCTACCAATTTATATATATAATTAATTTAACAATTTATATATAACAATTAAAATATACATTAACATATATATATATATATACAAATATGTGTATATATTAACAAATATATAACAATTTATATAATTAATTACCTAGCTCGATTTATTAACAAATATATTTACAAATTTATATAATTAACAAATATATAACAAATATATAATTAATTTATTAACAAATATATAAACATATATACAATTTATATAATTAATATTAACAAATATTATATAACAATTTATATAACAATTTAACAATTTAATTATACAATTAAAATAAATTGGAAAAAAAAATAGTAAACCTAGCTCGATCGGAGGAGGAGGGGAAGGAGGAGGAGGAGGAGAAGGAGGAGGTCGGAGGAGGAGGGGAATGCGGAGGAGAAGGAGGAGGAGGAGGAGCTAGGCCGGCCAAATTGAGGAAGGAGGAGGAGGAGGATGAGGAGGAAAGGTGGAGGCGCCGCCGATTTGAGGAGGAGGAGCAGAGCGGCGGATTGGAGGAAGTGACGCAGCCGATTTGAGGAAGGAGGAGGAGGAGGAGAGAAAAAAGTCGGCTAGGGTTCGGGACTGTCTGATTTATAGCAGAAAGAATAGCCGACGATTAAAAAAGATTTTGTCGGCTATTCAAAGAATAGCCGACGAAATCTTTTTTAATCGTCGGCTATACCTTGAATGTCGTCGGCTATACTTTAGAAGATCAACAGCCGTCCGATCTGAGCCATCCAATGGCGGACAATAAAAAGGCGCGGATCGCAAGAGTTTAGCCGATGACATATAATTTTCGTCGGCTAAACTGTTGGTCAAACCAGTAAGTCAAACCTCTAAACGCTTAAAAACAGAAATTAGTCTAGTTAAACGACGGTTTCTGGCCTCACCTTCAACAGATAATAGTTTCAAATCAATGAGACGCAACTAATCGTATAAAAAATTTACAAAATTGATTTATCGAACGTCAGGCTACCCATAGGAAAACGAAAGTAAAAAACAGTCTACCGCAACATTCGGCACACAGATTTTATCGGAATCTTGTCATTTTTCAACCGTGGACGTATTTTATCATTTCTGTCATATCTTATTTCACAATATTTTTGCATTTGAAGAGTCTATGTATAGTAACTATTTGAAACTATACATTCACTTAAACACTTAATAAACAAGTTAAGGAACATTAGTGCATATGTCCTGATTTTGAATCTAAAAGTTTATAAAATCTATTCCAACCGTCAGATATCACCGTTAAGATTAAATACATGTATGAAAAAAAATCCAACTTCAGCTGACAACGTTAAAGGCTCGATCGGAACGGTCAACCGGGTGAGTCAAACCTCTAAACACTTAGAAATGGTAATTGACTTGTCTAAATGACATTTTTTGGCTTGACCTTCAACATATAATAGTTTCAAATCGATGAGATGCAACTAATCATATAAAAATTTTCCTCAAAATATTTACCGAAGGTAACGCTACCATTAGGGAAATGAAGGAATAAAACCTTTGACCGCATCTTTCGCCGCTCAGATTTTATCAGAATCTTGTCATTTTTCAACTGTAGACGTATTTCATTATTTCGGTCATATCTTATTTCACAATATTTTTGCATTTGAAGGATGAAGCAATGGTTTATCGTTAGTGATAGAAAATGGATTATGATCATTTTTTGTTTTTTTTTTTAAATCATAGCCGACGAGAGACTCGTAGTCGTCGGCTATTCTTTTGTCTTTTCCTGTCTAAAATAAAATATGTATTTCATTTTTCGTCGGCTTTTATTAGTATAGCCGACGAAATAATGAATTTTTCGTCGGCTATTATTAATATAGCCGACGAAATAACGTGTTTTTCGTCGGCCATTATATGAAAAAGGTAAAAAAAATCAGTAGGTTTACTCCTCTCGTATTCCTATTTCCTGTTCATATATAACTTAAATTGAACATCAAGAAAACAGAAACCCAGCAGTCAACATATTTCAAATTTTTTTTTTAAGGGGTTTGGAACCCAGCCTAGCTGGGAGGCTCATCCCTACGCCCGTTCATTAGAAATTTTGAGATTACAAATGAAAGGATTACATCATCTAAATTACTTAATCCGGCGGATTGTAATCGGAATCATCGGATGAGTTTTCTTCGGTTTCTGAATTGCTCGATAATATATAAATAAGGTCCATCTGCAACCATCAGAATCAACTATAAATATGAATAATTATACACAATAATATATAAATACGTATAGAATAATATTAAAGTTACGTACCCAGCGGCCGAAATACTCTGTGAATGTCCGGTTGTGGTAATCGAGATCACTTCCTACCTGTTCACAGTTTAGATGCATGTTCTTCCAAAACTGAACTTCTAAACAGTTAATTAGTACCCACCAATGTGCAATGGCTACCTCATAATCTTTCAACTTGTAGAAAACTGGCATGTTTCCACCGAGTACAACATCGTCGGAGAGTATGGAAAGATTGAACTGTGAAGGTACATCTTCCGGTATGCTTTCCTGTAACGCTCCTAAATACAGCTTCATGTAGGTGACGCACTCGTGCGCAATATATGATTCAGCTATACATCCTTCAGGTGCGGATCTGTTTTGGACAAAATCACCGTATTGTCCAAGTTGCCTATAAATCAAGTTTTTAAAGTGTTATGATAATACATTAATACTAAATCACATATATTGATGAGGAAATTAACATAAGGTGTAAAATACGTACCTTTCCATCTGATACATCCAAGTGAAGTGCACAGGACAGGTAAGCAACAACTGCCGAGGAAGATGGATCATGAGGTGAGGCATGATGTCGAAAAAATTTAGAGGAAATATCATCTCAAATTTACACATGATATGAACGATGTCTTGTTGCATTTCCCGGAGGTCAGATTTTCTCACTTCCCATGTGCATACCCTCTGGAAAAATCTTGCCAACGCTACTAACAGCTCCACAATGTGACGAGGAAGGAACGGTCGAATGAAAACAGGGAAGAGACGTTGTAGCAGGATATGATTGTCATGACTTTTCAACCCGTAAAGATTGTTGAATTGTCTGTTCACACACTTGGCTATATTTCCAGCAAAGCCTGAAGGATACTTGGCCCGACTTATCCAATGTAAAATTTCTGATTTATGCTCAGGCTTGACGGTGTAAGGAGCTTGAGGCATTTTTCTCTTCCCTTGTTTCAACCATAGTTGTTTTATGATATTCATGTTTTGCAGATCAGTGCGAGCCTTAGGACCGTCTTTCGTCTTCCCCTCCAAGTTCAGCGTTGTGCCCACCACACTTTCAGAAACATTTTTTTCTATGTGCATAACGTCTAGGAAGTGACGGATCAACAACTCACACCAGTATGGGAGTTCCCACAATATGCTCTTATGTGTCCAGAATTTGCACTGCTAAAATTTCTCTTCCCGTCCATCTTCTGGGAGGACCACCGTGTTCTTCGGTTCCATCAAATGCGGCGGACTCGTAACGCCAGTGGTGATCCGCCGGAAGGAACACACGATGACCCATTCTGCATATCTTGTTGCAATGAGGGGTGCTCCCATAATCGCTGAGGCACTCTGGACAAGCCTCGTATCCCCTAACAACGCTGCCCGACAACATCCCATAAGCAGGAAAATCATTGATGGTACCAATAACCATGACATGCATCTGGAACGTCTCCTCCTTGTACTTGTCAAAAGTGGGATGACCAACGTCCCACAATACCTTAAGCTCTTCAATCAATGGTCTCATATACACATCGAGACATTTCCCTGGGTAACCAGGCCCCAGAATCAACAACGTCAACATATTATATTCCTTCTTCATGCACATCTACGGAGGAAGGTTGTAAAGTACCAAAACCACCGGCCATATACTGTATGAAAGACTCATGGTGCCGAAAGGGTTGAACCCGTCGGTTGAGAGCCCGAGCCTGACGTTTCTGACATCTGACGCAAAATGAGGAAACTCATTGTTTATATGCTTCCAAGCCGCTCCGTCAGAGATGTGTGTCATGATATCTGCGTCTCCCGCGTCCCGCTCACCGTGCCATCTCATAGCTTTTGCGGTGGTTTCTGACATGTACAACCGTTCAAGCCTATCTCTCAACGGAAAATACCAAAGCACTTTCACAGGTTTCCTATTGCCTGCTCCCGTCAACTTATATCGGTCAGACTGACATATCGGACATGCGTCAAGGCTAGCAAGGTCATTCCCTTCTGCATCTTTACCCCAGAAGAGAACGCAGTTAAATGCGCATGCATGGATCTTAATGTAGGAAAACCCTAGATCTTTGAGGATACTTCGGACCTTACGGTGATTGGTAGGATTACGATGACCCTCCTCCAACAACGAAGAAGTGTACTGTAGATATTCATCAACTTGCCTGATAGTCGATTTTGTCTCCACTTTAATCCTCATTACCTCCATCACACTTTCAAGAACTGTCTTCTCAGAACTTGAAGACACAGGGGTCTGTTGCAATGCAATCAGTTTGTTGTACTTGTCAAAGGCAGCAGTGTTGACAACTTGTGGGAAGGGCTGCACCGGGTCATGCATATATTGTTCCCCACGTACACCGCTTTCAAAAGGAAACACGTCGTTGACGAATGCCATTGTTGGATCGTTGGATGTACTACTACTGCCTGCCTAAAAAAACTGCCCATGATCATGCGATCCATCTAATGATGGCTCACCGTGATATATCCAACGTTTGTACTTCGGCCAAAACTCATTACTCTTTAGGTGCTCCCATACTGTCATAATCGGAAATCGACACATATCACTGCGACACTTACATTTCTTGCACGGGCAATAATGGTATTCATTCCCGTTTGCATTTTCCTCGACGAACTGCAAAAAATTCACAACTCCTGTAGTGTATCGTCGGTCATGTCTTGGAAGCGAAATCCAACTCTTATCCAGATCTATATATAGCCTGATAATAATATATATGTATAACTTTAATTAATAAGAAATTAATTAACACATACATATATATATATATATATATATATAAATCCTTAATAATTAATTACATTACAATATATATTATTATCAACATCAACTCATATATATATATACCATTAACAATCATTATTTAAGTTACACTATATATCAACCATTATTTAAGTTAATTACACTATCAACAACTATTAATTAACACACACACACACACACACACACACACACACACATATATATATATATATATATATTTTAACACTAATTAAAATAACATCAAATTAAAACACATAATTAAACTAAAACTCAAAATCAACTCAACTAAAACTCAAAATCAACATATATACATACATTCTAACACTAAAACAACAACAAATTAAACAAAAAATCACTTAATAAATCAAAATCACTAAAACTAAAAATCAACTCAACTAAAACTCAAAATCAACATATATACATACATTCTAACACTAAAACAACAACAAAACAAAAAATCGATCACTTACTAAATCAAAATCACTAAAACTCAAAATCAACATATATATATATATATATATACACATATACGTACCTATATATATATATAGCTGCACAATGTAAGGGAGGACGGATTTCAACAATACCCACAGATTTTTCACTCTTTCTCCCGTTTTTCCCCTTTTTTTTTCATTTTTTTTTAAATGAGCAGCTGTTGCCCAGATCTGAAAATATATAGACTTATAGCCGACGAAAATGTCAACTTCGTCGGCCATACTTCCAAAAATTTTCGTCGGCTAATGTTTCGGAGAAAGGCCGACGAAAATACAAATCGTCGACTGAAATATGAATATAGCCGACGATGTTTTTAAAATACCAACGAAAAAACAGTTTCGTCGGCTATGGTTAAACTATGCCAGACGATTTTGTTTTTCCATCGACGAAAAATAAAATCGTCGGCTATTCCTTAGAATTACCGACGAAAATTTTAATTCGTAGGCCGTTTTTTTTTTTTCGTCGGGAAAACTTTTTTTTCTGGTAGTGATTCCAACAAGTACGGGGCATTCTAACATATACTCCAACGATACACCGATCGAATTTATTCCACATTTACAGTCAAAATAAAAAAACGGCTTGGTATCCCACCGGCAGAAGTCTTCCTCTAGCACATGAAACATCTCCCCGTAGGCTAAAAACCCTGCTGCAATATTATGTACCGGCTACGATATTCCAACCGTAGTGCCTGCTCCGGTTCAACAGTTTTCTAGTCCTCAGCCTATCCAGCTTCGACTAGTGGATGCAGTATCGGACCGGCCATGATGATACTTGCTTATCGCTCTCCTATGGAATAACCGGTTCAGCGAACTGAGACATTCCTACAGCAGCGGTGTACGATCTAGCGGATCCAATATACCACCGGGCTTTATAAACCCGGGAGACTTGTTCCTCTAACACAGGACAACTCTTCCCGTAGGCTAAAAACCCTGCATACATCCCACATGTAGGAACAAATGCAGCGATGTGGGGACGGCTACCAAGGAATACTCTGGACCACGCCACCCACCGGGAGACTTGATTCTCTCATACAGGACAACTTTTCCCGCAGGCTAAAAACCATGCACATACCTCACGCATGTACGACCAGAGAGTATGAAACAATCGGGAATGTTGACCGGTGCCAACACGGGACCGCTTCACCCCGGGAGACTTGATCCTCTCATACATGACAACTCTTCCCGCAGGCTAAAAACCATGCACAATAGCACAGGCCTGTAAGAACAAATGCTGGGAAACCAATCGGGAATGTTGACCGGTGCCAACACGGGACCGCTTCACCTCGGGAGACTTGATCCTCTCGTACATGACAACTCTTCACGCAGGCTAAAAAAACCCTGCACATCCTATATGCCTACAGTAACAAAAGGAGCAGGAAACGACAAGAACGGCCACCGATGCTCTCTCGGCCACGCTACCCATTGGGAACTCCTCTAACACAGGGCAAGTTCCCCAGTTTTACATTTCACCACGTCACCCACTGTTTACGTCAACTGATGCCCTCTGCGGCTACGGTTCTCAAACATGGGGGACTCGGTCATCCCATTCGCTATCTTCACCGGGTTATCCCGGAACATAGCATAGTGGATTTCAACGTCACATCATCCCATTCGCTATCTTCACCGGGTTATCCCGAAACATAGCATGGCGGATTTCAACGTCACATCATCCCATTCGCTATCTTCACCGGGTTATCCCGGAACATAGCATGGCGGATTTCAACGCCACATTATCATCTCACGTACTACATCTTGTACCCATATGCAACTGTTAACATCAATATCATAACCATGCACTCATCACGGTATGCATCATCATAACAGGTTTATTCGAAAAGCCCGGCCAAGCCCAATCTTAAACGCGGACTTGGGGGGCTAGAGTACCGATGCGTAAGTGCCCCAGCGGGTCTGCGGGCCTATAAAGGAAGACATATTTAAGTCCCCATTCAAGATGACACTTGACCGGGAACTTGAGGGACTTGTTGACAGTAGCCATAGAGAGACTACCTAGGCCCCCAGACCAGCAGACAGGACTCATGGACCTGGTTCAGGGCCCAAGGCCAAAGCATGAACACCTGCACCAGCGCCCGGGCAGGTCTCACCTGTGACCTGGGCCTGGGAACCGGGGATGGTAGCTCCCCAAATAGGGGCCGAAACAGTAATATGGGCAGAAGGGGGCCAATCTCATATCGAAGGGTGAGGCCAGTCCTCACACCCGTCAGCCTATATATGAGTCCCAACTACCGTTATTAATAGGTAATCAATACTCCAACTACTCATTCCCGTTTAAGTTATCAGTTTATCCCAACTGTACTGACTTATCGGAGCGGAATAGACCGGCCCAGCCCGGTATTCTCTTAGTTAGCAGGGTTTGCAGGCATGACTCACACCAAGATCCACATGTATCTGTGAGTCTACGGATTCAGACAGAAATAATATTATATGTAGTATATACTATATATACTAAGGAGACCTTGATATGGTATATATAGTATAGGCATTACGTTAAGTATTCTCTATCCACTAAAGATTTTATTAATTAAGAATGATTACGTCAAAACACACATCGGAAATTACGGAATTAGTCTTTTTTTTTAACAAATACGTGTTAAGTTTTAAGACTAAATTTCTCATATCAAGTCTAATGTCAAAACTATTACATGAAACTACTACGTTCTAGCACATTTTATTTCACTATTGTCACATCTAATATAATATCACTACATGAACTAAGATACAAAGATCTTCAATTGGTCTCGCTTTGTTCGTCTAATATCAAGTCCAACACAAATATTATTATGGAAATATATCTTAATCCAGATTATCACATGGAAACTTCTAGAAATTGTCATAAAAAAATAAAATAAAAATGCTACATAATCCTTCACAATTAGTGAGATATTGTCATTAGTTTTTTTTATTCTCTCTTAGCGGGTTCCAATGGGTCCTGTCGGGTAACCCATTACCGCCCGTTAACTAACGGGTTGTTAACAGGTTGATAACCCACTAGTACATACGGGGCAGAAATGGGCGGGTTATAGTGGGCGGTTAGCGGACGGGTTAACGGGTAGCGGGTTAAAATGTCAGGTTTATCTGCACGGATGAGCTGCATACAAACGTCTTCATTGGGTGGCATTATAATGTAGACCCCACAGCTCTTTAGGTACACCGCAAGAGAAACTCGTTGAAAATAATGACTCGACACGTAAAAGGTGGTAGTGGAAGCATATGACTAAATCACGATATTTCATGAAATGGAACGTAGTGCACCCACACATGATCTGAATAAACATATCGGAATAGGAGATCCAAAACACTCACTCCATTGATGTAAATACAAATGATAAAATCAGAAACACGATCAGGACCTTGCAGGTTATGATCAACAGCAACACAGAGATCCAATCCTGTGTTGTTGTTGTTGTCCCAGTTGAAATTTGCCAGTGTTTCAATCTAGAATTCATACCGTCGATGCCCCATGAAATCCATTTGACAACTAAACCGATTTGGAACCTCGCTTCTTTGAACTGGAAATATAACTATGAATTTGAATTGCTGAGAAGATAGGAGACGAGAGAATATATCAGCGACAACCTCATCATCTTCCTCGTTTGCCATCTGATGAACCAAATTCTGACACAGTCTCTAGCAATTACTCAAGTCCATCCATTCAATCATTTGTGACTTTACGCTTCAAAATGTTTGACAAGTTTGAAATTATTTCCAATGATACGCAATCGCTCACATTCAACCATTCAATCCTTGATGGAAGCTCTGAAATTTCCACAAGGCTCGTGCAGCCTCTCATATAAAGTCTCCTCAAGTTGACAAATTCCTTGATCCATTCATGAAAAATAGCAATGGGGGTATCTAAAAAATCAAGTTCACGTAAAGTGGATGCACAACCAAGGGAAGCCATGAAATCTATATTGCATAAATTGCATCCCCACGCATCGAATTTACGTAGCCGAGGAAGCACCAAATTGTCCATTGAAGTGGATCCTGATACAGAGTGACGGTCGTCATGTGAAGCCTTTGAGTAAGTCGGAACCACTTCTGAGTCCGCCTTATTTGGGCACCCACTCAAATTAATGCTCTCTGGATTTTGCAATTCATAAATGCTAGAAGGCAGATCTGTGAGGTTTCCATAAGATTCTAAATCCAACTCTTCAAGGTTGATTAGATTCCGGATGGATGAAGGCAATGCTTTGATGGCAGTGCTCCGTGGATCCAAGCATGTGATGTGTTTCATCTCTCCCACAATTTTCAGGAAAACTCTCCAGACTCCTGTAGTGGCAATGATCAAGTTCTCGGACGGATCTCCAGTTTAATTTTTCAGGTAGCTTTACAAGGTTCAATCTATAGAAAAGATTCAGCTCAACAAGCTTTTCAAGGGATCCGATCGAAGGGTGAATCTCCACTAAACTTGTACACTCACTTAGATTCAGGTACTCTAAGTTTGGACTTCCAGACACGTCAGACATTTTTGTAAGGAATTCGCATATCTTAAAATTTAAGGATGTCAGGTTTTGCATACTCTATCATACCAAAAAAATAAAAATTGATTGGTAAATTGGTAACATCAAAAGAATTTAATACACGGATACTCGACAACATATAGAAACACCTTGAAAGGTTTTCCAAGACGTGAGATGCGGCTGCCACTCATATTAAAGTGAATCAATTTCTTCATATCAAAATTGGAGGGCAAAGATTGCAGGGGCAGTTATGCCAATCAAGTACCCGTAATTGATTCGGGTAATGATCAACCTTTCCAACAAACCATCCATTGATGTTTATAAAGATTTTAAGATTTTCCATCTTTTTGAAGCATTTACGACTCAAGTGTATCTCATCTTCTGTAGGTATCTTCACCATTATGCCTGTAATGTTTCTTGTTCCCTAACAAAAAAAAGCAATAGTATCAACAAAACGATTACTTTATATAACAAAATGCAAGTGTTATGAAATTTCATTTTTTGTTCAAAAATTCAAATAGAAAAGTTATATGCAAATATGGGTTGCCAAAATAGATAGAACAACTAGCTAACACTTACATTGTTCTCTGTTAGAACTTAGAAACTTCTAGAAATTTTGTCATAAAAAAATAAAAGCGAGAGTTGTGTTCATCTCCCTACTCATCACACTTCAAAATGCATACTGTTGAAGAGCAAAATCCCACGTGAGGAAAGTGATAAATAAAATACAACTTATAAGTGGACGGATAATATCCAATTGTATTGAGATATTTTGTGATTAAAACCCGACACTTTAAATGTGGTTAAGTTGGGACAATATCGGTACAATAGTGATATACAGACCACGCTTATTGTCGTTTAACAGAAACCTCTTTGTATTGTTTTTTTTCTTTAAAAAAAAAAAACACCACTACTTACACATACCAATCAAATATTAGCTTAGATTACCACGTATTACATCATGTTCCCCTATTCTGATTTTTGGACTTGATCTAACTTTGTCTATTTACTTGACAAAAGCCAAAACTCTAATTAGAACAAATAAAAATATAGCACATAATAAGACCAAGACAGATCACCTTCTTTTCCTTTTTCTCATGGCAGACGACTCATTTTCGTCTATAATGTTCCCACACCTCCACGTATTAATCAATTATTAAATCTATAAAATAAATTCGTTTTTAGCAAATAATGGCTGCTTAATCTCTTTGATTAGTCCACTAAGCAAACAACTAAAACGTGGACCACACCAAAATTAATACAAAAATGGAAAATAAATAAAAATTAAACGTTTAAATTTCTAAAAATAAAAAAGCCCAAACATTAAAGGAAGTCCCAGATAATCAAAACTTGTTCCTTCTTTTTTCTTCTTCTTTCTTTCTTTCTTTCTTCTTCTTCTTCTACCTCGGTTTGGTCCGAAAGCCAATTTGCTCAGAGCTGTGGTGGAGCCGAGGGTTTGGGGTCCACCAGCTTCGATCTTGCGTGACGCTGAAGCTTTTGGAGTTGTTCAATTTGACTCGGAGTCTTTTAATTTTGATTTCATTTCGGAAATTAGCGAATTGGAGGTGGAATTCTAGGGTTTAGGTGAAGATGAAGAAGGCGATAAGGAGCATAGAGGATCTGATCGAGGAGGTTCAGCTTCGAATCGTGTGGTGGGCGCTGTTCGTCTTCGCTGTTTCGTACTTCTTGACGCGTAAGCACTTCAAATTTGAAATTTGTGTTGTAAATTTTGATTTGATTAGAAGTATTGTTGCTTTGTGTGGAGGTTTTGATGATTAGGTATCAGCAGCTTAATGATTACTCTTTAGGTTTTTGCTTGTGCGAAAAGTTTCGAAAAGGAATTGGATTATAATTCAATGCGTTAAGTTTTTGAATCTATGTGATGTTCTATGTTTTAGCTGTGAACAATTGGTGATGCAATGCAGTGAGAATTGCTTGATTTAACTTGAAAGTGCTGAGATTTTCGTATTTTGGTGTCATGGATTGCAGATACAAGCAAATCAATGTGGATGAATCTGCCGATAGCAGTCTTACTTGTCACGGTATTACGCATGATGTTAAATGAGGTGGAGTTTCATTGGAAGGCTCCAAAGCCTGTTCGTCAGAAAACGTATTTGGCTCATTTGGAGAAGAAACAGTTGCCTGTGACTGATTCACGACTTTCTACTTCACTGCCAGCGCCGAAGTGGAAAAGGAAGATTGATTCTCCGATCGTGGAGGAGGCAATGAAAGATTTCATTGACAAGATTTTGAAGGATTTTGTGATTGATTTATGGTATTCGGATATCACACCGGACAAGGAGGCTCCGGAGCATATACGCGCAATTGTCATGGATGCTCTTGGTGAAGTATCGGGAAGAGTTAAAGAGATAAACCTTGTTGACTTGCTTACAAGGTAACCTTCTATTCCCAGTAGAATTCAACTAGTTGCAAGTTGTTAAGAAGCTTTTATGAGTAAAGCAGTGTAAATAACAACTGCTTATTGTTTCAGGGATATAATAGATTTAATAGGAGATCATATAGAGCTTTTCAGAAGAAACCAAGCTGCTATAGGTGTTGATGTTATGAAAACACTGTCTTCAGAGGAGAGAGATGAAAGGTTGAAACATCATCTTATGGCTTCGAAGGAGCTCCATCCTGCATTGATATCACCTGAGAGTGAGTACAAGGTGTGAGTGGAGTGTTTTTACAGAATTAAGCATGTATTTGGATCTTATTTCTTGGATTCAGGTTGATACTTTATGTCTCATACAGTTTCTCCAGCGGCTAATGGGTGGAGTGATAGCAGTGGTGCTCAGACCACGAGAAGCTCAATGTCCAGTGGTTCGATCCATTGCCAGAGAACTACTAACAAGCTTGGTGATTGAACCCGTTATGAATTTTGCAAGCCCTGGGTATGTTATTAGATATTTCTGTCATTTGTTGCTTTACCATTATTCTTCTTCTTTGTTCTCTGTCTTAAGGGTATTATTGGTGTTAGATGGATTACCATAACTGTGTAAGCGTATTAGTGGCATAAGAGGGATTTTTTATGAAACTATTCAAAAGCATCACAATGTGAAAAAAGCTGTACTAAATCTTGTATTCTTCCCCTAAAAAATAGAAAAGAAGATAAAGAAAAGAAATCTTGTATTTGTTATAAAATAATTATAAAATTAGTATTGTCTGTGTTATAATTAGTATAATTCTATATGAGATCACATTTTGTGTGTCGTGAAATAGACTCGTGGAATCAATTAGGTGGGGAAATATGCGTCTAGACTCTAGTGATGAAATATGTTTCCAAGCTCATAGGATGATGTTATATAAATGTACAGTCTTCTCTTCTCACACAATTGTTATAGGCATTTTAACTTCCAATTTCTCTTTAATCAGGTACATCAATGAGTTGATTGAATATGTTTTGGAAATCGTTAAAGATTATATCCTTAAAGATGTAGTTGGGGACCAGTCTACTGCACGCGTACATGATCATGATTCTCCGTTGAGGAAAGCTGCTACGTTTAATCAGAGTGGTGATATGACCTTGGCTAAAATTGAAAATCAGGGAGAAGCATCGTCGGATTATAACACATTCTTTGAAAATCCTTTGCAGCCACGGCCTTCTGGTTGGGCACGAGGGTTGGAGGCTGCGACACAGAGAAGGACTGAAGTTCTGACTCCTGAAAATCTAGAAAACATGTGGACAAAAGGAAGAAACTATAAGAAAAAGGAACACAAGAGAAAGATAACAGGAGGTCAGGTACCTGTACCGAAGGGTCCAAGAGCGGATAGTGCTGTACCTGCTGGAAAGTTGGAAAACGAAATGCTTGCTGACCGGCATGATATTTCTACAGGACAAGAAGATAGATCTGATGTAAGCGTTGACACCCATTTTAGTGATGCAACAAAAAAGGAGTTACGGTTCTCTTCAGATGTCAACAAGGAATCAATTTCTATGGAAGAGCATTTTGTTGATGAGTTAATTGACAATAGAGATCTTGCGGCTAATGGAATTAAAAGTAGGCTTAAACGATCAAATAGTACTTCTGCTCTGAAAATCCAACCTGACACAAAAAAAGCATCAACACAAAGGGGAGGTTCCATAATTTCAGAATTTTACAGTCCTGAATTTGGCAGGCATGTAGAAAGGCCTATTGGTCAAAGTGCCTCGGATATGGTAGTCCGCAGTGTGGGACAACAAGTTCCCAAAATCAGGTGCCGGGTAAGCATTCCTTTCATGAAATTTTGGAATATGAATATTCTTGAATGTCCTCGCGGTAATCTTATGACTACAAGTTTCCATTTTTAGTTTTTATTACATGGTTTGTTTAGCATCCCGAATTGATTTTTTGTCCACTATGTCTGTACAGGTTATGGGAGCATACTTTGAGAAACTTGGATCAAAATCTTTTGCAGTTTATTCAATTGCAGTGACAGATGCAGAAAACAGAACTTGGTTTGTGAAACGGAGGTTGTGATCTAATCTATATCTTTATGAGAACTGTGATTCTCAATTATATAATTATAACACAGATACTCTGTATGTTTATTTATTTTGAATTTTCATTAGTTATTCATACACACAAACTTTGCAAGTGCAGTAAGCTTCAAATAATGAAGATTTTCTCTTCTAAGAAATACAAGGACCACATTCTTGTGGCTCGTAGGATTCATACCGTTGACTTTATATGTTTCTCTTCAACTATGCTCATGCAAAATTTTAATCAAATTAGATATCATTTGATTATCATGATGAAAATGTATATACTGTGTTCCTCTGTCTAGTAGACAACAATAAGAATTTGTAGGAATGAACTGGAAGGAGAACCTAGATAATAGGCAGTTCAGATCATTGAACATTTGTGGGGTGGTTCCCCAGTGGGATCCCTATTTATCTCAAATGGAGACATCAATATTGGACAACAATAATAGAAATATAATCTGTGCGTGCGTGCGTGTATTAAAACAGTTCCTGAACTTGTCAATTTAGGATTACTGGTCCATATATATTTATATGTGTGTGTGCGTGTGTGTTTTTTTTTTCCTGGTTTTGCCATTTAATTTTTTAACTCTATCTACAGGTATAGGAACTTTGAGCTACTACACCGCTATCTCAAAGAAATTCCGAACTACACCTTACATCTGCCCCCCAAAAGGATATTCTCATCAAGCACTGAGGATGCTTTTGTTCATCAGCGATGTATCCAACTTGACAGATATCTCCAGGTATGATATAAATTCTCACTTTATATGTCTCTCCCCTCTTCCCTCTCTCGTTTACCCTTCCAAATGTCCCTCTTGTTCAACTATGCTGTATTTTCCAGGATCTTTTGTCAATAGCTAACGTTGCTGAACAACATGAAGTTTGGGATTTTTTAAGTGCTACCTCGAAGGTATTCATCTTCTCGAGTATATCTTAGTGTTACGCCCCAATTGCACCCATGTTTCTGTGCGTGTATGCTTCTAAATATAGTGAAGCCTTGATGCTTAAGATTCATCAAAGTTAAAACAGTTGACAAAGACAACCTGGGAGTTGAAGGATTATCTAAAAAGAGAAAGTCCACTGTTTGCCAGTATTAAAAGAAAACGCATAGGAGAATTTCTTAGTCTCTCTGCAATATTATGATATTGGCACCAGAATAAAAGCCAAAAGCTATGAAAACTTATTTGACTATTTATCCTTGATTTTCTAGTTTTTTTTTCTTCATCTGGAGTCTGCATTTTATCTGAATTTACTAAACTAATACTTTTTTTTTTGTGTGTTTTAGAATTACTCGTTTGGAAAATCTCCCTCAGTGATGAGAACTCTTGCAGGTACGTGTTGTTATTATTATTATTATATTATTATTATTATTATTATTATTATTATTATTATTATTTTCTTTTTGGCTTTTGCGTCTTTGCTGTTGATAGTTTTGTTGCCTTGCTTACCACGGCATATTTTGGCTTGAATGTTATCTGTTATTGGTTCTTTAAGTTATTGCTTTTCAGTTTTAGCACCTGAGGATACTGTCACTATGTACTAGTTGGGTTAGAAGGTTGTTGACATAAGTTTGTTAACACATTGAGAGATGCTGAAAATTGTATTGTAAACTTTAACCAATTGATAAACAAAAATTTATGTAAGACAAACACAACCCCAAGTACAAAACAGTTGATGACGTTTCACATTTATGATGGGTGGTTCCTATTGAGTAAAAAATTACTAAATGGAACTTAGATGGAGGTTATATCCATGTCCAGTAGGATTCAGTGTGTTTTTGTTTCTTTTCCTTTAACAACTATTTTGGTGGACTTGCTTCTTATGGTGGACTCCTTATTTGTTACTCCACTCTTTCTTGTTTCTGATAAATTTTATGTTTCTCATATAAGTTTTATTGGTAATATGTTAGAACCTGCCAACAAGGCCTTTTTTGTAACTTTCTAGAAATCGCTAATAGACCATGAGAATTGTGATTTATTGCCTTTGGAATTTATCTTCATCTGGATGCTTTACTTCATGTTATGGCCATTCACATCTTTTGTTATTGTTCCTTGTGACTTATAATAAATCAGTGAATGTGGATGAAGCTGTGGACGATATTGTTCGCCAGTTCAAAGGGGTTTCAGATGGCTTAATGCGTGCCGTTGTTGGTCCATCTACTTATGAAGGCTCATCTTCCGTTCCTGGATTGAACTTAACCTGGAATGCAGAAGAGACAAGTGGAGATGTCTCTAGGCAAAGTACTGGGGAAACACTGAATAGCTTTTCTAGTGATGAACCAGCCGAAAAAAATGAAAGTTGTGATCCAGTCGAAGTCAGATCTAATGCGCAGGATAGTGGGTGGTATTCAGACAATGAATTGGACTTTAAGGGTCGTCCCCCTCAAATTAAGCATTCAAGAAGCTTAGGAATTGGTTCGGTAACTTCCAATCCTTTGGAACTGGAGGATCCAGTTGGAATGCCACCTGAGGTATTGTTATGTTCATCTTAGTTCCTTTTCTTTATGCATTTATATGTTCCTTGTCGTGATACTTGGTGTAACTTTAAATACTGAAGTTAGTTACAATCAATACAACATATCATATCTTCTTGGTTGTTTTTATATGCTCCTTGTCGTGATACTTGGTGTAACTTTAACTACTTAAGTTAGTTACAATCAATACACATATTTTATCTTCTTGGTTGTTAAGTTTCTTTTGTCATGTAGGATACTAGTGCCAAGTTAAGCCTAGAAAAAGAATTTGGCCATTGTCATTAAGAAGTTCGTAAGTGAAAAGTTTGTATCACCAATTGATTACTAGTGCCTACCTGTCCCAGAATTCTTTCCTTCATGTCTGCTGCAATTCCTTAGAATTTAAATGACGGGAAGATGTACTGGACAATGATTGAATTTCTTATAAAAGTAGTACTATTTCCCTGGTACTTTCAGCTCACCATAATTGGGATGTCTATGATTATGTCTAATATGAATGTTACAATTTGGTTTCTTTCAGTGGACTCCACCCAATGTTACTGTACCTCTGTTGAATCTAGTGGACAAGGTATTTCAGCTTAAGAGAAGGGGATGGCTAAGGTGAGTTGTCCAGTATAATAAAACTTGAACATGTTTTTATTCTTTATTTTTTATATATATTTTTCTAATGGAGATAATAACCTGCTTATTTTTGCTTATGCAGAAGACAAGTCTTTTGGATGTCAAAACAAATACTACAGCTGATGATGGAAGATGCTATAGATGACTGGCTCTTAAGGCAGATTCAATTGCTTCGGAGGGAGGACATTATAGCTTCAGGAATTCGATGGCTTCAAGATGTGAGGACTGCTGCCCTGATACCCATTTTTATTTTTTTGTTTTAGTTTTTGTTTGTTGGTTTCTTGTTACATAGGAAGGAATTGAATCCGTTGTTCCTAACCTATTATCCCTCCCCCTCACCATCTCTGCTAATCCCTATGGATTGAAAATTATAAACGTCACCCTTTTACTGAAATGTTGCAACTTACACTAAGCAATCCGTGCAGTTACATTCAGTTTAGTCTTTATATAATTATTGAGAGCAATAATTAGTTGAATGTCATGCAATTTAAAACCATTGTTCTAATTGTCAAATAGCTGTAACGGGAGTCACCTTAGCCGGGCAGTCTATTGTAGGTTCCTAAAATGTGCAGTTCAGCCTCTGCTTTAATCCATATGTACATCAATTTTATGGTATATGAGATTGCTAAAGGTTTCAGAGTTTGACAGTTAGATTTGTATCTATCACATAATCACATTAGTACTTCTGTTGAGCAATCAAGCATAACTGGACACTAACCATTTTCATGTTCAAATATACTATCTGCTTTTAAATAAAATTATATGTGAAGGTTTACCTCCTTGATTATTTTCTTAATTCTGTTTCTTCATGACTTTCTCTGTTGGAGGTTGTAAAGAGAACTGTGAGGAATTTCCTATACTCCTGCATGATGTATTTTATCTTGTGTAGGTTCTATGGCCCAATGGCACATTCTTCCTCAGAGTTGGTAATGCTAAAGACGATCAAAACCCTCTTCCAAACCAATTTGGTGGAAGCAAGGTTGGTAAACCAGGTTCTTTCGAGCAGCAGCTTGAGGCTGCTCGCAGAGCTAGTGATCTGAAGAAACTGCTCTTTGGTGAGTAATTTGGTGCCAGTTCTTTATGGTCAATATTCCTATTTGTCGTGGATAAATTTTGACGTGGCTGCCTTGATTTTTCATTAGCCAATGATTCATGTTCCAGAAGTGCCTCAAGTAAACTATATTCTTGGATAAATTAATGTGTTGCTGTAAATTATGTGTGTGTTTATTTTTTAGGTTACAATGTGTGCACTTTTATTTTGTTTGTTTATATTAATTTTGGGGCTAGCAATGGTTTATATTACATGCCTAGGATTTAATAAGGCTTCCTGGTCTACATAACACCTCACAGTACACTCTTAATACCTGTAGGATTTTGGGAGTTTTCTTTAGAAGGTCATAATACAATAAAACCAAAATTAAGAACTTGCTGTTTGAAATAGGTTGACCGTCACTCATGGGAACTCACATGTGAATTAAAAAGAACATTTGAAAGAACTTTTATATCTGTTTTACATGGAATAGTCTTCTGCCACTTGATTTATATGCATGTAGATGCCAGCATACATCCAGAAAGACATTTTTGGTTAGTGTGAAGTTCAGACCTAATTGTGTCATTCTGAAAACATACTGCGACTACTCATGGAAAAGAACAAAACTAATCCCTAATTCTGACAGATGGAGCTCCAACAGCCTTAGTCAGCTTAGTTGGATATAAGCAGTACAGACGTTGTGCAAGAGATATATATTTCTTCACTCAGGTTAGACTCTTACCCTCTTCCGTCTGCTGGTGCAAATTAGTTTGCTTTCTATGCCTTTACTTGTACGATTTCATTTTGTTCAGAGAAGTAGTTGATTGTAATTTGATTGTGTGGTGCAGTCTAATATATGTGTGAAGCAACTTGCGTATGCGATACTTGAGTTGTGTCTTGTATCAATATTCCCTGAGCTTCGGGATCTTATTGTGGATATTCAGGAGAAGGCGCACATCGATCAAACTGTACAGTGAACTAGTATATACTTGTTGCATCCTATTGGTTGTTGCTGGTTTTCTTCCCCGTGATCACTAATCTCAAAATACCCTGGTACGTCTCTTACCGAGGTATATGAGACAAAGGATGATATGATTCAATTTTCGTGGCAGTACCTGTGGTCTTTGTTTTAGAGATCAGCAGGACCTGTGACCTCAAGATTTACAAAATTCTTTTGGAAATGTGAGAAGTAGTTTCACTGTCTGACATTTCAACTGTACAAAATTGTAGATGGTAGGGAGAGGGTGTACAGGCATCCGTCTTTTTTGTGTATATGATGTGGGGTTATCCTTTAATGTTGCAGAATGAAGAAATGTAATCAGCAGTTTTTCAGCAGTCTCAAATATTTCATCCACTTTGTCTCCATGTATTATTCTTGCTGATGTTAAGGGTAGTCAGATTTAACTATACTCGTTTCTTCAAGGATGCTGCAACTAGAACACTTCCTAGCCAGAAAAAGAAAGCGTACCAAACAGTAGAAGCTCGTCCATGGTTACTGTGCTATGGTTTACATGGATTTTTTTATTTCGTTGCAGCATATGCCTTTTCATCTTTGTTGCTCCAATTTGGATCTTCAAAGTTCAAACTGTGTTCATTTCAATGCGATTCACCCCAGTAAAATTAATGAGACGGGCTTTAGGGCTGTCAGTCACATAAACAGAGTTTGGCGGTGCTATTCTATTCTATAACTAGCTTCAAATCAAGTGGTGAAATCTGGAGTCTGGACATGGCAAAAAAATATGGTAATATACACATGGCTCTATAGAGAAGGCACGACGCCAATAAAAGAAGAAATTTAAATTATTAACTTCTGAGGAAAGAAAAGTAGCACAACTGATCAGAGTTAACAGTGAACGCTGGAAGTCTATTCGAGTCTCTCCCCTTCTGAGCAAACCCACAAATGCACGCTGTTGGGTTAAAATTCAAGCTTTTGATTTCATGAACATGGTTGAGTTCGATCAGAAACAAATGTTTGAGGAGCAAAGCCAGAATCTCCTGAAGAGAAATAAAGGAGCAAAAGGCGTTAACTGAAGGGGTGCCCATATCAGATTCGAGACCCAAAACAGTTGGATGATTGTAACACAGTCGGAGGAATATGGCTCCCAAGTAAAATCCAAACTTAAATTTTTTGGGCCTATTTGTGTGGTCCGACAACGTGGTCGTCCAAATCAAGATTACCTGAAAGACAAAATCTCGAGGACGTTTTCGGGTTTTAAACAAAAAGTCAAAAAGTTAACAAGTGCGATTCAGAGTTTACTTGACGCCACGAGTGTCCGAATCAAAATACCCGAACATGGGTTTCTTATGACATACTTCGAGGCGTTTAGATATAAAACTAAGAAAGCTCAAATGCTCAAAAGTATGTATTACGGTCGGTTTGATCCCTCAAAAGGGGTACTGAGACAATCTAGCGACCCACTAAATGCAATTATACATATATCTCAAATCGAATCCCTAACTCCGTCAGACAACTTCAACAAATCTTAATTCTTGACATAACCATTCAGATGGAGTTGCTCTAAGATTAATGACCTTAATCTTATGTGATGTGGCGTGTCATGTTAACTAGACACATCATCAATTGAAAAATTCATGCCATGTCATTCTTATATGAAAATAGAATCATATCCTCTTAATTAGAAAATGCATATATACCAAATTTAATTAATTTATTAATTATTATTTTGATTAATAATCATACCAAATTAGGCAATAATCATACCAATGTTCAAGGAATGCTAATTCCTTAACTTCCGATGTGTGTTTTGACCTAATTAGATTAGATTCTTAGTAGATTTAGTTGATAGGGAATATCTGATTATTCGGGATACTTGATGTAATGTCTATATAAAGGTCTCCTTATCAATGAATAAATTATCGATTTGTATTCTATCTTTTTCACCTAAAACATGTTATCAGCACGTTGCTCTAGCCTTCGTCTAATAGCCCTGAAAAAAAATAAAAAAATAAAAAATAAACCTTAGGTTTTTCTTCTACCAGCAACTGTTTGTCGGAAAAGAAGGCCCCCCCATAAATTCTTTTTACCGACAACTTCTTTGTCGATAGAAGACAAGTCATTTTATTCTGCTGACGACAGCTTGTCGGCAGAGAATGAAAAATTCTCAGGAAACCCATAAAATTGATCTGGACACCCATCCCTTTTCTCCGCCCTGCAGAGGCTGTCCTCTCCCTCTCCGGCGCCCTTCCTCGATGCTGATCGAGCTTTCCCCGTCGCTAGTCGAGCCTCCCTCGACGCCTCCCCGCCGCGAAGCAGCTGAAGCTTTAAGCCACTAGCCCTGTGCCATTCCAAACCCGGCGGCCCTCCTCGCCTCCTCGACGATGACTGCGTTGATTGAAACCGAGAGCGTGATCGGTGCCGCCCCAGTCCATCTCCGAAGAAGCCTTGCGCCGCCTCACTCGACGACCTATGCCGCAGACACAGACATGCGAAGTGTCCGACCCAGATTCAAAGAACTCGACCCGGTCCCTTGGGTCCTATCTGACCCGATTAAGTGGAAAAAAGGGGTAAAACAGTAATATGCCTCTCTAGTTAAAAAGTTTTACCCTTCGAGTTAAAACAGTTACTGTAGTAATTCTCTTATTAGTTTTACTGCTCTATATAAGGTGAATCACTACCAGATTTGACAGAATAGCCGACGAAATTTTTTTCGTCGGCTATTCCAAATTTTCGTCGGCTATTCCTTCTACCGACGAAAATTTCGTCGGCTATAATTCGTCGGTAAAAGCCCGTCGGTAAAAGTAATGGCCGACGAAAAAAACGACATCGTCGGCCATTCCAACCTTGGCCGACGAATTATGGTCGACGAAAATGATTTCGTCGACCAAAGCTTGGCCAAATATCCGACGAAATTCGTCGGCTATTTTCGAGTATGGCCGACGATTTCGTCGGAATATATTAATATTTTAAAGTTATAGCCGACGAAATTTGGTTTCGTCGGCTATTTGTTCTGAAGTATAGCCGACGATTTGGGCTATTTCGTCGGCTATTTCGTCGGAATATATTAATATTTTAAAGTTATACCCGACGAAATAATGTCAATTTCGTCGGCTATAACTGCATTTTGGGAAAAAAAAATTACCGGATCGGAGGAGGAGGAGAAGGAGAGAAAAAAGGCGGGAGGAAGCGATTTAAAAGATTTAGAAGGAGAATAGCCGACGATTTAAAAGATTTCGTCGGCTATACTTTGGAAGATCAACAGCCGTCGGATCTGAGCCATCCAACGGCGGACAATAAAAAGGCGCGGATCGCAAGAGTTTAGCCGACGAAATATAATTTTCGTCGGCTAAACTTAGAGAATAGCCGACGATTTACAATATTTCGTCGACTATTCTATGAACATCGTTGGCTATACTTTGAAAACATATTAAACTGCCGTTTTGAGGCCCTAAACGAACTCGAAAGCCTGAAAAGGCCCACACGTTGTGGCAAAGCAACGAGTTTGATTCCTGGCGTCGTTCCCTTTCCGGAATGGTATCACAACCGTCATTCGGACGCCGGACGCCAAATCTGCAGTAAACCGGGTTTTGACTTGTAACGGTCAATCTACTCTTCAACGCCAAATCTGGCCTCACCTTCAACAGATAATAGTTTCAAATCAATGAGACGCAACTAATCATATAAAAATTTTACAAAATTGATTTAACGAACGTCTGGCTACCCATAGGAAAACGAAAGTAAAAAACAGTTAACCGTAACATTCGGCACGCAGATTATGTCGGAATCTTGTCATTTTTCAACCGTAGACGTATTTCATTATTTCTGTCATATCTTATTTCACGACACATTTGCATTTGAAGAGTGTACGTATAGTAACTATTTGAAACTATACATTCACTTAAACACTTAGTAAACAAGTTAAGGAACATTAGTGCATATGTTCTGATTTTGAATCTAAAAGTTTAGAAAATCTATTCCAACCGTCAGATATCACAATTTAGATTAAATACATGTATGGAAAAAAATCCAACTACATCTGACAACGTTAAAGGCTCGATCGGAACGGTTAACCGGGTCAGTCAAACCTCTAAACGCTTAGAAATGGTAATTGGACTGTCTAAATAACGTTTGTTGGCCTGACCTTCAACAGATAATAGTTTCAAATCGATGAGACGCAACTAATCGTATAAAATACCCACAGATTTTTCACTATTTCTCCCGTTTTTTTTCATTTTTTTTTAAATGAGCAGCTGCTGTTTAGATCTGAAAATATATAGACTTATAGCCGACGAAATTCATTGCACGACACATTGCGATGGAATTGCAAGAATTATTCGTTGCACGTACATGGAAGTGCATTTCAAATTTGCACAATGATCATAACCGAGTCCTCATGCGCAATTTATATTACAATGCAATTCACTTAATGAATTAGCAAGTAAGCTTTTATTAAAGTTCCAGCTTTCTGCAATTTCGATTGTTGGGACTTTGTTTTTTCCGGGACTTTCAAACTCCCTACTACATCATCCCGATTCTTCTGCTTCTCGGGACGATACAAATAGGACCCACCCACCCCGGCGTATCTCTAAAGGGTAACTGTGATGTTACCGTCCAAAGTTGTGCTTGTGGCTGTGATGTCACTGTGAGCCACAACTCTTCGTGACCATTTTATCACGATTCCGACAGAATATTGTCGAAGCTTGTGACGATCCTAAGGGAGTCACATTATATAAAAATGGACCAACTCTTGATGTGCGACGGAAATTGTCGTTGTAACATCGATATGTGACGGAAATTGTCACGATAAATATTGAATTGAGTTACCATAATCTTAGTCTCGACCTAAATTCAATGCATTCCCTCCTGTTCTTTTGAGAAAAAGAAAAATTGACCACAGAATGCGCCCTAAAATGACATTGAAAATACAAGTGACGAAATTTATGTCACACGTTCAGAAAAAGAGAGGGAGACTACGTCTTGAAATCCCCATGTCATAAAGAAAAAAGAAGAAGAGAAAAGGGCCATTGAAAGAAAAAAAAGAGAATTATGTCATTGATATGGTTCTATATCGGTTCACTAATTGCAAATCATACAATCATATGGTCAATGTATACAAGAGATATATGGAAGAAGATGAGAGTATATCCTCATGATTACGAATTTTCAAAGCAAAAATAATTTGCAATAAATATGAAGCATATGACTTCGATTTCATAGTTGAAGTGACTACCAATCCGTTTATTTTGTAAAGGCATAGACCTCACATGTGTGACTAATGCTACTTAGCGTTACACTTTTTATTGTCAAGACCTCGATATAACCGTTGGCATTTAATCTTAATTCTCTCATATTATTCAAGTAAATGAACGGACGAGAATTTTATGATGCATACATGGTTCGATTCCCTAAATAGCTATATGTGAATGCAATGTGTTGCATTACACATTTACATGACATGTTGATATGAGTTCACCAATCTAATTTGTTATGTTAACTTGAAAATCATAAAGATAAACGAACATATGTTCGTCAAGAAACAAAGAGACATGCGCGGATGCATGCACATTCCCCGGCCTCGGCTTCGGCACACTTGCGCACGCCAAAGCTTGCCTTGCCTAGCCTCGGTTTCGGCCTTGGCTTGGCTTGCACGTTGCTTGGACACCAGCTCTGCCACAACCAAACATTGGGCAGCTTCGGTCCCCAGACCTTGGTGCGCACACGGCCCGGCCCGCAGCTCATCTCGTCCCTATAAGCCTATACACACGCCTCGGCACGACCTGGCTTCAGCCTCAGCATGCCTTCGGCCCTTTGCATGGTCTCGACCTCTTTAGGTCCTTGCTTCATGCCTCGGGAAGCCTTAGCCTCGGCCTCAACTAGCCATCGGCAACCTGCATGACCTCGACTCCAACATACAATCCCCACAGGCCTTGGCACTTGCTTGGCCTCAGCCCGCCCGTGTACTACCTCAGCTTCGACCTTGGCAAGCCTGGCACCCGCCTATACATGACCCGGCCACTATCTTACCTTGCTTCGGCCAATCCACCCTAGTTCGGCCTCGGCCTCAACAAGTCTTTGGCTTCCGCCTCGGTCTTCCTTGGCTTCGGCTCCGGATAGCTAGTTCATGGCCTCAGTCCTTGATACTTGGTGTTTAGACATTTATGTCTATATAGTATCGATGCTGGCTCATTTGGTTGTTTTTCGGTTCTATTTTTTAGCGTTAACGGATGCATTCACTACGCCTTTAAGCATGTCTATGTTTTATCTTGTGATACTACAAGCAATGTAACGCACTCTATAGGAATTGAGTATATATTCTGGTTTATATGACTTGGCATAAAACATTGTCTCTGCACTCTTATATATGAATGTATCATAGAGACATTGAGTGCATAGCTAATCTTCATGGATTTTATAAATCCATTGTGACTATGATGACTAGATCATCCCATATCATCATAGAGCATTCTCATGCTCAAAGTTTCTATGTCTTATGACATTATGATTCAAAGTCACATATGCTATCTATACATAAAAAATCAATCGAACCTTGAAACGTGCCAATGTTTATCACCTTGAAACTCATTGTAGAAATTGAAAAGATTTCTTATGTATCGCTTCTAATGAATGTGCACTGCTTAAGAGTCAATATTGTGAACGTATTTCACATATACTATGATTTAGATTCTTTGAATCGGCGGCCTCATATAGACTCTTCCATACATCGTCCGAAATTTACGACATGTTTTGATGATCCATATATGCAAGAAAGTCATGGGCATCGTTTCTTTTTAGCAAAGAAGCTATTGGGATCAAAGATGACCAAAAGAATATTTGGTCGCGTCATGAGTAATACTCAAGGCTTAACGATGACATTAACATCACCTAAGTCTTCCACCAAGTCAATAGAAGCACTATTTATGCATTTAAAAGGGCATATGACACCCCCCCCCCCCCCCCCCCCCCCCCCCTCCTTCTTATGATCTTTCATTAGCTATGCTAATTATTTGGAAGTTTAATCTTTAGCAAAATTTTGGAGTAGCGCCCTCCTACACTAAAGATAATGATACATAAGATGATGGCCTCAATGCCCTATCATGGTTCAATTTTGAGACACAATGATACTATTATAATCTATCTAATGGTTAAATTCAAGCCATAACATTTAGATGTTATGAAACACCTTGACAATGATTGAAAAAGTTGAAGAAACCTAGATATTCTGGTTTTCCAGCTTGCAGACTCGTCATTGGACGGACCGGTTCACCTAGTTTTAGGTCGGTTCTTTAGGTAAGACTTATGGCCACTAATTCCTAACATCCAAGGCTACCTACTCATAAAATTTGAGGGTCATTGGACACATGGAAGGTGGTGAACCGCTCGACACAAACTTTCACTGACCTCAGGCGACCTTTCTGGGCGGTTCGGTATGTTTCCGGGCGGTTTCGATAATGAGCTGGCGACGTTGGAATCCTGACACACGTGTCTACCTACTGTTAAAGTTTGGTAGTATTTGGTATCTCGGAACTTAATGAAATGTTTCAAGAAGCTCATATGCATGTTACATTTTGTAACGGAATGCATCTTGTTAACATATAAGTGCTACCGATCAATACCCTTTATTGCTCACACACTTTATGTGTCATATTACGCCACCACAAGCGCTTAATGATGGGTTATTTGATTATAAATAATGTATTTGAATAAGACATAAGCTTACATCTATAGTCCGTTATATAAAAACCTTCACAGGCGATCTCGTTTATGTCACTTTTGGATGAGCCAGTCCCCCCATCGGTAGGGGGAGATAAGAACAAATATGTTTAAGTAGAACTAATTGGCATTGTCGTGGTTTGTCCCCACTATACCTCATCATGTTCCCCAATGTCCCATAAATTAAAGTGACGAGATTTGATATGCATGCTACAAAGAGAAAACTATTGGTCTTTCAAGGAAAAGATCGGAGTAGTACTCGATCTTGTTTCAAACATGCTTTTAAGGATTGATGTTTGGATAAATGGACATGTTGTCACACATAGATGGTGACATGGTGACTCCACAAAAGTGGTAGATGGTGTCACTAGGCCGTGACTCTCACAGAAGTATAGAGAGGGCACTTCGTTCGATATACACTCGCCGAATGCGAGTATGGCACAACTTGATCATTCGATCAATGACAACTCATTCGTCTCATGGATTTTATGAATCATGGTTATTATTGGGGGACGCCTCAATGAAAAACCAATCCATATATAGATCTCTACAAATGCGAATTACACATGTGTACATGAAGACGTGGTTTATGAGTTAAATATCGAACACACACACTTCATTGAACAAATACCAACGTTGTGAATTGGCCTACACGGAAAGATATGCGATCCAGTTTAAACAAAAAGATAGGTCCTTGGTCAAATGATGCCGACACCGCAAGTGTAAAATTTATCGATAATCTTTGATGAAAAGCATAGTGAGAATAAGAGCCTAGACTCACCTTATGGCGTAAGGTCTCTCACAAACGCCCTGTAATCGACTACAATAACAAATGCTCTCGTAATGGAGTCATACTGCACTCCACTACCTTGTCAGTTAGGTAGTTCCGAGAAAACTGAACATGCAGTTTGTATCATCTCTATTGGGACTAAGTAAAGAGATGTACATAAACATCCTGAACGGATTAGTTTTCATCCAAGTCAAGTGAGAAAAAACCATGAAAGTGCTTATTCTATCAGATTATGATGTTTCCTATATGGTCTTAGATTTTCTGGTAGGATATGGTACGCAGGGTTGAGTGACTACTTGATTAGGGATGAGATATAAAGAATTATGCCTATTTGTGTGTGAACTTCGGATAAATTGTGATTGAGGTATCACTAATCTGACGTTAAAAATGAAAGGATCTTGGGAATACTTGGTCTCGGGAGTGAGAAGCGTTAGTGATGAACTTATTCATCTATCGGTTTATGATAATCTAAAGGATGTTAAACCAAGACCTATATATATATTCCATGATTAGTCGATGTCTTAAGAAGACTCGTTACGTCTATATGACAAGAAGTCTTGGGAGATGAAACTCTCTATCTAAGTACCATGTGCGCAATCATGTACTTGTCATAATATGCTCGACTCGACATCTCATTCGTTATAAATATATACAGTCAAGGTAATGGCTAGATGCGTCCATGCAATGTCATGGCATATTATGGTAATTTCTTTCAAGAGTGAAAGGTTTAGGCTCATTTGTTCCCATCACGAAAGGATCAAAAGGCAAATTGCAGAATCTGCCTGATTTCATAGGTCAAATTCCACGAGACCTACAAGACAGCCCACTAGTTGGAAAATGGTGAATCTGGTACCGTTGGAAAGGACTGTGTGTCCATATTCTAGGGAAAACAAAATTTTGATCATAGCTATCATACTGAGTGAGTTATGGCTGTTTTAGCAAAATAGGACGAATCTGTCCGGTAATTTACAGATCAGTCACATTCGACAGAGCTTTGTGATCAGCTCAGAAAGAACCACATTATGTGCTATATATCACTAGAAAGGTATGGGTGTCTAGTTTCTAAAACTTTTTACGGTTTGTTTATATCTATTGTATCGAATGAGTTATGACAGTTTAAATACATAAAGGTCATACTGCGTGTGAATTTGATTTTTGACGCGAACTCTAGTTTGGAATTGTTAAGCAACCTTATTTCTTAAGACTAAGTAAAGCTAAATATAACTGGTCTAATACAAGGATAATGTGGTTGTATTCAATGATTCAATCATTGGCTACGCCTACTTTTGAAGCTTGTGAGGAGCGTTTGTATATGCCATCAATCTAAACTCTGAGATTGAGTTACCAATTAGGAGGAGTTGTTTTGTAGACATCAGGAGGAGTCTACCTCACATGTAATCTTCAATTGTAGATGGTGCGTTGTGCACTTTTCCCTTTGACATAGCTTTTGATTTTACTCAAGTGGTTTTTGTTTTCCTTGGAAAAGTTTTAGCGTGGTAACATGTTATGCACCGTATCACATTAGGTACGCGGGTACGCGACACAAGGAGGACTGTTCAAGGAAGGTTAATTCCTAACTTTAGATGTATGTCTTAACCTAAGCAAACTAGATTAGTAGAATCTCTAGTACATAGAGAATATCTGATTATTTGGAATACTTGATGTAATGCCTATATAAAAGGTCTCCTTATCAATAAATAAAATAGCGATTTGCATTATATCTTTTTTCTTATAATAGACTTAAAATTTTAAGCAAATATATATATATATATATATATATATATAGTTAATATGTAAATAGCAGAATTATATAATGAGAAGTCCTATTCCTCGAAACTTTCTGAGATATATATCTCTTAGTGAGTTAGGAGACTTGTGAATCGATTACCTAATAGCATAGGAAAGTCCATGAGTTAAAGTCAAACTGTTTGCATTCATAAACAACGTACCTCATTCTTTAGTATACTTGATGCAGCAGAACTATCCCATTGTGCCATTTGTTTTACTTCAATACTTGTGTGAAACTCAGAAGACATTCCAAAGTAGAGATGGGAGCAGAAGGGATTGGTAGACACCCTGCTATTAGATTAGGAGCTTATGATGACTCAAATATGAGTAAGTACTCCTATAGAACCAAGGAATTCTCTTTGCGTGTCTACTGGTTTTAATTGACGTATGTGGACGTGTGTGTGATATTGTGAATGTGATCTTGATTTAGTTTTATGATAGGAGCATAAAATGTGACGTTCTTAATGTGTTTTACCCTCGTTTATACTTTGTTTTTACCCTTATTTATGTGAACCGAGTCATATAATGAAATTATGAGCTTTTGGTAGAGATTAAACAAAAATGTGCTTAACTGTTGGAAATTTACAGAAAACTGACAAAGTGCTGAAAATCGAAGTCATTATATGTTTCGTTGATTCTGTAAAGCTTCCATGTTGCTTTTGATGAGTTTTTCTTCTCTTATGAGCAGTATATACAATAATGATTGAACAATGGAAGGAGTTAGAGGAATTGGAGCTAACGAAGCTGCCGGAAATTGCTATGCAAATTCGGATCCAGTAAGTTCCAGGAATTTCCTAGACACATCACTCAACTTTCAGATTTTCTCCAGATATGCTCAATTGAAGACACAAATGTCAAATCTGCCGAGAAGAAAGCAAATATCGGACACGAGGTCAAGCATCACGCAGCAGCACAGCACAGCCGCGCAACAAAGGCACCAAGCCACCAAGACATATCGGACACGGACATCTCGTGTCCGACTAGTATCCAAGACAGGCCCAGACGTATCCGAAGACGTTTCTCAGGCGTATCCGCTGAGGTTCAGTGTGACGAGTATGGTTTTGATTATAAATTAATTTCATTTACTGTTTTTTTTATTTATTTTCATGTCATCATTCTTTTTCTTTTCTTATTTTTTTTTTCTATTTTCGAGTCTTTAGGATGTGAGATTAACTTGTACGTGATTATCTACTGATTGTGTAGAAGCATCCGGCCATAGTACTCTCGTTTAGTTCTTTTCTTTCCTCCACTACACTGTTTGGGTGCAGCCCCTTTCCTTCTCAAGCTTTTGTCTTCTTCTTTCTTTTTCTCTCTTCTCTTTCTTCTTCCGCAGACCCGACTCCTACATGCCCAAAGCCTACACTTTTGCAACGATCTCAGGAGACTCCCATTAGTTTTGCTGCCCAATTTCTTCGGTCCATTGCAGCAAATTTCAGTAAGAGTTAAATCTCCTTGAACTCTATTATTTTCGTCTCTGCTATACCAAAAGTTTGGGCATGAATCATTTTTGAATCTTATTTAGGTGGCTGGATTGCTCGAGTTGATTGGGCTTACTTGAGTAGATTGAGTGTTTGAGTCTTTTGATTTCGCTTGGAGAATTTGGTTTTGGAGGTAGGGAAAATAAACTTTCTATATAGCTTTGATTCTAGATTAATATGTATTGGATTGATTGATTGTGAGCTTCCCCCCTTTCTTCTGTAGCAATTTCCGTTATGATTAAATCCAACTGATTCCTAATCTGTGATTTCATGTTTAGTTGAGCTTGCTTGTTCGTTGTGGAAGGTTCTGTTCTTAACAAATTCGTTATCTCTAATTGATTTAGTTTTCATTATCTGAGCTGTTGATTTTGGGTTGTCCCTTACCAAGTTAAATGTGAGTTTCTCAATTGTGAACTTCATATGAAAGTTTGAAACAAAACTTCAAGAATTGCTTATTTGAGCTGTTTTGGTCTTCCGTAAGTGATTATGATTTCAGGAATTCTGCCTTTGAATTTTATACAAGTTTCTCTTAAAGCATTGCTTACGAAACCTGGATTAGTAGTTTAACAAATTGCTCAAGGTCGATTTTCAAATCTCAAACAGTAACCACTTTCTTTCCCTTAAATCATGAGAAATGACTTTTCCATCTTCTTCTTGACTGAAAGAAAACTTTTTCTCTTTTCCCTCAGTTTACTTTAATTGTTATTTTGTGTTTTCAGTTTTTTTCTAATGACCATGAGTCATTTTCCCTTCATATTTCACTTCAGGTACAAATAATAACTTTGATCATCAGTTCCGATATCATCAAATTTCGTTCTCAGTCAAGTCTTACTTGTATGTATTGGTTCCTTGTCGAGTTGTTGGTTAATCTCTACTGCTATGTTCTTTTCCTTTCGATCTTATGCCTTGTCTTGTTCAGAATTCTGGTTCTTGAAGAAAGGAGTCTTGAGTAAAAGCCTATTTATCTTCGAGTAGGATCTTACATAAGCTTGAATGGGGGTTTCAAGCTTTGATCTGATTGCTTTAAAGGCGTATATAACTCCTGGAAAAGCTTTGTTATTATTTTTAATGATTTTATTTGGTTAGGTCCAGGAAATTTTAAGGAGGGATTGTGTCTCTCTAGGGTGAATGGACCCAAAACCTGATCAGGAAATCCGTTCGCGGAGGTTGCTCAGTGGCTTACCTGAGCTGTGGGCTCTAACCGACACGTTTACAGAACTATTGTTCTGTTTTCTGAAAATTTCTCAATTGATTATGAGGCTCTGGAAGTAGTTCATTTCGATTATACCTTGAGATTTTACTTCTCATATTTCTCCTTGCTATTTGTTATGGTTCTTACCCTTGTTCATTATCACGAGAGCCTCACTTTAATATCTGGTATACTTTGGGTTTGCGACACTTTCAATCCACTCCCGCAGTAACTTTAAAGATTTTATCTCCTCTGAATTTTACTTGTCAGTCACTCATTTCATTTTAATATATACTAATTTTAGAATCATTGTTATGTCGATTGCTTATTGTACCTACTGAGCGTGTAAAGCTCATTCTCTATATTCTTGTTGTGATTTCAGGCAAGAGGCCTACTGGAGGTAGCAATTTTAGTATTTCTGAACTGTCTTGAGCTACTGTGTGAAGTCTTGTTTGGTTTTGTTTAAGAAGTTTAAGCTAGTTCGTGCTTGACGTTGGCTGCTAGCTTTATGTTGCTGTAGTCTGTCCATCATTCCAGGAGACGCACTTCATTAATTCTGTTGTTGGGTGTATTTAGTGTTCATGTTAGAGGCATGAACCTGGAGAACTTGGTAAAAATGCGGTGGAATTTTTGAGAAACAAGTAGTACTGTTTTGCTATAAATCAAAAAGTTATTTTCAGCTTAATATCTCACAGTACCAGACTTTCTTTTGCTATATTCATTATGAACTCCCAAATTCAGTTTCTATCCTTATTCAAATGCAAAGAATTAATTTTATTTTACCAATCACCACATTAGTCATAACCCGGTTTAGGGTTGTGATATTCAGCCTATGTCAGGACGTATCCGCCGAGGTTCAGCCTATTTCAAGATGTATCCGATACTGGCATCTCGTATTGGATACGGGCACTCACTCCAGCACTCAACATGCGTGCGTTCGCACGTTGTCATCCTTACCGGTGCTGCTGTCTCACCTCACCGATGTTGCCGAGAAGACCCGCGCACAGCGTGCTCACCTGCAAGTTGCCCTGCTGTCGAGAACAGAGCATTCTGTCGATAGTGCTTCTAAGTGCTTGCACAAGATTTCTTTGCTTTTCCAGGTGGCTGCATGGGGCTGCAACATATCCTAGGGTTACTAGGAGGAGATGAAAACGTGTGAAGACTAAGAAAAGTCAAGCAGCCACAAGCAATCCTAGGAAGATAAGGAAATCCTGCCGGAAGAAGGAAAAGTGTTCCCGGATGAACTAGGGAAGGCTGCAACCGATCTATGGACTTTTTATCCAGCAAAATATAGGATGCCGATCCACTTAAGGAGTCCATGAAGCAATGTAGCCGGTCCATAGGAAAATTACACGGAAGATTCATGAAGAAAGAAGGAGTGGCTGACAAGTATCCTAAACCAACTCGGTTTAGGTTTTGTGTTTCCTAGTTACTGCCGGCAATACCCTAGCTTTCCCCTATATATAGAGGCAGTTTTCCTATAGAAAAACCATCTCATCTCAAGTACAAGTACTAGCAAAAGCTCTATCAAGTCTCGCAAGCACTAAACACCAAAATACATAGCTAAAACCCGATTCCACCACATCCAAAAAATCTGTACCATCCTACATCCTACTGCCGTGCGCCTTCCACCATCACTTGCCGAAGTCTTCAAGGTTTCTAAAGTGTGATCCCCTTCATCTATGACTCTTGTATTTATTGTAGTTTGTGTGACTTGTGATAGGAGCATAAAATGTTACGTTCTTAATGTATTTTACCCTCGTTTATGCTTTGCTTTTACCCTTATTTGATTAAGATCGACTCATAATATAGAGTAATGAATATTTGGTAGAGTTATCATAAAAAGTACTTAAGGATCGGAAATTTACAGAAAATTGACAAAGTGCTGAAAATTGTAGTCATTATATGTTTCGTCGATTCTGTAAAACTTCCATGTTGCTTTTGATAGGTTTTTATTCTTTTATGTGCAGTACACATATATATGATCGAGCAATAGAAAAATTTAGAGGAATTGGAGCTTAATACGCTGCCAGAAATTGCTATGCAATTTTAGATACAGTAAGTTTCAGGAATTTCCTGAACACATCACTCGACTTCCAAAATTTCTCCAAGACAGCTTATTTGGAACTAGATGGCATGCCATATATGTATGGAAATATCTATGAGTCTAGTTTCCTTAGAATTTGGAATCGCATCAATAGCTGCTCTGAGGGATTTTATTTCCTCAAATTTCGGTGCCAAGTCTTATATTATTTATTCTGTCATGTGTTTGAATTATCAATCAATAAATTATAAGCAGTGTAGAGGACTCATACTCAGGTGTAAAGAGGAATGGATATAATGGAGGATTTGCTTAGGAATTTCAGAGTGAAAATGCACTTAAGATATTGCTGATCCTACCATTTGGGCTGATATTGCTGAATGTTCAATGTAGAGGCAAGCATTCTCTACAACGATGATTAAGGATTCGGACTGTGCGATGTGGAGTCGCCCAAAACATGAATGAACTCTATGACAGTGTTGATCCCGAAGTGGTTCTCTCATTACTTGTTCACAAGGTATTTCTCCCTGTTTTTCCCATAGTTATTTCTCCTGTACATATTGCCTTCAGTATCATGTTGCACCATGTATGTTTAGATGTAATTCCTGTACAATATTGCTAATTACATTTCTACTGTAGTTTAACCAGTGCATAACTCTGCAATTGGAAGGATGATTTAATATTTCACTAAATGATAATCGGGCATAAATTATTGATTTGAGTTGCTAGTTTTTTTTTTTTTGAGAAGCAGTAGCAGGGGTCTTGATTTTTTATTTATTTATTTATTTTTTTAAGCATGGAGGGGTCTTGATTTTGTGTATTATTTTAAACCAGAGTATTTTTTTTTTCTGGGAGACTTATAGTTTAGTTTGCTTCCGTCTTATGTTGTTAAAAAAAAAAAAGTTGCTTTGTCTTATTTGAAATTTAATGTTTCATTTGAATTCAGGAATGGTTGTCCGGGTTGAAACCCGTTGGAGACACAAATCAACTTCCAACTATTGCTATTGTAGCATCGTATGACACATTTGGGGCAGCTCTGTAAGTACATGTAATGACAAATCTCAAAGAAAGTCAGCTGCTATCAAGCTTTATACGTGAACCTCATTTTGTTTTGCAGTCATTATCAGTGGGAAGTGATAGCAATGAAAGGTGTTGTTGCCTAACTTGAAATTGCTAGGTTATTTTCTGTTCTTTACTCAAATCCTAAGATGAGGAGAGGGTACAATTTGCTTTTCGGGTGACATATGGAGGACCGTATAACTACAATGAAACTAATAAGGTGCTGAAGATCTCCTAATTTCTTACAACCTCTCTCTCTCTCTATTTATTTCCATCTCTATCTCTCTCTTTCTTTTACCTCTTCAGTGTGTTATCTCTTGTGCTTGTTTCTCTAAGTTGCTTGTATTTTACAGTGGCTCCGGTGCTTTGACCAACGCCTGCGTCAGAGTGTTGACTACTATAGCGTCGGCTCATGGGACAAAGATTTGAGGCTTCATGTGTCTAAGCCTCTAAGAAAATGCTTATATAAAGCAGATTTTTGAAGTAAGCTAACATCATTTTTAAGGATGGAGAACAATAATTTGTTGACTTGGTTAGAGTATCGCTCAGCATCTTATTTTATTCTTGTAGGGTTTCTCTGATGTAGCAGAAGAGTTGGGCATTAAAGTTGGTCTGAAGCACAAGAAAATAAATATTTCAAATTCTCGAGTTAGTTGATAATAAAGCTATAATGTTATGTTATGAGATTACTTATTTAATATGTATAACTGGGATTTCTATGCTTAAACCTCAAACTGCGTAGCCTATTATGTCCAGTAAGTTCCAATTTCTTCTTTGGAACAGTGAATGTTTATCTCAAATCTCGACGTAACGTACATTGTTGTGTCCAGTCATGAACTTGTTTATCTATCCCTGTTACTGTAGAATATTCTAGTATATTTACTTTATTTGTATGTGTAGATTAATTACTATGTATATTCTTAGATTATATTTTCTTTATAGATGTAGATTTGTATTCCTATATGGAAAATTATCCCCAATGGTGCCTCACGTTTCCAGTATTATAAGTATTGGTACTTCACGTTTACCAAACTTCATATTGGTATCTCACGTTTAGTTTTTATCCTAAGTTTAGTACCCAGGGCTGCTAATCTTTAAACGGTGTTAACCAAGCTGCAGTTTTGCACTAAAAATAACCAAAATAGCCCTTTTCACTAAATCTGAATTTTTTTTTATAATTATTATTAGAACTTAATTGCCTACTATCTATTTGCTTACTAAACCTTAATTATCTATCCATTCTAAGAGCTAGCCTTCAACATGCCAAATTCACCTAACGACCTTCTGTCTAAACGGTTACTATTCTGGCTGGATCATTGTTGTTTTACTCTGGAAAATTTCTTAAGTTCTAGTTAAAAATAATTTGACAGCAAATTATGTCTCAAATACCACTCCTAGAAGGTAATCCTCCACCTGGGGTTTGAGAAATTTTAACACAAACAGAGACGGATATGAGGGACACCAACTGAAGTTTATTTATTCAAACATACATACCTATACATAACCCAGAGCCTCACTCTTGGGTAAACAGCTAAAAGCTGTTTAGCTATGCATATTTTAACTTAAATTACAAACTTACTTGAAAACTAAGCACACCACACCAGATGACTAGCAAGAATCCACACTCTCACTATTCTCTCTTATTTTACTATGCTAAAACACTCACAAACTTCTCAAAAACAACTTATGAACTGGATTTCTCTCTAAATGTGCTCTGCTTCTTCCTTTCTCGAATGAATCCTTCTGAGCCTTTGGCCTCCTTATATAGCTCCGGAATTCAAGCTAGAATTAAATTTACTTAAGAAAAGCGGACAGGAGGAATCTTATCTTGATAACTGGATAGTTGGCTTCCACTACTGTTGACTGTTGTCTTCCACTCTTCTAAAGGAGCTTGTCCTTAAGTGTCGGCAGCATCTTTATTTCAAACAACCTTATCTTACTTTTGCGCTGGCTTCCACTTACCTAAATTTATTTGTCTTGATGCGTCGGCAGCTAACACTCCATCATATTATTGATGTTGTGTAGTTCTTCGTCAGCAAAAGAGGCACCCGAGTCATCATTTTCTTCCACTTCAGATTCCATGTCTGAATCATAAGGATCCTTGAATTCTGGTTCTTTTTCTAGTTTTTCTATCCACATGGTAGTTGCTAACGTACCATCGATTTCTCGTCTTTCTAAGGCCTTATAAAAATCACAGTGCTCTGGAGGTGGATGGTTATAGCTGGTGACTATAAGCTTTTCTCCTCTGGCCAGAAGGGTAGAGGCCTCATCTTTCTGAACTAAGTTCTGGATGCGAATTATCGCCATTGCTTTCATCCAAGGAATACTCTGATTTGGTCTTCCATTGCTTGATGACCATTTATGGGCCTTAGATGCCGGGCCTTGAATAATCCTGACATAATGATAAGGGGAAATATAACTCTTTCTTCCTTCTTCTTTAGTCCATTCAGGAGGAGTTGAAATGAACTTTAATCTCAGAGTACAGCCTTCTGGTCTAATGTTCTTGACTGCTTGGTAAATTGCTTCAGGGAGACCTTCTAGGTCTTTGTTGGTTTTTGTCCAAAGGTTATGAACAAAACCATTCTCAATTAACCACAATTTGTTTTTCTGAGGATGTTCTGCTAAAACATCAACCAAGTATCTTCCATAATAAGGACCTGCTACTACCAGCAAGGTTGATTGAAGAGCTTTTCTGTTCTTGAAGTCTCCTAAGAGATTATGGAAACCGAACCATTCAGATTCTGACAGGGCTAACAGCGACACCTTTGCACTTTCAGGATTCTCAAGATATTGTATCTCAAGACTTTGTTTGTGAAGCTGTCTCTTTTCTTCTAGTTCATAGCTGCAGAATTCTTCGGCTAAAGTTTCCAGGGTTTGAAGTACTAGTGCTTCATTATTTTCACGGGATGCAGCTAGAATATTATCCATGATAATTCTTTGGTTAAGCTGTAAATTCTTGTTGGCTCTGAACACTGGCTTCTCGTAGATCCTCATAGGATGATTAAAGATCTTTCTCAGACCTTTTACTGCTGGTAACCTGAAGGATGCTATCCTGTCATTGGCTCTTGCCTTATAAGGCAGTCTTCTTTGAAACCAGTCATTTATGATGGTATTTCTAGGATGCGGTAAAAATTCATTTACAATTGTCTCTTCTTCTGGGTTGGAAGATTGCTTATCTTCAGGATTACCTTCCCATCTTGCTGGATCAGGCTGAATTTTTTCAGATGCAGTACTTGATTCTGCAGGGAAGTAGGATACCAGATATTGGTAACCTGGTCCATCATGTAATGGCCCAACAGTTTTGTCTCCACCTCTGTATCTTTCTTGCAAAGTTTTAGCCTTCGATCCCTTGTCTTCAGGCCTGGTTTTTTCTCCAAAATCTGGCCTTCTCCTTTCTTCAGTTTCTTGTTCTGGTCTTAAGCTTCTCGGGTTGCGACCTTCGCTTCTCTCTAACATAGCCATTTCTCTTGTAAGAGCGTTAAGCAGATAATTTTTGTCTCCTGCAATCATTTCAACATCATATTCATACTGAGATAAAACATTTGCCATCTAAAAACTCTTCCTCTATGAGCTGTATATGTTAACTTATAATTTTTGAAGTTTTTTACTTTCTTGTTATCGGTTCTGACCAGAAACTTATTTCCTAAAAAGGCTTCTCCACCTTTAATAGATTTTATTAGGGCAAGTACTTCTTTATCTCTTGTGGAGTAATTTAATTATGCAGGATTGAATTTTCCTGACAAGAATTTACAAATCTTTTCTTGATTTGCATCTGGCGTAACCGCCAAAACTACTCCTGCCCAGTAGTAATCATTTGCATCAGTCTGCAAAATGATCAAGTCACCTTCTTCGGGTAACTGTAAAGGAGGGAGATGCTTTGATTTTCTTAACGGTATTGCTATCATCCGTTGTAAAAAACCATTTTCTTTTTGAGCTTGTCTTTGGAGAGAGAAGAGCAGTGAGACCACTTACTTGAGGAATAAAATCTCTCGCAAAGTTAACAACTCCCAAAAATCTCTGAAGAGATTTTGCATCTGGGATATTGTCAGGGAACTGACTGATTTTCTTAACAATATGCTCTTGAAGACGAATTTCTCCATCTTTGACATGTATGCCAAGAAAATCAATTTCACCTTTTATTAGATGAATTTTCTTTTGTCCAAGGATGATTCCTTTTTGGACTATAATCTTGCAGATTTACTCGAGATGTTTCAGATGTTCTTTCATAGTTCTAGAGAAGACAAGAATGTCATCAATGTAAACTATGCAAAAGTCTGAGAATGGCTTAAAAGTGTTATCCATCTTTCGTTGAAAGATAGATGGTGCTTGTTTGAGCCCAAATGGCATTACTAGCCATTCGTAATGACCTTGAGGAGTTCTGAAGGCTGTCAGGGCAATGGAATCAGGGTGCATTCTAACTTGCCAAAAGCCTGATTTTGCATCGAACTTGGAGAAGATTTTGGCCCCTTTCACTCTATTAATGAGGACTCTTACTTGTGCGATTTGATAGCCATCTTTGACCGTTTTCTTATTGACATCTCTATAATCTATCACCATTCTTGTTTTTCCTCTTAATTGTTCTGCATGGTTTCTAACCAAGAATGCTGGAGCATGGTGAGGACTATCTAAGGGTCTTATTAATCTTTTTTTCAAGAAATTCTTGAATTTGATTTTCCATTTCTTTTATATCCTCATCTCTATAATGAGGAATGGCTTTGACATGACATATTGCATTCGCATCATGCATCTTTAGCTGACAATATACCGGGTCTCTTTCCCAGTGTAGCTGGGGATCCTCACTGATTATGGGTTTCAGTAGGTTTTCTATTTCGACAAGATTTGGAACTTTCTTTTGTTCTATCTTGTTAACGTATACTTTTAGATTGTGTTCTCTGATGAAATCTTCTTCGCCATCTGAGCTTTCTGAATTTAGAGGTTCTACCTCTGATTCTGAGTCTTCTGAACTCGTTTCTTTTTTTGGTATGATTTCTTGGCATTCTTGAAATGCCAATACTGGTTGCAAAACCGGTTTAAAAGGTGGTTTATGATCACCACAGTTCGCTGGCTACTTCTGATATTGTTCTGTGAATCTTTTACTTGCAATGCTGACTGCATCAAGTAGACGAGATTCCCAGTAGAACTTATTGTTCTTGTCAAACTCGATCATTTCGGGGGTCTGCACTATCTTTTGTTGCAGTAGGAAATCATTTCCTATTAGCATATCAGCTCCTTGAGCTTTACTTTGCCAAATTCTTTGGAAAGTGAAAGTTCCTCCTCCTATGGATATTATGACATTCTTAGCAACATGATCCATTAGGAATTCATTATCTCCCATTCCAATTCCAATAACTGGTTTGTCAGACTTTTCCCAGTATTCTTCAGGAATAACATATTTTTTGGCTAAACTGTATCCTGAACCACTATCTACAAATGCATGTAGATGATATTTTTTATACTTGGGAAATTTCAGGCCAACAGTGATGTAGTTGCTGTATATACTTGTTTGAATCTGTTTTATTGGCTGGATTGTATTTTCAGATATTTCTATGAAAGGATTGATATTCCTTTCATTTTCTTGGGGAGACTCTTTTTCTAATGTAGATTCTGGTTTTTAGCTTAATGAAGTTACTAACTTCAATTTCTTAAAGTCATCTTCAATGTCTTGCCTTTTCTTGAGATTGTTTTCAAGCTTTTGCTTTTGGTTTTGATCATAGAATATATCATATTCTCGATTTACCAGGGTATGAGCATCTTTTTCTTTGGTTTTTCTTCTTAGTTCTGCTATGAAACATTCTTTATGGTATGTTTCTCCTGTTTTTTCACAATACATAGGTATCGTGTCACTATCGTAACAATTACAATAGTCACAGGTAAAAGTTCCTGGATTTGGTAGAAATTCTGATTCATTGATGCTATCAATGTTTTCTTGTTTCCAATTTTGAACTAACATGAACATAGGGCGATAACTGTTTTCTTCTTCAGAATCTTCTGAAGTGGTTTCTGTATCGCTTTCTGATGAATACTCAAGAGAATATATTGATTCATTCTCTTCATCAGAATAGGCTACTTCGAAACCTTTTAGGTTTGCATATTCTATGACTTCATCATATTCTGCTATGAGAATCTTAGAAGATCTTTTTTCTCTTTTAGGACATTTTTTCGCATAATGTCCCTCTGCTTTGCAAAGCCAGCATCTACATGGCTTTGTTTCTCTCGAAGAGTTTTGCTTTGATGACTTTTTCTTAAAGAATCTCTTTCTAGGAGTTCCTTCTTCCTTATTTTGTTTAAAACTTTTCCTAAACTTATACTTCTTTTTAGAAGTAAAGTTTCTGTTATATTTTTTGTTTCTGAACTTGCTTTTGTTTTTCCGATCAGTGTGGATTTGGCATCCCCACTGCGTTGAAGTATCCAATATTTTTGGACACATGTTCTCAACTCCTCTGAGTTGTTTTTTGGCAGTTCTAGATTTCTGATTTTCTGTGCATTGTTTTCTTAAGAGATCTCTTACTCTTTCTGCTATTTCTCCAACAGTAAAGTACTGGAGGGGGTTTTCTTCAACGGACTGTGATACTGCATTATTCCAGGGTTCTGGTAATTTTCTGTAGTATATCTTGACAAGATCGTCGTTTTCTAAGTCCCCGATCATACAGAAATAATTCTGAAATTCATTGGTATATTCTTCAAAGTATCTCATGTTACAAATACTCAATTTTTGAATATTTGCTCTAGCTCTTTCTTTAGACTGCTCGCTATGCCCTGTTATATCTCCACAGAATTGTGCATATAAGGGAATAGCAAAATCCATCGGATTATTAGTCTGAGCTAGCTTAGTTGCCCAATCAGCCCATTTAGCGCTTCTCTTAAAAGAATTGTACCATTTCTGGGCTATTCCAGTTAAGGTTGACTCATAGTAAGCATGAGCATCCTCATAAGCGTACTTGGACAAAATTAACGCTTGGGTTAGCTTCAAGCTTGCAACCCAGTCGTCAATGGTTTTTCTTTTGTCTCCTACACTATCTAAATTTAGATAGACTCCTCTTTCTGAGACTGCTTGTCCCCATTTTGGTTCTGTAGGAATGTACTTCTGAGAGCTCCGTTCTCCGTACTTTTTTGTAGGTACTTGCCCTTTAGGAAGTTTGATTTTTTCTTCTCTAATAATCTTAGTGGGATTATTGGTGATGTTTTGAATGATAGTATGCCCTTTTAGGGGTGCTGACTGGTTATTACTTGTTTCTGCCTCCATGAATGTTGTTCCTGATTCTTCTGTGGCAGCCTGATACGGCAGTATTTTTCTTTTATCTTTCCCTGTTTGGATTAAAGAAATTTTCTTTCTTGTAGATCTCATTGAATCTAAATCTAGGTGCAGATGCTTCTTTTACGCTAGATTCAATTTCATTATACTCAAATTCTTGAGCATTTATGAGCTGTACTGGAGGTATAGTATTTCTTTTACTGAGTATTCTGCTCAGCATTTTTACGTCTCTTTTGGAAGTTTTGGATATTTTCCATTCGAGTAATTTAGGTTCGCTAAATTTGAACTCGCTTTCTACCTTTGGAGAATGTATGATGATCTTGCTTGCTAAGGTTTGAGCTAGAGTTTCTTCGTTGATTCTTTCAACGTTAGAATTTTCTTTCATTTTTTCTACACTTTTTTGTAGATTTGAGATTCTTGCGTTTGTCTCTTGAAACTGTTCTTCTATATTTCTTCCGATTTCTTGAAGAAAAGTATTGCTGTAATTTTGCTGATGTATTATCGCTTCTACGTTTTCAGCAAGTTTTTATGTAGGAAGGTAAAGACTTAAAGCATTTATGTCTTCTTCCTTTACCTTTTGTTTTACTCTCTGCTTCATCCAATCCTGGAGATGAGAGTTTCTAAAAGTCTTTTTAGATTTCCTTGAGTTTCTCTTAATTCAGCTGCTTGCTGATTGATGTTGTTAGCAAGGATCTCTGTTCTTACTAATTTCTTTTCAATATCTAAAAGATATTACTTTTCTTTAAGGTAGTCTAGCTTAACCTCAAGTTTTGATAATCTTATTGGTATTTCTCCAAGTTGATTGATCTTTTGATTTACTCTTTCGAGTTGTTCTTTTGCTTTCTCAAAGGTCTTGTTTCTAGATAGGTGATCTAGAAATTCAATTATACTTGGTCTGGAAGGATCAAGTTCTTCTACTCCTATCTTTTTTTAGAGATGAATATGTTCGTCGTAGAGAGTGTTTAAAATTCTACAGATGTATTCAATGGAGTATTGCTTTTCTTGAATGTGTTTTGAGTGGAAACACAGGTTCCACTTATCACTTTCTTTTTCTATACAATAGGCTTGATAATTCTTATGCTTTAGTTCTTTTTTGTTGGCTAAAAGAAGCCAACTTTGTGGCATAAGTCTTTTCTTGTACTTGGTTTTGAGCAACACCAGACTCTGATACCAACTAGGACGGATCTAACCAAAGGCACTAACCTCAACTCAAAATTTCAAGGGGTTCTTGTTCTTGTTCCCAAGTTTCTTTAAGAGTTGTAATTTGTCTTTCTAAAATATGAATACCTTGGGTAAATCTGAAGATTATCTCCCAATAACCTTGTCTGTGTCTAGTGATAGGAGCACAATGTGTGACGATATTACATGCTTATGCCCTCGTTTATACTTTGTTTAACCCTTATTTGTCTAAGATAGAGTCATAATTTAGTTTAGTGTAATTTGGTAGAGTTTGGCAAAAAGTTGGCTAAGAATCCGAAAAATGACTAAATTTAAGTAATCTGGAAAATAACGCAAGTTATCTTTTTCGTGATTCTGAGATACATACAAATGCGATCTATCCTTGTCCGAATTTGATAAAATTTGGTATGCTTATTATTCACATACTGAGGAATGTTGTGTTAAAATTTCATCAATCGGAGTTCGGGAAGTCATCCAAAAGATGGCTGCAAAACGGCAGTCCGAGCAAAGATCACTAGGGACTTCCAGGAATTTTCCTGGGACTGTGTCCCAACTTCAAAACTTTATTTCTGACGTTTCACAAGGAATTTGATCAAGCCCTTTTAGATGGAGGAATCTCTATGTGTCTAGTTTATCTGAGACTTGGAATCGCATCAATTGGAGCTCCGATGAGGGAGATATGCCGAAATTACAGAAGCAAGGTCTTATCCTTAATTTCTGTTTTCGATGGACATTTTGGTGTACAAATACATATGTGAAGATTTTCCAAGCTTATTGAAGGATAGAGGAAGACACCAAACTATGGAAAAGGAGGAAAGCATGAAGAAACGACGATTTCCTAGCCGTGCTAGGATTGCTTGCCGATCGGCAAGCATGTTGCTGCCGATCTGCATTCTTGGCGTGCCAGGCATTTTCGATGGACCAAGGCTGCTAAATGAAGACATCAAGCCCACATTTGAAGTCCATGAAGATATGAAGCCCAAGTTTTGAAGAAAATTCAAAAAATGATGTCCAAGAATGCAATAATTATTCAACAAGGAAACATAAACCAACTAGGAAAAGATTTTCTTCCCCTTGTTGTGGCCGGCAACCCTAGCAGTTTTTCCTCTATATATATCCAAATTTTACACAAAAAAAATTGGTCACATTCCAAAGCAAAAATCTAGCCAAAGCTCTACCTAAATTTCCCCAAGAGTCCTACACAAAAACCCTAACCAAAACTACCTCCATCCCACCCAAAACTTCTGCCGAATTTTGGAACTTGCTACCGACTTTGCTTCCTTGTCGAGCATCAGCCTTTCGCCGATCACCACAAGCCGCCGGATCCATACAAGACGAAGTCTCCAAGGTTTCTAATGTGTGATCCATTCCCTTCTCTTGGTTTTGTAATTTTTGTTGTAGCTATGTTAAACTTTGTCTATGAAGTTAGCATGAATTCTTGGTTTCAAGTTGTATGTCTATGTATGAATTGGATTGAGATTTGGTTTTAAAATTTGCATGATCAATTTGTTTTGTTAATTTTTATCTGGTTTTTGGATGTAAGAATACAAATTGCATGTTAAAAAGTAAGGGAACTATGTAACGAATTAGTTAATAGGATAATCGGCAAGAATGCATGTTAACTTGGTTTTAGGGTTTTCTTGACTTGTTCTTTAAATTCGTGCGCTTAAAGATTGGTAGTTTATGAAATTGCAATATGTAGATTGTTAATCTCATTAGCCGAAAATAATATGGGTTAAGTAATCTTTAGGGTTATTTTAATTTGTGTTGTTTTCACGAGGGCTAGAGTAATTTAAATGAACATGCTTGTTAATAAGAAGTGGTGACGCCTTGCTTATTTAACTTGTTTCCAACTAAAGAAAAAGACTTTGTGCTTAATTACTTGTCATGTTTGTTTACGTCGATTAGAATATTCAAAGATGACTAGTATAATTTTAAGGTTAGGCGATTAGTCACTTAAAATACATGAGGAGTCTTAATCAATTAGTAGTGTCGATTAGGAGCTAATTGGGTTGGAGTTAAGTTGAGTCTAGAACATGTTAACATCTTACTGTGAGTCTTGCTTACTTGTTCGTTATGTGTTTTGATTGCTTTCGTGTTAGTGCTTTGTGGAAGAATGTCGACCAAACTTGTATATAGTAAATTATGATTTTACTTTCGTGCCTAGATATCTGTTAGAAGGCAGCTTTGATGCCGATCACAATTCATCCCCCATGATTTAGTTTCTTGTTTGTATATATGTGAATAAAGTGACATTGTTTGTGTGTGTGTGTATATATATATATATATATATATATATATGTGTGTGTTTTGTTTAACATTCTCATATTTCAGGTACCCTTAATCCCCGGCTTAGAACGATCCCTACTTATTCTATACTACTAATGATTGTAGGGTTATTATTGCTTGATGCTCGCTTCGGCGACTCATCATCTAGAAAGTTTTTCTCGATAATTTTTTAATTTTTTCAATTTTTCTTTTTTGTCTTTTAATTCTTTTTCAGTGATTCTAATATTTTCTAAATAAATTAAACGCTGAGAAGAAATACTTTAATGATTAAAATTAACTGTTTACCTTTGAGTACAGAGGATAAATTATATATATGTAATATGCTGAATAAACAAAATTATGGGCTCACCACGCTCCGTCAAAACTTAATAAAAGAGAAAAAACAACGATTAAGGGTATTTTAGTCTTTTTGACAGTGTTAACAGAAAATTCTAAAGGAATATTCTGTCTTTTAACAGTACAAGTACGAAAGCTATGTCAGGATTCAAACATGGGATACCAATATGATATATTCAAAACCTGAGATACCAAAGTTTATAAAAGCTGAAAGGTGAGGTATCACTCAGGTCATTATCTTTTCCTATATATACCTCCACTGTGGAGAAGAATATATCAATCAAATCATTAAACCCAAATCATATTCTTATTTTCAACTTGGCATCAGAGCCAGCACAAAGCACCATTTTTTCAGTTGCACAACCCAAATCCCACAAACAAAAGCACAAACCCTACATCACATATTTTTCCGCTGCACATCTCACAAAGCACAAACCCTAAAACTCAAACATACTCCCACAAAAGCAAAGAGCATCACACAACCACCAAAATCCAAAGCGAAAGCAAAAACAAAGCAAAGGAAGAAGTTGCTGGACCCATCACACCACGTGCTAGGATTGAGTGCGCAGCCAAGCCACCACCAGCCGAACTGAGCCATTGTTCTGCTCCTCTCTGCTCCATCTCTGCTCCACTCTTCAAAGAGTCGTTATTGAAACACAAGAGCGATGTCTGTTCCCGGTTCAAAGAGTTTCACAAGATGGTGTCTACACAATATCAACAGACTATTCGTGTTTTCCAATCTGACAATGGTGAAGAATATGTGAATGGCCCTATGCAAGAGTTCACACAATCTCAAGGAATTCGGCATCAAACTTCAAATTCCTATACTCCTCAGCAAAATGGATTGGCAGAACGGAAGAATCGGCAGTTGCTTGAAGTTGTTCGTGCCTCATTGTTTGGCATGAATGTGCCTCGTGAATATTGGGGAGAAGCTGTGAAGTCTGCTGCATATCTCATCAATCGTACTCCTTCTCGGGTAATTGAGTTTCAAAACCCTCAGCAACAGCTTCACACGCTTCTTTCAGTTCCATCAAGGCCTAATTTAGAACCGCGTGTATTTGGCTGCACAGTGTATGTTCATATTCCCAAACCTCAACGAAGTATACTTGATCATCGTGCGAGAAAGTGTGTTTTTGTGGGTTACGCAGAGTTTCAGAAGGGTTACAGATGTTATGAATCCCACACTGACACAATACATACATCGCTTGACGTTTTTTTTCGGGAATCTGAACCTCATTTCTCAAGTGGAGTTTCAGCGTCTTCTCTTCAGGGGGAGAAAACTTATGAAGGAAATTCCAGACATGTATTTGAAATAGAAGAATTTGAAGACGTCAAAGCACATGAAGAAAAATTCTAAACATGTGATGATTTGACAACAGAAAGCCAAGCAGCATATCCATATGACAAACAAACAGACCTAGCAGATGGAAGAGAGGACAACCGGACCCACATGCAGCAGGTGGAAGAAGAAGTGGGCACCCGGACTCGGACCCACGTGCAAACCCACGTGGAACAGGAAGTCCATGTGAAGCAGATGGGAGAAAAACGACATGTCGTTTCTCCTGATGAGCCGAGCCGCCAAGCTGTCCTCCTGAACAAACACAACAGAAACGACATGTCGTTTTTGCCGAGCCCAGTCTTTAAGCCGAGCCGAGCCGACACGTGGCGCAAGTGGTGCAGGCCCTTTTCCTGCTCACTTTTCGGATGATTGTGACCCTGTTGTTACTGATTCACCAACTGAAGAATCTGTTGTGAATGTTCCTCATCAGGTACCATTATTTTCCAACGAACCTAGAAAATCACATAGGGCTACTAACGGTGTTCCTCCAAAATATTATGAGTCAGACATCACAGCCAAAGCAAAATACCATATAGCCAATTTTATGTCTAATCATAGGTTGTCAATCAATTATCTTCTGTATCTATTCCAAGTAGTGTACAAGATGCATTGGCAGATCCCAAGTGGAAACAAGCGATGAATGAAGAACTTGAAATCTTGCAGAATTCAACTTGGGATATTGTGACTATGCCACTTGGAAAGAAGACTGTTGGATGTCGTTGGGTGTATACACTGAAACTTAAAGCAGATGAGAGTATTGACAGATATAAAGCCAGATTGGTTGCCAAAGGATACACCCAGCGCTATGGAATTGATTATGAAGAGATATTTGCACCTGTAGCGAAGATCAACACTGTCTGAATATTGATCTCACTAGCAGCAACTAGAGAGTGGCCCCTTCGTCAATTTGATGTGAAGAACGCATTCCTCAATGGAAACTTAGAAGAAGAAGTGTACATGGACATACCACCAGGAGTCAAGAATAATCATTGTGATGCTGCCAAGGCTAGGTCTGCAAATTGAAAAAGTCTATATGGTTTAAAACAATCTCCTAGAGCATGGTTTGGAAGATTTTCCAAATCAATGAAGGTGTTTGGTTACAGACAGAGCAACTGAGATCATACTTTGTTCATTAAGCGTAGTCATGGTAAGATTACTGCTCTGATAGTATATGTTGATGATATGATTGTCACAAGAGATGACCCAAAAGATATGGAGGCCCTACATAAATATCTTTCAAAAGAGTTTGAGATGAAAGACTTTGGACAATTAAAATACTTTCTTGGTATTGAAGTTGCAAGATCTAAGAAAGGAATCTCTTTATTCCAGCGTAAGTATGTACTCGACTTATTAGCTGAGACATGAATGCTTGATTGCAAACCAGTTGAGACACCGATTGAGATGAATCACAACCTTGTCATCTATCTGAATCAGGTTCCAACATATAAAAGATGGTACCAACGTCTAGTAGGGAGACTCATTTATCTTTCTCATACCAGACATGATATTGCGTATGTTGTGAGTGTGGTTAGCTAGTTTATGCATTGTCCCAGTGAAGAGCATATGGATACAATATATCGTATTCTGAAGTATCTTAAGAAGGCACCTGGAAAAGGTTTATTGTTTGAAAAGAAGAATGAATCAGAAGTCGTGGGATATACAGGTGCTGATTGGGCAGGTGATAAGACTGATATAAGATCTACATCTGGATACTTCACTTTTGTTGGAGAAAATCTAGTGACTTGCACTACCAGAAAAAAGGCTTTTCCCGACGAAATTAAAAAAAACAGCCGACGAATTAAAAATTTCGTCAGTAATTCCAACGAATAGGCGATAATTTTATTTTTCGTCGGTGGAAAAACAAAATCGTCGGCCATAGTTTAACCATAGCCGACGATACTGTTTTTTCGTCGGTATAAAAAAAATCGTCGGCTATATTCATATTTCAGTCGACGATTTGAAATATCGTCTGCCGTTCTCTAAAACATTAGCCGACGAAAACTTTTGAAATTTTGGCCGACGAAATTGACATTTTCGTCGTCTATAAGTCTATATATTTTCGTCGGCTATAAGTCTATATATTTTCGTCGACGAAATTGTCTCTCGTCGGCTATGATTTAAAACAAAAAAAAAAAAAAAATGACCAGATTCCATTTTCTATCACTAACGATAAACCATTGCTTCATCCTTCCAACAGAAAAAAGTCATGAAATAAGATATGACCAAAGTGATAAAATACATTTACGGTTGAAAAATGACAAGATTCCGATAAAATCTGAGTGTCGAAAGATGCGGTCAAAGGTTTTATTCCTTCGTTTCCCTAATGGTAGCGTTACCTTCGGTAAATATTTTGAGGAAAATTTTTATACGATTAGTTGCATCTCATCGATTTGAAACTATTATCTGTTGAAAGTCAGGCAAAAAAACGTCATTTAGACAGTCCAATTACCGTTCCGATCGAGCCTTTAACGTTGTCAGCTGAAGTTGGATTTTTTTCCATACATGTATTTAATCGTAACGGTGATATCTGACGGTTGGAATAGATTTTCTAAACTTTTAGATTCAAAATCAGAACATATGCACTAATGTTCTTTTACTTGTTTACTAAGTGTTTAAGTGAATGTATAGTTTCAAATAGTTACTATACGTAGACTCTTCAAATGCAAAAATGTTGTAAAATAAGATATGACCGAAATAATGAAATACGTCTACAGTTGAAAAATGACAAGGTTCTGATAAAATCTGTGTGCCGAATGTTGCGGTTAACTGTTTTTTACTTTCGTTTTCCTATGGGTAGCATGACGTTCGTTAAATCAATTTTGTAAAATTTTTATATGATTAGTTGGGTCTCATTGATTTGAAACTATTATCTGTTGAAGGTCAGGCCAAAAAATGTCATTTAGACAGTCCAATTACCATTTCTAAGCGTTTAGAGGTTTGACTTACCCGGTTGACCGTTCCGATCAAGCCTTTAACGTTGTCAGCTGAAGTTGGATTTTTTTCCATACATGTATTTAATCTTAACGGTGATATCTGATGGTTAGAATAGATTTTCTAAACTTTTAGATTCAAAATCAGAACATATGCACTAATGTTCCTTTACTTGTTTACTAAGTGTTTAAGTGAATGTATAGTTTCAAATAGTTACTATACGTAGACTCTTCAAATGCAAAAATGTTGTGAAATAAGATATGACCGAAATAATGAAATACGTCTATGGTTGAAAAATGACAAGGTTCTGATAAAATCTGTGTGCCGAATGTTGCGGTTAACTGTTTTTTACTTTCGTTTTCCTATGGGTAGCATGACGTTCGTTAAATTAATTTTGAAAACTTTTTATATGATTAGTTGCGTCTCATTGATTTGAAACTATTATATGTTGAAGGTCAGGCAAAAAACGTCATTTAGATAGTCCAATTATCATTTCTAAGCGTTTAGAGGTTTGACTTACCCGGTTGACCGTTCCGATCGAGCCTTTAACGTTGTCAGCTGAAGTTGGATTTTTTTCCATACATGTATTTAATCTTAATAGTGATATCTGACGGTTGGAATAGATTTTCTAAACTTTTAGATTCAAAATCAGAACATATGCACTAATGTTCCTTAACTTGTTTACTAAATGTTTGAGTGAATGTATAGTTTCAAATAGTTACTATACGTAGACTCTTCAAATGCAAAAATGTTATGAAATAAGATATGACCGAAATAATGAAATACGTCTACGGTTGAAAAATGACAAGGTTCTGATAAAATCTGTGTGCCGAATGTTGCGGTTAACTGTTTTCTACTTTCGTTTTCCTATGGGTAGCCTGACGTTCGTTAAATCAATTTTGTAAAATTTTTATATGATTAGTTGCGCCGCATTGATTTGAAACTATTATCTGTTGAAGGTCAAGCCAAAAAACGTCATTTAGACAGTCCAATTACCATTTCTAAGCGTTTAGAGGTTTGACATACCCGGTTGACCATTCCGATCGAGCCTTTAACGTTGTCAGCTGAAGTTGGATTTTTTTCCATACATGTATTTAATCTTAACGGTGATATCTGACGGTTGGAATAGATTTTCTAAACTTTTAGATTCAAAATCAAAACATATGCACCAATGTTTCTTAACTTGTTTACTAAGTATTTAAGTGAATGTATAGTTTCAAATAGTTACTATACGTATACTCTTCAAATGCAAAAATATTGTGAAATAAGATATGACCGAAATAATGAAATACGTCTACGGTTGAAAAATGACAAGGTTCTGATAAAATCTGTGTGCTGAATGTTGCGGTTAACTGTTTTTTACTTTAGTTTTCCAATGGGTAGCCTGACGTTCGTTAAATTAATTTTGTAAAATTTTTATATGATTAGTTGCATCTCATTGATTTGAAACTATTATCTGTTGAAGGTCAGGCCAGAAACCGTCATTTAACTAGACTAATTTCCGTTTTTAAGCGTTTAGAGGTTTGACTTAGTGGTTTGACCTATAGTTTAGCCGACGAAAATTATATTTCGTCGGCTAAACTCTTGCGATCCGCGCCTTTTTATTGTCCGCCGTTGGATGACTCAGATCCGACGGCTGTTGATCTTCCAAAGAATAGCCGACGACATTCAAAGAATAGCCGACGAAATCTTTTAAATCGTCGGCTAAACTCTTGCGATCCGCGCCTTTTTATTGTCCGCCGTTGGATGGCTCAGATCCGATGGCTGTTGATCTTCCAAAGTATAGCCGACGACATTCAAAGAATAGCCGACGAAATCTTTTAAACCGTCGGCTATTCTCTCTGCTATAAAAGCTGAAAGTCGCAGCAGCCCGACTTTTTTCTCTCCTAAACCCTAAAACGTCTCCTCCTCCTCCTCCTCCTCCTCCGGCCTCCTCCTCCTCCTTCCCCTCCTCCTTCTCCTCCTCCTCCGGCCTCCTCCTCCTCCTTCCCCTCCTCCGGCCTCCTTCCCCTCCTCCTCCTCCTTCTCCTCCGGTCCAAAGGTAATTTTTGTTTTTTGTTTTTTTTTGCAATTTATTTTAATTGTATAATTTAGATATTTAAGTGTGTGTTAAATTGTTATATATATTGGTTATATATATAAATTGTTAGGTTAATTATATATATAAATTTATAGATTAATTATATAAATTGTTATATATTTGTTAATATATACACATATTTGTATATATATATATATATATATATATATATATATATATATGTTAATGTATATTTTAATTGTTATATATAAATTGTTAAATTAATTATATATATAAATTGGTAGCCTAATTATATAAATGGTTATATTTATGTTAATATATAAATGGTTATTTGTATGTATATATATGTTAATGATGAAATATAGTTATATTTGTATATAAATGGTTATATTTATGTTAATGGTTAGTATTATTTACAATTAGTTAAATTATAAATATTAATTTGTTAGTATGTTTTAAAATATGTTAGTATTGTTGGTTATTATATTAATTAGAATTTGTTATTTAATGTAATATAATTTAATATTAATTAATGTATTAATTTATTTGTTTCCAGATGGCCGATGCATTTAGACAGCTATTCAGAGGCCGTCGTTCCAGATCTAGGGGTTCTGGAAGTTCTGGCGGATCCGGAGACTCCGAGAGGACCCCTAGCCAGCCTGAGAGGACCACCAGCCAGCCTCAGAGGATCGATTCATCCCAGCCGCGGAGGAGTGTGAGCAGCCGGCACCAGACCCTTTTATCGGCGGGGCGGCCGTCGAGCAGTTCATGTCCCCCTCTCCGGCCAGATCCTCCGAGATGTAGTACGCAGCTATTTCAGGACGACATAGCTCCAGACGTTCATCAGGTCCGTATGCCTGAGGTTCATCGGGAGCCGATGACGAGTCCTGCGCCGTCTGCTGATGACTCTACTGAGGGGCCTACTCTCCCTAATCAGCTGTACCTGCCATACCCGAGGTCGACGAGTGTGGTGTGCCCATATGGCCTAATAGGCCTCAGTACGTGAGTGTTGTGGAGGCATACCATCATGAGCCATTTGAGAAACCTGAGCTCCTGATTTCGGCGAGATTAAAAAGAAAGTCGATAGACGGGTCATCGAGTTCAAGTAACATTTGATTTTATTAATTAAATGTTTTATTAAAATTAACGCACTAATATTTAATTTTATTAACCAATCGTCGTTTATGTGATAGGGACCGCCGCTAGCAGTTCAAGCAGGAATACGAGAGGTGTCATATATTTTGATACGCTCAGGAAAAGTGTTGAGACCAGCGGGAGGATCCAAATCAACGAACCCCCTAATCAGGATGTTAAGGGGAAAAAACACAGGATTACGCGGGTTGCGTGGGAGCACTAATTAGGGATAGAGTCCCTATGTTGTGGACACGGTGGGCTGATGTGCCGGAAGAGATCAAGAGGGAGGTCAACAACGCGGCGTCGGTGAGTAATTTAAAAAACTTAATTTCTTTATCGTAATATTTAATAATTTTCGGTATTGTTATAATTTTAAAACTAATAAAATATTATCTTTCAGGCATACTTCGAGATTGCCAAACACAAGCAGGCTTGGGCGTACGCGATGCAGAACTCGAGGTACGTTGGGAATTCCTCATCTTATAATTTGAAATATTTTATGATATTAATAATATTTCTAATGCACTTTTGTTTTTTCCGTAGGTTCAAAGAGTGGAAGAACGAGCTCCGTACCCACTTTACCGAATACGACAAATATGGTCGTATGGGTACTCCAAGAGAGTTCATGTTCAGGGAGTACGAGTGGCGTTGGTTGAAGACAGTAGACTTCAACAACCCAGTTATGCAGGTAAATACTAAACTTAACTATAAATGTTTATTTTGTTAATATTTTAATTATTAGTTTAATTATTTTATAATTATTACACTAATATTTTTTTATGCATTTTTCTAATATTTTATTATTTATTTGAAGGAACGGTCTCAGATAAACTATGTGAACCGCCGCTGTAACACAACCCCCCATCATGGTGGTTCTAGGCCATTTTCACAATATCAGGAGGAGGCGCTTAGAGATCATCCTTTAAGTAACCCGTACGTAGAGACGTTCAAGAAGGCTTATCTATTAGCGACAGAAGAGCTTGTAAGTCGTTGATTACGATTTTAAAATTTTAATTATTAATTTTACTTAATTATATATTTGTTAGAATATTAATTTTTTTTTTCCCGTTCAATTAGGAGAGGGTGAACCGGGCCCAAGAAGAAGTGTTGTAGGCAGTAGTTCGGGAGACACAACCGAACATTTCAGAGGAAGATCTGCAAGAAGCCCTGAGCCAGGTCGACCGATCGAATGTCCAAACTGCAGCGAGGATATTCGACGCAGCCTTCCCAAAACGGTCAAACGACTACTACTGCCGGGGTTTGGGAAGTTCTGGAATAGGGGTCCTGAAGACCACTAAGGGAGCTCAAAAGAGGGGAGGCGGGGACACCCAACAGATGAAGGGGGAAATGCAGAGATTGGCAGAAGAAAATGCAAGATTGGCGGCCCAGTTCCAGAGATCACAGGAGCAACAACGCAGAACACAGCAGTATCAGATGGAAATGGAGCGTTGGCATGCTGAATACGAGAGAATTCGGCGACAGAACTACACCGGCCAACAAAACTGGTGGTATGCTTGTTCGCGGCACAACAACAAGGCCTTGAACCACTCCCCCGTTTGAGCCGTTAGATGAACCTCGAATGCCGAGAGCTCCCGAGTTCATTCAGCAGGATGACGAGCATGATGAACAACAGGATGGTAGCCAGGATTAGGGTTTAGGGTTTAGGGATGGAACAAATTAAATAATTAATGAAAAACGTGTTTCTTGTTGGATTGTCATTGTGAATTGCAGGTTGCTTGGAATGGTAATTTAGAAATTAATTTAATTTTTTTTCCCCAAAATGTAAGAACAGCCGACGATATTGACATTATTTCGTCAGCTATCACTGCTATAGCCGACGATTTTTACAAAATTTCGTCGGCTATAACTGTTATAACCGACGAAAATGACATTATTTCGTCGGTGGTCTATGTTAAATAGTGACGGTTTCGTCGGCTATAACTAATTAATGCCTCTTAAAATATTAATATATTCCGACGAAATCTTAATGTCGTCGGCTATACTTCAGAACAATTAACCGACGAAACAGAAGAGATCGTCGGCTATATTTTACGATATCGTCGGCCATATGTGAAAATATCCGACGAATTTCGTCGGGCATTATGCCAAGGTTTGGTGGACGAAATGTATTTTCGTCGGTGATAATGGCCGACGATTTCGTTATTTCGTCAGGCATATTTGAAAATGGCCGATGATTTCGTTATTGTCGTCGGGTTTCGTTATTACCGACGCCGTTTTATCGACGAATAATAGCCGACGAAATTTTCGTCGATAGAAGGAATACCCGACGAAAATTTTGAATAGTAGACGAAATTTTTTTCGTCGGCTATTCTGTCCGATCTGGTAGTGTTTGTTTTTTTTTTGTTTTAATTTAACAAAAACAAATTGTGCAAGAACTACCAAGACTTTTCTTTACGTGCATGTGTGATGTATTTTACTTTTAAGGTTTGAGGAATAATTCTTTTCAGAAAAAGATTTACAGAAAAAAAAAAAAACCAATACCAATAGGAAGAGAAAGCTGAAGCAAATTTGACCAGAATCAAACTTTATCGGCTCGCTCTCTTCTTCTTGAATGATTGTTATTTGGAAATTTAATCCCAATCCAAACCCTAATTTCCAAAAATTAACCAAAAAAAGCGAGATTGCATTCAACCCGAACCTGCAAAACGCTATTACAATAGCAAGTATTGCCAAAATTCAAAAACAAACATTAGAAGAGCAACAAACAAACTAAAACTCGAATTTAGTTTAGAAAATAATTTAATCACAAGGTTAAATATGAAAATAACAAAATAGATTTCATAAAAACAATTAAAACAATTATCCCACATTCTTTTTTCTCTCTCACACTATCCCTCTGCAATAAATGTCTAATTTAATTTTTTTTTATTTTTTATTTTTTCAGATTAAAAGATTAATTACATGCAGAACATGTATAAGTGGCTAGTGTCTTTAATAAAAAGAATGAAAATAATTAGGAAAACTAGAATATACCCGTCGCTAGAGAAATGCCACCCAGATAAATCTGCTGCTTCTTTTAGAGCTGCTCTCCATCTTAACACCCTGTCATCTTCGAATCTGCATTCATGCTTTGCAAGTGCCTCACCAAATCTACCTTTTTGGTTTCTTACGTCCGAAGGATCCACTTTGTAAAAGATTGGACAAACCATTTGTTTCTTTGATCTTCTATGTCCAAGGATATGAACCAGTTCATCCAGACACCACTTTTACGATGCATAGTTTTCGGAGAACACGATAAGAAGCCCTGAGCCAGGTCGACCGATCGAATGTCCAAACTGCAGCGAGGATATTCGACGCAGCCTTCCCAAAACGGTAAAACGGTAAAACGACTACTACTTCCGGGGTTTGGGAAGTTCTGGAATAGGGGTCCTGAAGACCACTAAGGGAGCTCAAAAGAGGGGAGGCGGGGACACCCAACAGATGAAGGGGGAAATGCAGAGATTGGCAGAAGAAAATGCAAGATTGGCGGCCCAGTTCTAGAGAACACAGCAGTATCAGATGGAAATGGAGCGTTGGCATGCTGAATGCGAGAGAATTCGGCGACAGAACTACGCCAGCCAACAAAACTGGTAGTATGCTATGTTCGCGGCACAACAACAAGGCCTTGAACCCTCGCCCCCGTTTGAGCCGTTAGATGAACCTCCAATGCCGAGAGCTCCCGAGTTCATTCAGCAGGATGACGAGCATGATGGACAGCAGGATGGTGGCCATGATTAGGGTTTAGGGTTTAGAGATGGAACAAATTAAATAATTAATGAAAAACGTGTTTCTTGTTGGATTGTCATTGTGAATTGCAGGTTGCTTGGAATGGTAATTTAGAAATTAATTTAATTTTTTTTCCCCAAAATGTAAGAATAGCCGACGATATTGATATTATTTCGTCAGCCATCACTGCTATAGCCGACGATTTTTACCAATTTTCGTCGGCTATAACTGTTATAGCCGACGAAAATGACATTATTTCGTCGGTGGTCTATGTTAAATAGTGACGGTTTCGTCGGCTATAACTAATTAATGCTTCTTAAAATATTAATATATTCCGACGAAATCTTCATGTCGTCGGCTATATTTCAGAACAAATAACCGACGAAACAGAAGAGATCGTCGGCTATATTTTACGATATCGTCGGCCATATGTGAAAATATCCGACGAATTTCGTCGGGCATTATGCCAAGGTTTGGTCGACGAAATGTATTTTCGTCGGTGATAATGGCCGACGATTTCGTTATTTCGTCGGCTTTTGTTATTACCGACGCCGTTTTATCGACGAATAATAGCCGACGAAATTTTCGTCGGTAGAAGGAATACCCGACGAAAATTTTGAATAGTAGACGAAATTTTTTTCGTCGGCTATTCTGTCCGATCTGGTAGTGTTGGCGTAGCAAAAAACAAAAAGTTGTTGCTAGATCAAGTGCAGAAGTAGAGTTTCGAGGTATGGCACATGGGGTATGTGAATTGTTATGGATTCGAACGTGTTAAAGAGCTTTTGTATCAAACTTGAGAAGCCTATGGATTTACATTGTGATAACACATCAACAATTGAAATTGCTCATAATCCGGTTCAGCATGATCAAACTAAGCATGTGGAGGTGGATCGATTGTTTATCAAGGAGAACTTAGACAGGAAAGTCATTCGATTCCCTTTTGTATATACAGAAGACCAGTTGGCGGATGTTCTTACCAAAGGAGTGTCAAGGAAAACATTCGATGATTCAATTGACAAGTTGGGCATGATTGACATCTATGCACCAACTTGAGGGGGAGTGTAGAATATTCTAGTATATTTACTTTCCTTGTATGTGTAGATTAATTACTATGTATATTCTTAGATTATATTTTCCTTATAGATGTAGGTTTGTATTCCTATATATACCTCCACTGTGCAGAAGAATATATCAATCAAATCATTAAACCCAAATCATTTCTTATTTTCAACTGTTACGAGGTTGGTTTAAAATCTTGTACTTGAGAAACTCTTCACACTCATGAAATCAGTTCAACTACTTGCTTTGATTTTAAGTCTGCTTTGATCATTTGTTTTTGAAACTATCTTTTGGTAATTTCTGGTTCTGCCAGCAACACAAAAACACTTGGTTTTTGTTTCCCTTGTGCTTGTCAATCTTTATGTCTGTTTTTGGTCCTGGACCATACATGTTTTCTTATTGTTCATCTACCGTAAACCATTTTACCTGCTGTAGGTAGCATGGAACATGAGCAATTATCACGGTTGAGAGTTACAGCTGCCACCCTTTCTGAACTGTCAGTTGCTCCTGAGCTGTTAGAAAGCACCGGAAGTTTGCTTGATGGCAGGTTATATTTTGTTGAACCCACTTGTCATAAACTATTCTTCTTTTCAATGCAAAAGCACACGGCAGAAACCCACGAAAGGCTCTGCATAGAAAAACCTCGATCTTATTAGGATAATTCAGTCTCCATAAACGCCAGCCATCGAGTCTCCCCGAGTCTCCCCCCACCGCACTGCCAGCCGCCTCTGCCGTCTTTCGACTCTGCTCCTGACGTAATATCGGACTTCACCGAGTATCTCCCTGTTCTGTTACAGTGCTAACATAATTCGCGAGAAAGTTTTAACAAAGCTTGATTATTGAGCTCCAAGTCTTGCAAACCCAAACCACCCTCCCCATTTACATCTACACAGATTTTTCCTACTTACACCAATGCAAACCCTTCTTTCCTCCCCCATTTCCCCACCAGTAACTAGTAATCTTTGACTAAAGACTTATGAACACCTTTAGGTGATTGGAAAGTACTCGGTATATGTAGGAATCGCTGGGGCCGCAGCTTTGTTAAGCGTCTTTTTACCCACTTTGGAGAGAAACTTACTCTGCCACCCCACTAGATGATGATCCAACCTCTCATTCAAGCCTTTAAACAACTCTTTGTAATAAACCCCAGCAAGTGTAGGCAATCCCAAATGCCTGTCATGGAAAGGAACAATCTGCATTCGCAACAATATTGCTTCAACTCCCCTTTCCTTTCCGCAATGATTCCCTGTCCGAACGCAACAGCCGATTTATCTTCAAGTTCTCAACCTCATTTACTTCTGCTCTAGGAAAAATTAAGTCGTCATCTGATAGTGCTCTTCAGTTTTCTTGTCATCACAACTAGGGTATTACTTCTAATCCTGAAATTGTAACATGTTTGCTGCCGCTCATTTTATTTGTAGCAGTTTTCAAGGGATTAGATGGATAAGTTGCTGACAATTGCTAATGCTTCTGCAGGGTCTTGATGATCTAATTAGTTTGTTTCGACAACCTCCCTCACGTAAAGTGAAAACAGCTAGGGTTGATTAATCCATACATTTGAGCGTTGGAGAAAACATGTCTAGGGTGCATGTCAACAATGATTGGAAGTAAAAAAGCTACAACTGCACGCCAGTTGGGAGCAAAGTGAACTAGTGATTGTCCACTCAGCTCACTTTATATTTGGATTTGAAAGTCTCATCTTCTTGAGCGGAATTATGATGGTACATGCTGTATTCCACACATGATTATTGATTAATCCACTCCTAAGCGGCAGATTATTGCCATATTAAGAACAATTAAACCACTGATACGAAATGCAAATTGGTATAATCTCCCACCAACATCATTCCCTCGGGTCATATCGACCCATGATGTAACCAAAACCACACGCTTGGCTTTGGATGGAGATGTTTGGCAAGCAGAATCCTGATTCTAGTTACATTCCAGAACACTATTTCAAGACTTGACAAAAATGACATTTAACTGGAAAATACTCGCGAAGTGAGCAACAACATGTCGTATAGATAGATAAACCTGGAAACAAGCTCATGGAATTCGGAAAGTGTTGCAGCAGATTAAGCGGCAAGCCAAGCTAACTATAGGCCACTGAACTATTTTTTCAGGAGCTTAATTACTTTGTATCCAAACCGAAGATATAATCAACAAAAGTGCACAACTTATGACTAAAAGGGCGTGGGAATCTATGCGATAGTAGTAGGTTATGCAATTCTGGTTGAGTTAGAGGATGAGGTTGACTCCTGACCAATTTACCATAACATTCAGGTAGTCCTTCAAGGATGCGACAAGTTAAATCACGATCGTTTACTGGAACCCCTGCCCGTTTAAGTGAGAAGGCTAATACTTCAGCCTCTTTGAGGTATTCTTTCAAACTCAATCCCCTCAACTTCAGGTTTTGGAGGCCAGCCTTCAGGTATTGGAGGTGAGCATTGAGCATTATTTTGGTTCTATGCGATCGCAGTAGGTCAAGCAATTCTTGTATAGTTACAGGATGAGGTTGATTCCTGATAGAGGCAACCACTTCTTCATAATCTTCAGGTAATGCTTCAAGGATGCGAGAAGTTAACTCACGATCATTGATAGGACATCCTGCCGCTTCAAGTTCATCAGTTATTTCTCGAGCCTGTTTGAGGTATTCTTCCAAATAGAAAAACTTCAAGTTTTGGAGGCGAGCCTTGAGCCCTAGCACATGAGTTTCTGCAGATTTAGCCAAAACGTCTTCCAAGTGCACCCACAAAGCTTGTCCACTTGTGCAATCTCTTGTGTATCCGAGTAGTTTCGGAGATAAGCTAGCATTGATCCAAGTCAGGAACATTTGGTCCTTTTGTATCCAACTGGTATAGGCAGGGTTTTCGCGACGGCTTTTTTTTTCGCGACGGCTTTCTTTTTTCTCGTCGTCTTCATCATCAGTAGTCAGGAATTGTGGTGGGCACTGCTCTCTTCCTTGGGCATGATTCAATATATTATAGGCTTTCAGAACTGGGATGAACAAGGACTTCCAGAGTATATAATTATTCTCGGTAAGTTGGATTGGCATGAGTTGAGGCGCCGGAGGTGGAAGAAAGGTTGGAGATGAGGAGGACTCGGCCATGACAGGAGGCGATGGTGACATGTCTTGGTTATGAATGTGGTTGGACTAACCTTCAGCCATGTTTGCTACTAACTCTTCATTATGGATGGCTTTTATCTTCTGATATATAAACAACGTAAATGTGTATATTTATATCTTCACACAAGCTATGAGGTGGCACGGTGAGCGGGACGCGGGAGACGCAGATATCATGACACACATCTCTGACGGAGCGGCTTGGAAGCATATAAACAATGAGTTTCCTCATTTTGCGTCAGATGTCAGAAACGTCAGGCTCGGGTTCTCAACCGACGGGTTCAACCCTTTCGGCACCATGAGTCTTTCATACAGTATATGACCGGTGGTTTTGGTACCTTACAACCTTCCTCCTTGGATGTGCATGAAGAAGGAATATAATATGTTGACGTTGTTGATTCCGGGGCCTGGTTACCCAGGGAAATGTCTCGATGTGTAAATGAGACCATTGATTGAAGAGCTTAAGGTATTGTGGGACGTTGGTCATCCCACTTTTGACAAGTACAAGCAGGAGACGTTCCAGATGCATGCCATGGTTATTGGTACCATTAGTGATTTTCCTGCTTATGGGATGTTGTCGGGCAGCGTTGTTAGGGGATACAAGGCTTGTCCAGAGTGCCTCAGCGATTATGGGAGCACCCCTCATTGCAACAAGATATGCCGAATGGGTCATCGTGTGTTCCTTCCGGCGGATCACCACTGGCGTTACGAGTCCGCCGCATTTGATGGAACCGAAGAACACGGTGGTCCTCCCAGAAGATGGACGGGAAGAGAAATTTTAGCAGTGCTTAATGAGTACGATTTTGGGCCCCTCAGCAATCATCCCGATATTGTAGCGGAAATACCTGAAAGACCTGAGCAGTACAAATTCTGGACACATAAGAGCATATTGTGGGAACTCCCGTACTGGTGCGAGTTGCTGATCCGTCACTTCCTAGACGTTATGCACATAGAAAAAAATGTTTCTGAAAGTGTGGTGGGCACAACGCTGAACTTGGAGGGGAAGACGAAAGACGGTCCTAAGGCTCGCACTGATCTGCAAAACATGAATATCAGAAAACAACTATGGTTGAAACAAGGGAAGAGAAAAATGCCTCAAGCTCCTTACACCGTCAAGCCTGAGCATAAACCAGAAATTTTCCATTAGATAAGTCGGGCCAAGTATCCTTCAGGCTTTCCTGGAAATATAGCCAAGTGTGTGAACAGACAATTCAACAATCTGTACGGGTTGAAAAGTCATGACAATCATATCCTGCTACAACGTCTCTTCCCTGTTTTCATTCGACCGTTCCTTCCCCGTCACGTTGTGGAGCCGTTAGTAGCGTTGGCAAGATTTTTCCAGAAGGTATGCACACGGGAAGTGAGAAAATCTGACCTCCGGGAAATGCAACAAGACATCGTTCATATCATGTGTAAATTTGAGATGATATTTCCTCCAAATTTTTAAAACATCATGCCTCATCTCATGATCCATCTTCCTCGGCAGTTGTTGCTTACCGGTCCTGTGCACTTCACTTGGATGTATCCGATGGAAAGGTACGTATTTTACACCTTATGTTAATTTCCTCATCAATATATGTGATATAGTGTTAATGTATTATCATAACACTTTAAAAACTTAATTTATAGGCAACTTGGACAATACGGTGGTTTTGTCCAAAACAGATCCGCACCTGAAGGATGTATAGCTGAAGCATATATTGCGCACGAGTGTGTCACCTACATGAAGCTGTATTTAGGAGCGTTACAGGAAAGCATACCGGAAGATGTACCTTCACAGTTCAATCTTTCCATACTCTCCGACGATGTTGTACTCGGTGGAAACATGCCAGTTTCCTACAAGTTGAAAGATTATGAGGTAGCCATTGCACATTGGTGGGTACTAATCAACTGTCCAGAAGTTCAGTTTTGGAAGAACATACATCTAAACTGTGAACAAGTACGAGGTGATGTCGATTACCACAACCGGACATTCGCAGAGTATTTCGGCCGCTGGGTACGTAACTTTAACACTATTCTATACGTGTTTATATATTATTGTGTATATTTATTCATATTTATAGTTGATTCTGATGGTTGCAGATGGAACTTATTCAAAATGATAATCACCCAAATTGGTCGCACGAACTCAGACTTTTAGCGATGAGACCGGTCTATTCAAAAGTTTATGCGATGTGCAAGGTGAATGGTGTGTTATTTCGATGTGAAGAGAGAGACCTCAGACTGAAAACACAAAATTCAGGGGTTATGGCACATGGTGGGGATGATGGAGTTGACTATTACGGTGTTCTCCATTCAGTTGTGGAACTGCATTACGGGGAAGGCATGAAAGTGCACCTTTTCAAGTGTAGATGGCTTGACACACGGCCGCAGAGCATGAAAACCGATCAATATGGCATAACTTCTGTGAACACTAGTACATCATGGTATGAGGACGACCCGTTCGTTTTAGCCACATGGGTGAAACAAGTGTTTTATCTTGATGATCTCGCCAAGGGTGACCCGTGGAAAGTAGTCAACACTATCCACCATCGCAACATTTACCGGACGTCTACACTTGGAGTGGCTGAAGAGAACGAGGAAGGGGGCACCACGTATCAAGAGCCCAACTCAAACGGTATTCCTGACTCCTCTTTTATTCGCCTAGACACGCCGGTGCGAATTCGACGTGAAGAGCCACTGCTTGTTGATGTTGATCCAAATGAAGAAACTAACGAGGACTCTAGTGGTGAGGAACGACATAGATTACCCCTATCGAGCAATTCAGAAACCGAAGAAGACTCATCCGATGATTCCGATTACAATCCGACGGATTAAGTAATTTAGATGATGTAATCCTTTCATTTGTAATCCACTCGATCATTTCTAATAAACGGGCGTGGGGATGAGCCTCCCAGCTAGGCTGGGTTCCAAACCCCTTAAAAAAAAAATTTTGAAATATGTTGACTGTTGGGTTTCTGTTTTTTTAGGTTCAATTTTGGTTATATATGAACAGGACATAGGCATACGGGAGGTGTAACACCACAGATTTTTTTATTTTTTTCACAGAATAGCCGACGAAAAATGCATTATTTTGTCGGCCATTATCATAATAGCCGACGAAAAATTCATTATTTCGTCGGCCATAAATTTATTGAAAAATAAATATTTTATTTTTGACAGAAAACGACAAAAGAATAGCCGACGAGCACTAGGTTTTATTTCGTCGGCTATGATTAAAAACAAAAAACAAAAAAACAGCAGCTTCTATTTTCTATCACTATCGACAAACCATTGCTTCATCCTTCAAATGCAAATGTGTCGTGAAATAAGATATGACCGAAATATTGAAATACGTCTACGGTTGAAAAATGAGAAGATTCCGACAAAATCTGTGTGCCGAATGTTGCGGTTAACTGTTTTTTAACTTCCGTTTTCCTATGGGTAGCCTGACGGTCTGTAAATATTTTTAGGAAAATTTTTATACGATTAGTCACGTCTCATCGATTTGAAACTATTCTCTGTTGAAGATCAGGCAAAAAAACGTCATTTAGACAGGCCAATTTCCGTTTTAAAGCGTTTAGAGGTTTGACTTCGCTGTTTGACCGTCCCGATCGAGCCTTTAACGTTGTCAGATGTAGTTGGATTTTTTTTCATACATGTTTTTAATCTTAACGGTGATATCTGACGGTTGGAATAGATTTTTCAAACTTTTAGATTCAAAATCGGACCATATGTACTAATGTTCCTTAATTTGTTTACTAAGTGTTTAAGTGAATGTATAGTTTCAAATAGTTACTATTCGTAGACTCTTCAAATGCAAATGTGTCGTGAAATAAGATATGACCGAAATATTGAAATACGTCTATGGTTGAAAAATGAGAAGATTCCGACAAAATCTGTGTGCCGAATGTTGCGGTTAACTGTTTTTTACTTCCGTTTTCCTATGGGTAGCCTGACGGTCGGTAAATATTTTGAGGAAAATTTTTATACGATTAGTCGCGTCTCATCGATTTGAAACTATTCTCTGTTGAAGATCAGGCAAAAAAAGGTCATTTAGACAGGCCAATTTCCGTTTTAAAGCGTTTAGAGGTTTGACTTCGCTGTTTGACCAAATGTTTAGCCGACGAAAAGTCTATTTCATCGGCTAAACTCTTGCGATCCGCTTATTGTCCGCCGTTGGATGGCTCAGATCCAACGGCTGTGATTTTCCAAAGTATAGCCGACGAAATATTTAATTTCGTCGGCTAAACTCCTGCGATCCGAGCCTTTTCATTGTCCGCCGTTGGATGGGGGAGATCGGACGGCTGCTGAGGGCCTAAAGTATAGCCGACGACATTCAAAGAATAGCCGACGAGTTCAAAGAATAGCCGACGAAATTAAAGATTTTGTCGGCTATAGTAGAGAATAGCCGACGAAATCTTTTTTAATCGTCGGCTATTCTATCGGGTATAAGTCTGAAACTGCCGAACCCTAGCCTCCATTTTCTGCATTTTTCTTCCGTTCTCCTCCTCCGTACACCTCCGCAGCAATTCAGATTGCGTCGCACCGCCGCTCTGCTCCTCCTCCTCCTCCATCTGATCCGGCCACTCCTCCTCCTCCCCTCCATCCGATCTGGCCGGCCACTCTCCTCCTCCTCCTCCTCCTCCTCCATCCGATCCGGCAACTGTCCTCCTCCTCCTCCGGCCACTCTCCTCCTCCTCCATCCGATCCGGTAACTTTTTTTTTATAATTATTTTAATTTAAATATGTTAATTTAGGTTAATTTATTTATGTTAATTTAGATATAATTTATTTAATTATTTATGTAAATTTATTTATTTAGATGTAATTGTTAATTTAGGTATTTATGTTAATTTAGGTATAATTTAGGTATTTATGTTAATTTAGGTATAATTTAGGTATTTATGTTAATTTAGGTAATTTTTAGGTATTTATGTTAATTTAGGTAATTTTTTTAAAATTTATTTTAATTATATAATTTAGATGTAATTGTATAATTTATACGTATAAATTGGTTGTTTAATTATATAAATTGGTAACTTAATTGTATAATTTAGCTTAATTATATATATAGCTTAATTATATTTAATTTTAATTATATAAATTATTATATATTTGTTAATAAATTAATTATATTTGTTATAATTTAGGTAAATAATTTGTTATATATTTAATTTTAATTATATAAATTGTTATATATTTGTTAATGAATTTAATTGTTATATATTTGTTATAATTTAGGTATATAAATTGTTATATATTTAATTTTAATTATATAAATTGTTATATAAATTGTTAAATTAATTATATATATAAATTAGTAGTCTAATTATATATATATATATATATTAATAAAGAAATATAGTTATATTTGTATATAAATAGTTATATTTAGGTTAATGGTTAGTATTATTTAAAATGGCCGCGGCTGCAGATGGCCGATGCAGTCAGAAAGTTATTCGTAGGCCGTCGTTCCAGATCGAGAGGTTCTGCAAATTCCGCCGGTTCCGCAGACTCCGACAGGACCCTTAGCCAGCCTGAGAGGACCACCAGCGAGCCGTGGAGGACTGTGGATTCATTCCAGCCGCGGATGAGTGTAAGTTCTCGGCACCAGACCCTTCTCCAGGCGGGGCGGCCGTCGAGCAGTTCACTTCCGCCTGTTGGGCCAGATGCTCCGAGGTTCAGTCGGCAGCTATTTCAGGACGACATAGCTGCAGATGTTCCTCAGGTTCGTATGCCTGAGGTTCATCGGGAGCCGATGAGGAGTCCGATGACGTCTACTGCCGACTCGACTGAGGCTCCTACTCTCCCAAACCAGCTCTACCTCCCGTACAACATTTCGGCGATACCGGAGGTCGACTATCGTGGTCTGCCCCTATGGCCTGATATGTCTCAGTACGTGAGTGCTGCGGAGGCATACCAGCAGCAGCCATTTGAGAACCCTGACCACCTTATTTCGGCGAGGAGAAAAGGAAAGTCGACAGACGAGTCATCCAGTTCAGGTAACATTTGATTTTATTAATTAAATGTTTTATTAAAATTAACGCACTAATATTTAATTTTATTAACCAATCGTCGTTTTTGTGATAGGGACAGCCGCTAGCAGTTCACGGAGGAATACGAGAGGTGTCATATGTTTTGACACGCTCAGGAAAACTGTTGAGCGCAGCGGGAGGATTCAGATCAACGAACCTCCTAATCAGGAGGTTCAAGGGAAGAAAAAACGCGACTACTCGGGTTGCGTGGGGTCACTGATTAGGGACAGAGTCCCTATGTTGTGGACCCGGTGGGCTGATGTGTCCGAAGAGATAAAGAGGGAGGTGAACAACGCCGCGTCGGTGAGTAATTTAAAAAATTTAATTTATTTATCGTAATATTTAATAATTTTCGGTATTATTACAATTGTAAAACTAATAAAATATTATTTTTCAGACATTCTTCAAGATTGCCGAACACAGGCGGGATTGGGTGGACACCGTGCAGAACTCGAGGTACGTTTGTTTTTATGATATTATAATTATCTTATAATTATTAATATTTTATGATATTAATAATATTTCTAATGCACTTTTATTTTTTTCGTAGGTTCAAAGAGTGGAAGAACGAGCTGCGTTCCCACTATAACGAATACGACAACCTTGGTCGTATGGGTACTCCCAGGGAGTTCATGTTCAGGGAGTACGAGTGGCGTTGGTTGAAGACAGTAGACTTCAACAACCCAGTTATGCAGGTAAATACTAAACTTCAGTAAAAATGTTTATTTTGTTAAAATTTTAATTATTAGTTTAATTATTTTATAATTATTACACTAATATTTTTTTATGCATTTTTCTAACATTTTATTATTTGTTTGAAGCAACGTTCTCGGATAAACTCTGAGAACCGCCGCCGGAACACAACCCCCCATCATGCTGGTTCTAGGCCGTTTGCACAATATCAGGAGGAGGCGCTTAGAGATCATCCTGATAGCAACCCGTACGTGGAGACGTTCAAGATCGCTTATCCACAAGCGACAGAACAGCTCGTAAGTCGTTCATTACAATTTTAAAATTTTAATTATTAATTTTACTTAATTATATATTTGTTATAATATTAATTTTTTTTTTCCCGTCCAATTAGGAGAGGGTCAACCGGGCCGAAGAAGAGGTGTTCCAGCAAGTAGTTCGGGAGACACAACCGAACATTTCAGAGGCAGATCTGGAAGAAGCCATGCGCCATGTCGACCGGTCCAGTGTCCAAACGGCAGCGAGGATGTTCGACGCAGCCTTCCCAAACCGGTCAAACAACTACTACTGCCGGGGTTTGGGAAGTTCTGGACTAGGGCTTCTGAAGACCACTAAGGGAGGTCAAAAGAAGGGAGGCGGGGAGAGCCAACATATGAGGGGGGAAGTGCAGCGATTGGCCGCAGAATTGGCGACCTCGTCCCAGACAGTACAGGAGCTGCGCCGCAGAACACAGCAGTATCATTTGGATATGGCCCGTTGGCATGCTGAATGAGACAGAATTCGGCAACACAACTACGACGGCCAACAAAACTGGTGGTATCAGATGTTCGCGGCACAACAACAAGGCCTTGAACCCCCGCCCCCGTTTCAGCAGTTAGTGGAACCTCCAATACCTCAACCTCCCGAGTTCGGTCAGCAGGATGACGAGTCTGATGGAGAGCAGGATGCTGGGGATGACCTGGTGGACTTTAGTGGTTTAGGTGATGATTAGGGTTATATTTTATGTATATTGGAACGAATTTAATAAAAAAGGTATTTAGACGTGTTTCTTGTTGGTGCAAATGCATGGACTGTTTTTGTGATTTGCAGGTTGCTTGGAATGGTAATTTAGAAAATAATTTAATTTTTTTTTCCCCAAATGTAAGAAAAGCCGACGATTTTGGCATTATTTCGTCGGCTATAACAACTATAGCCGACGAATTTTACCAAATTTCGTCGGCTATACAACTTATAGCCGACGAAAATTACATTATTTCGTCGGCTATAACTAATTAATGCCTATTAAATATTAATATATTTCGAGGAAATAGCCGACGAAAATTTATAGAATCGTCGGCTATTGTTAACACCCAATAGCCGACGAATTTCGTCGGCTATAATTAATGAATTTCGTCGGCCATACTCGAAAATATCCGACGAAATTCGTCGGCAATTTCTCCCAGGTTTGGCCAACAAAAAATATTTTCATCGGTAAGTTCGTCGGCCATACTCTACTATAGCCGACGAATTTGTTTTTTTCGTCGGCCATTGGTATAGCCGACGGGGTTGTTCCGACGAAGTATAGCCGACGAAAATTTCGTCAGTAGATGGTATAGCCGACGAAAAATTGGCATAGCCGACGAAATTTTTTTCGTCGGCTATTCACTCAGATCTGGTAGTGAAAGAAAAGAGGATAGGGCGCTAAGAATATAATCCAAGGATTGATGTATTTTTGGTGATAAAGGATTGATTTATTCTGAATGAAATAATATTTTCTTATTTTGGATATTGCCATCATTTCTACTCAAAGTAGGAAAATAATTTCCAACTTAGAAAATGTTTTCACAAACGTTACTGATCAAGCCACTACAAAAACAAAGGGATTTACCGACGAAAAAAAAAAAAACGGCCGACGAAACTTTTTTTTCGTCGGCTATATCGAAGAAAAGCCGACGAATATTTTTTTCGTCGGGCAAAAAAAAATTTCGTCGGCTATTCCAATAGAATGGCCGACGAATTTTTTTTCCGTCGGTAAAAATTAAAAATCGTCGGCTATTCTTCGAGAATGGCCGACGATTTAAAGTTGTCGTCGGCTATACTCTGAATAGAATAGCCGACGAAAAATTTTGTGGCAAATCGTCGGCTATTCTACAAGAATGGCCGACGATTTAAAGTTTTCGTCGGCTATACTCTGAAAATGAGTATGGCCGACGAAGTTGGTAATTTCGTCGGCCATAAGTCTTTATATTTTCAGATCTGGGCAGAAGCTGCTCATTTAAAAAAAAACGGGAAAAAAACGGGAAAAAGAGTGAGAAATCTGTGGGTATTGTTGAAATCCGTCCTCTCTTACATTGTGGAGCTATATATAGGTACGTATATGTGTATATATGTTGATTTTGAGTTTTAGTGATTTTGATATAGTAAGTGATTTTTTGTTTTGTTGTTGTTTTAGTGTTAGAATGTATGTATATATGTTGATTTTGAGTTGTAGTTGAGTTAATTTTCAGTTTGAGTTTAATTATGTGTTTTAATTTGATGTTATTTTAATTAGTGTTAAAATATATATAAATATGTTAATTAATGGTTGTTGATAGTGTAATGAACTTAAATAATGGTTGTTAATTAATGGTATATATATATATGAGTTGATGTTGATAATAATATATATTGTAATATATATGTGTTAATTAATTTATTATTAATTAAAGTTATACATATATATTATTATCAGGCTATATATGGATCGAGATAAGAGTTGGATTTCGCTTCCAAGGCATGACCGACGATACACTACAGGAGTTGTGGATTTTATGCAGTTCGTCGAAGAAAATGCAAAAGGACCGTACCATTATTGCCCGTGCAAGAAATGTAAGTGTCGCAGTGATATGTGTCGATTTCCGATTAGGACAGTATGGGAGCACCTAAAGAGCAATGGGTTTTGGCCGAAGTACACACGTTGGATATATCACGGTGAGCCATCATTAGATGGATCGCATGATCATGGGCAGTATTTTGAGGCGGGCAGTAGTAGTACATCCAACGATCCAACAATGACATTCGTCAACGACGTGTTTCCTTTTGAAAGCGGTGTACATGGGGAACAATATATGCAGGACCCGGTGCAGCCGTTCCCACAAGTTGTCAACACTGCTGCCTTTGACAAGTACAACAAACTGATTGCATTGCAACAGACCCCTGTGTGTTCAAGTTCTGAGAAGACAGTTCTTGAAAGTGTGATGGAGGTAATGAGGATTAAAGTCGAGACAAAATCGACTATCAGGCAAGTAGATGAATATCTACAGTACACTTCTTCGTTGTTGGAGGAGGGTCATCGTAATCCTACCAATCACCGTCAGGTCCGAAGTATCCTCAAAGATCTAGGGCTTTCCTACATTAAGATCCATGCATGCGCATTTGACTGCGTTCTCTTCTGGGGTAAAGATGCAGAAGGGAATGACCTTGCTAGCCTTGACGCATGTCCGATATGTCAGTCTGACCGATATAAGTTGACGGGAGCAGGCAATAGGAAACCTGTGAAAGTGCTTCGGTATTTTCCGTTGAGAGATAGGCTTGAGCGGTTGTACATGTCAGCAACCACCGCAAAAGCTATGAGGTGGCACGGTGAGCGGGACGCGGGAGACGCAGATATCATGACACACATCTCTGACGGAGCGGCTTGGAAGCATATAAACAATGAGTTTCCTTATTTTGCGTCAGATGTCAGAAACGTCAGGCTCGGGCTCTCAACTGACGGGTTCAACCCTTTCGGCACCATGAGTCTTTCATACAGTATATGGCCGGTGGTTTTGGTACCTTACAACCTTCCTCCGTGGATGTGCATGAAGAAGGAATATAATATGTTGACGTTGTTGATTCCGGGGCCTGGTTACCCAGGGAAATGTCTCGATGTGTATATGAGACCATTGATTGAAGAGCTTAAGGTATTGTGGGACGTTGGTCATCCCACTTTTGACAAGTACAAGCAGGAGACGTTCCAGATGCATGCCATGGTTATTGGTACCATCAGTGATTTTCCTGCTTATGGGATGTTGTCGGGCAGCGTTGTCAGGGGATACAAGGCTTGTCCAGAGTGCCTCACCGATTATGGGAGCACCCCTCATTGCAACAAGATATGCCGAATGGGTCATCGTGTGTTCCTTCCGGCGGATCACCACTGGCGTTACGAGTCCGCCGCATTTGATGGAACCGAAGAACACGGCCGTGCTCCCAGAAGATGGACAGGAAGAGAAATTTTAGCAAGACTTAATGAGTACGATTTTGGGCCCCTCAGCAATCATCCCGATATTGTTGCGGAAATACCTGAAAGGCCTGAGGAGTACAAATTCTGGACACATAGGAGCATATTGTGGGAACTCCCGTACTGGTGTGAGTTGCTGATCCGACACTTCCTAGACGTTATGCACATAGAAAAAAATGTTTCTGAAAGTGTGGTGGGCACAACGCTGAACTTGGAGGGGAAGACGAAAGACGGTCCTAAGGCTCGCACTGATATGCAAAACATGAATATCAGAAAACCACTATGGTTGAAACAAGGGAAGAGAAAAATGCCTCAAGCTCCTTACACCGTCAAGCCTGAGCATAAATCAGAAATTTTGCATTGGATAAGTCGGGCCAAGTATCCTTCAGGCTTTGCTGGAAATATAGCCAAGTGTGTCAACAGACAATGCAACAATCTGTACGGGTTGAAAAGTCATGACAATCATATCTTGCTACAACGTCTCTTCCCTGTTTTCATTCGACCGTTCCTTCCCCGTCACGTTGTGGAGCCGTTAGTAGCGTTGGCAAGATTTTTCCAGAAGGTATGCACACGGGAAGTGAGAAAATCTGACCTCCGGGAAATGCAACAAGACATCGTTCATATCATGTGTAAATTTGAGATGATATTTCCTCCAAATTTTTTCGACATCATGCCTCACCTCATGATCCATCTTCCTCGGCAGTTGTTGCTTACCGGTCCTGTGCACTTCACTTGGATGTATCCGATGGAAAGGTACGTATTTTACACCTTATGTTAATTTCCTCATCAATATATGTGATATAGTGTTAATGTATTATCATAACACTTTAAAAACTTGATTTATAGGCAACTTGGACAATACGGTGGTTTTGTCCAAAACAGATCCGCACCTGAAGGATGTATAGCTGAAGCATATATTGCGCACGAGTGCGTCACCTACATGAAGCTGTATTTCGGAGCGTTACAGGAAAGCATACAGGAAGATGTACCGTCACAGTTCAATCTTTCCATACTCTCCGACGATGTTGTACTCGGTGGAAACATGCCAGACTACAAGTTGAAAGATTATGAGGTAGCCATTGCACATTGGTGGGTACTAATCAACTGTCCAGAAGTTCAGTTTTGGAAGGACATACATCGACGCTGTGAAGGAGTAGCAGGTGATCGCGATTACCACAACCAGACATTCGCAGAGTATTTCGGCCGCTGGGTACGTCCTTTAGCACTATTCTATACGTGTTCATATATTATTGTGTATATTTATTCATATTTATAGTTCATTCTGATGGTTGCAGATGGACCTTATTGAAAATGATAATCACCCAAATTGGTCGCACGAACTTAGACTTTTAGCGAGGAGGCCGGTCTATTCAAAAGTTTATGCGACGTGCAAGGTGAATGGTGTGTTATTTCGATGTGAAGACAGAGACCTCAGACTGAAAACACAAAATTCAGGGGTTATGGCACATGGTGGGGATGGTGGAGTTGACTATTACGGTGTTCTCCATTCGGTTGTGGAACTGCATTACGGGGAAGGCATGAAAGTGCACCTTTTCAAGTGTAGATGGTTTGACACACGGCCGCAGAGCATGAAAACCGATCAATACGGCGTAAGTTCTGTGAACACTAGTACATCATGGTATGAGGACGACCCGTTCGTTTTAGCCACATGGGTGAAACAAGTGTTTTATCTTGATGATCTCGCCAAGGGTGACCCGTGGAAAGTAGTCAACACTATCCACCATCGCAACATTTACCGGGCGTCTACACTTGGAGTGGCCGAAGAGAACGAGGAAGGGGGCACCGCGTATCAAGAGCCCAACTCAAACGGTATTCCTGACTCCTCTTTTATTCGTCTAGACACGCCGGTGCGAATTCGACGTGAAGAGCCACTGCTTGTTGATGTTGATCCAATTGAAGAAACTAACGAGGACTCTAGTGGTGAGGAAAGACATAGATTACCCCTATCGAGCAATTCAGAAACCGAAGAAGACTCATCCGATGATTCCGATTACAATCCGACGGATTAAGTAATTTAAATGATGTAATCCTTTCACTTGTAATCAACTCATTTCTAATGACCGGGCGTGGGGATGAGCCTCCCAGCTAGGCTGGGTTCCAAACCCCTTAAATAAAAATTTGAAATATGTTGACTGTTGGGTTTCTGATTTTTTATGTTCAATTTTGGTTATATGTGAGCAGGACATCGAAATAGGAGAGGTGTAAAACCACTGATTTTTAGGTTTTTTTTTTCAGAGAATGGCCGACGAAAAATGCATTATTTCGTCGGCTAAACGGAAAATGGCCGACGAAAAATGCATTATTTCGTCGGCCATAATGTATTAAAAAAATATTTTACGACCAATGGCCGACGAAAACTAATTATTTCGTCGGCCATAATTTATTAAAAAAAAATATTTTACGAACAATGGCCGACGAAAACTAACTATTTCGTCGGCCATAAGTTTTTAAAAAAATAATAATATTACGAACAATGGCCGACGAACATTATATATTTCGTCGGCCATAAGTTTTTAACAGAAAACGACAAAACAATAGCCGACGAATACTAGGTTTGATTTCGTCGGCTATGATTAAAAAAAAAACAAAAAAAGAGCTGTTTCCATTTTCTATCACTATCGACAAACCATTGCTTCATCGTTCAAATGCAAATGTGTCGTGAAATAAGACATGACCAAAATATTGAAATACGGCTACGGTTGAAAAATGGGAAGATTCCGACAAAATCTGTGTGCCGAATGTTGCGGTTAGCTGTTTTTTACTTCCGTTTTCCTATGGGTAGCCTGACGGTCGGTAAATATTTTGAGGAAAATTTTTATACGATTGGTTGCGTCTCATCGATCTGAAACTATTCTCTGTTGAACGTCAGGCCAAAAAACGTCATTTAGACGGGCCAATTTCCATTTCTAAGCATTTGAAGGGTTGACTCACCCGGTTGACCGTCCCGATCGAGCCTTTAACGTTGTCAGATGTAGTTGGATTTTTTTTCATACATGTATTTAATCTTAACGGTGATATCTGACGGTTGGAATAGATTTTCCAAACTTTTAGATTCAAAATCGGAACATATGCACTAATGTTCCTTAACTTGTTTACTAAGTGTTTAATTGAATGTATAGTTTCAAATACCTACTATACGTAGACCCTTCAAATGCAAATGTGTCGTGAAATAAGACATGACCGAAATATTGAAATACGGCTACGGTTGAAAAATTGGAAGATTCCGACAAAATCTGTGTCCCGAATGTTGCGGTTTGCTGTTTTTCACTCCCGTTTTCCTATAGGTAGCCTGACGGTCGGTAAATATTTTGGGGGAAACTTTTATACGATTAGATGCGTCGCATCGATCTGAAACTATTCTCTGTTGAAGGTCAGGCAAAAAAACGTAATTTAGACGGGCCAATTTCCGTTTTAAAGCGTTTAGAGGTTTGACTTTGCGGTTTGACCGTCCCGATCGAGCCTTCAACTTTGTCAGATGTAGTTGGATTTTTTTTCATACATGTATTTAACCTTAACGGTGATATCTGACGGTTGGAATAGATTTTCCAAACTTTGAGATTCAAAATCGGAATATATGCACTAATGTTCCTTAACTTGTTTACTAAGTGTTTAAGTGAATGTATAGTTTCAAATACCTACTATACGTAGACCCTTCAAATGCAAATGTGTCGTGAAATAAGACATGACCGAAATATTGAAATACGGCTACGGTTGAAAAATGGGAAGATTCCGACAAAATCTGTGTCCCGAATGTTGCGGTTTGCTGTTTTTCACTCCCGTTTTCCTATGGGTAGCCTGACGGTCGGTAAATATTTTGGGGGAAACTTTTATATGATTAGATGCGTCGCATCGATCTGAAACTATTCTCTGTTGAAGGTCAGGCCAAAAAACGTCATTTAGACGGCCCAATTTCCGTTTTACAGCGTTTAGAGGTTTGACTTTGTAGTTTGACCAAAAGTATAGCCGACGAAGTTATATTTCGTCGGCTAAAGTCTGGTGATCCGCGCCTTCCCATTATCCACCGTTGGATGGGGGAGATCGGACGGATTCTGAGGGACGAAGACTATAGCCGACGAATTATGTAATTTCGTCGGCTATGCCATACCATGGCCGACGAAAATGATTTCGTCGGCTATGACATAGTATGCCCGACGAAATCACTGTATTCGTCGGCTATACTATATCATGGCCGACGAAATTGCTTTATTTCGTCGGCTATACTATATCATGGCCGACGAAATAAAGCGATTTCGTCGGCTATACTATCGGGTATAAGTAAAATGCAGCCGAACCCTAGCCTCCATTTGCCCGATTTTCCCTATCCTCCTCGAATCCGGCCCTCCTTCATCCGTCGATCCTCCTCCCTATTCCGGCAGCCCGGCGCCTCCTCCTCCTCCTCCTTGGTTCGGCAGCCCGGCGACTCCTCCCCTTCCTCTTGGTTCGATCCGCCGCGCGCCCCTCCACCTCCTCCTCCTCCCTGTTCCGGCAGCCCCGGCCGACCCTCCTCCTCCTCCTCTCTGTTCCGGCCGCCTCCCCCTCCTCCTCCTCCCCGATTCGGTACCGGCGGCCGGCCCCCTTTTTTTTTTTTTTTGTTATTTAATTATTAATAAATTAAATTATGGTTAATAAATTATATATAATTGTTAATTTAGATATAATTGTTAATTTAGGTATAATTTATGTATTTATATGTTAATTTGTGTATAATTTATGTATTTATGTTAATTTATGTATTTATGTTAATTTAGGTATAATTTATGTATTTATATGTTAATTTGTGTATAATTTATGTATTTATGTTAATTTATGTATTTATGTTAATTTAGGTATAATTTATGTTTTTATATTAATTTAGATATAATTTATGTATTTATGTTAATTTAGTTATAATTTATGTATTTATGTTAATTTAGGTAGAATTTATGTATTTATGTTAATTTAGGTATAATTTATGTATTTATGTTAATTTAGTTATAATTTAGGTTTTTATGTTAATGTATGTAGTTTTTAGGTTTTTATGTTAATTTAGGTAATTTTTGTAAAATTTATTTTAATTGTATATAATTTAGGTGTAATTGTATAATTTATATGTATAAATTGGTTATTATATAAATCGGTAAATATTAAAATATGTTAGTATTATTGGGTATTATATTAATTAGAATTTGTTATTTAATATAATATAATTTAATATTAATTAATGTATTAATGCGTCTGGCTTTAGATGGCCGATGCATTTAGGCAGTTGTTCGGAGGTCGTCGTTCTAGATCTAGAGGTTCTGGAAATGCCGCCGGTTCTGGAAATGCCGCGGGTTCCCCAGACTCCGAGAGGACGGCTAGCCAGCCTGAGAGGACCACCAGCCAGCCGCGGAGGAGTGTGGATGCAGCCCAGCCGCGGCGGAGTGTGAGTGCTCGGCACCAGACCCTTCTCCAGGCGGGGCGGCCGTCGAGCACTTCACTTCCGAATGTCGGTCCCTCTGTGGCGCCGAGGTTTAGTCGGCAGCTGTTTCACGAGGAGATAGCTGCCGACGTTCCTCAGGTTCGTATGCCTGAGGTTCATCGGGAGCCGATGCCGATGCCGAGTCCGACTCAGTCTGCTGGTGACTCGACTGAGGGGCCTACTCTCCCAAACCAGCTCTTCCTCCCATACAACATTCCTGCGATACCCGAGGTCGACTATCAGGGTCGGCCCCAGTGGCCTGATATGCCTCAGTTCGTGAGTGCTGCGGAGGCATACCAGCAGCAGCCATGGGAGAGCCCTGACCTCCTGATTTCGGCGAGGAGAAAAGGAAAGTCGACGGCAACCGAATCATCGGGTTCAGGTAACATTCGATTTTATTAATTAAATATTTTATTAAAATTAACGCACTAATATTTAATTTTATTAACCAATCGTCGTTTATGTGATATGGACAGGCGCTAGCAGTTCAACCCAGAGGAATACCAGAGGTGTCATCAGTTTTGAGACGCTCAGGAGAACGGTTGAACGGAGCGGGAGGATCCAGATTGACGAAGCTCCTGATCAGGAGGTTGGGGCGAAAAAGAAACGCGACTACTCGGGTTGCGTGGGTGCACTCATTAGGGACAGAGTCCCTATGTTGTGGGCTCGGTGGGCTGATGTGCCCGAAGAAATCAAGATGGAGTTGAACAACGCCGCGTCGGTGAGTAAATAAAAAAATTTAATTTAGTTATCGTAATATTTAAAAATTTTCGGTATTTTTATAATTATAAAACTAATAAAATATTATCTTTCAGACATACTTTGTGGTTGCGGAACACAAGCGGGGTTGGGCGGACTCCCAACAGAGCTCGAGGTACGTTGGGAAGGTCTTATTTGATAATTAGAAATATTTTATGATATTAATAATATTTCTAATGCACTTTTGTTTTCTTCGTAGGTTCAAAGAGTGGAAGAACGAGCTCCGTTCCCACTATAACGAGTACGGCAACCGTGGTCGTATGGGTACTCCTAGAGAGTTCATGTTCAGGGAGTACGAGTGGCGTTGGTTGAGGACCGTAGTCTTCGACAACCCGGCTATGATGGTAAATATTAAACTTCATTATAAATGTTTATTTTATTAAAATTTTAATTATTAGTTTAAATATTTTATAATTATTTCAGTTATATTTTTTGATGCATTTTTCTAATATTTTATTATTTGTTTGAAGGAACGGTCTCGGATAAACTCGGAGAACCGCCGCCGTAACACAATCCTCCATCACGGCGGTTCAAGGCCGTTTGCACAATATCAGGAGGAGGCGCTAAGAGATCATCCTGATTGCAACCCCTACGTGGAGACGTTCAAGATCGCTTATCCACAAGCGACAGACGATCTCGTAAGTCGTTCATTATGATTTTAAAATTTAAATTATTAATTTTACTTAACTATCCATTTGTTAGAATATTAATTTTTTTTCCCCGTCCAATTAGGAGCGGGTGACCCAGGCCGAACAAGAGGTGCTCCAGCAAATAGTTCGGGAGACACAACCGGACATCTCAGAGGCAGATTTGGAGGAAGCCGTGCGCCAGGTCGACCGCACCAATATCCAAACGGCGGCGAGGATGTTCAACGCAGCCTTCCCACACCAGTCCAACGAGTACTACTGCCGGGGTTTAGGAGGTTCTGGACAAGGGCTCCTGAAGACCACTAAGGGAGGTCAAAAGAAGGGAGGCGGGGAGACCCAACATATGAGGGGGGAAGTGCAGCGATTGGCCGCAGAATTGGCGACCTCGTCCCAGACAGTAGAGGAGCTGCGCCGCAGACAATATCAGTCCCAGCAGTATCAGTTGGATATGGTCCGTTGGAATGCTGAGTGCGCCAGAATTCGGCAATACAACAACCACGGCCAGCAACAGTGGATTTATGAGATGTTCGCGGCACAACAAGAAGGCCGTCCACCCCCGCTCCCGTTTCAGCAGTTAGTGGAGCCTCCAATGCCTCAACCTCCCGAGTTCGGTCAGCAGGATGATGCGCCTGATGCTGTAGATGATATCCTAGACTTTAGTAGTTTAGGAGATAATTAGGATTATATTTTATGTATATTGGAACGAATTTAATAAAAATAGTGTTTAGACGTGTTTCTTGTTGGTGCAAATGCATGAATTGTTTTTGTGATTTGCAGCTTGCTTGGAATGGTAATTTAGAAAATAATTTAATTTTTTTTTTTCCAAATGCAAGAATAGCCGACGATTTTTGCATTATTTCGTCGGCTATAACAAGTATAGCCGACGAATTTTACCAATTTTCGTCGGCTATAACTTGTATAGCCGACGAAAAGTGCCTTATTTCGTCGGCTATAACTAATTAATACCTATAAAATAGTAATATATTTCGAGGAAATAGCCGACGAAATTTTATTAAATCGTCGGCTATAGTTAAAATACCATAGCCGACGAACTTTTATTAATTCGTCGGCTATAGTTAAAACACCATAGCCGACGAAATTTTATTAAATCGTCGGCTATAGTTCAAACAGCATAGCCGACGAAATTTTATTAACTCGTCGGCTATAGTTAAAACATCATAGCCGACGAAATTTTGGTAAATCGTCGGCTATAGTTAAAACACCATAGCCGACGAAATTTTAGTAAATCGTCGGCCATACTTAATGGATTTCGTCGGCCATACTCAAAAATACCCGACGAAAGTCGTCGGCTATTTTACCGACCTTTGCCCGACGAATTTTTTGACTCGTCGGCCATACTTAACTATAGCCGACGAAATTTTTTTTTCGTCGGCCATTGGTATTACCGACGGCGTATTACCGACGACTTATGGCCGACGAAATTTTCGTCGGCAGAGGGTATAGCCGACGAAAAAAAAAAAAGGCCGACGAAAATTTTTCGTCGGCTATTCGTCCGTATCTGGTAGTGAGCCTAGTGTCTTTCAGTCTTAAAAAAAAAAAAAATTGCCCGACTGGTTTTCGAGTTGGATAATGAATAATAGGATAGTTGGTCACCATTAAAAAGAAGGTTTAGGAAGAGAGTGTGAAAGGGTTTGATCTGATTTCTTGGCGTGCGAGATTTGTTTGGTTTTGCTAATCCTTTTCCATTAGGGACTAAAGCGTTTGATTTTGTTTTGTAATCCTTCTTTTGTGGTTTTACAAATCCTTTTTTTTTTTTTTTTCTTTTTCCCTTTTTCGGTCCAGAACGGTTTACAAATCCTTGTTGCTATAGGATTGGAATCCTTTTCCGTCCTCATTTAGGCTAAAGCTGGCACCAATCCGCACCATATATGTACATGCCACTGGCCACGCCATTTTTCATTCAAATCTTCATTCGCACACCTCTCTCTTGATCGTTTAAACTCACATTCTGATTTCTAACCCATTTCTCATTCTCTCTAGTAGTTTCATTGTTTCAGCATGGCCTTGAGACACACCGTGACGATTTTCTTTGTCGCAATGGCTGGTTTAGGAGTCTGTTCGGGTGGTTCTTCATCTGAGGCAGTTCACAGTGGAGTTGTTCACAAAGTTGGCGACTCACTTGGGTGGAGCATTTTTAGTGATTACAAGAAGTGGACTTCCACTAAAGAGTTTCACGTCGGAGATGCTCTACTTTTTGCTTACGATAAAGAATTTCATAACTTGATGGAAGTGAATGAAGAAGGATACCAATCTTGCAGCACAAAGTCTCCTCTAGCATTTTATGCTGCTGGACTAGATTCTATCGCTCTTGACAAACCTGGGGACTATTACTTCATCTGTGGTAGAAATTTTGAACCAGACTGGTATGCTATGACTCTCAAGGAACCAGGCCACTGCCAAGCATGACAAAAACTTCATGTCAAGGTCACTCTACCAGTATCAGATCACCATTTTGTTGCAAGTCCAACAACAGCACCAACTCCCCAGTGATGATGATGTCCATGTCAAAGCCATACTTCTTATTTTTTATTCCAAATTCTTCAAGTTAGGCAGCAGATAACCTTTGTATTTTCATGTTGTATTTATGATGTATATTCATACGGCATGTACCGCAAAAAGAAAAAAGTAATATTTGTAATGTTTTTTGAAACAATGAAGCTAATTAGACAGAGTTCCATTACCAAATTCATGTGTTTTCCCTTCCATATGTCTGCTCTTGCATTCTTTTGTTCCTATTTCACATATTCTTATACTCTGATCTCTTTCACGTTAGTGCCTCTCCAAGTATTCGATAACCAACAGAGAGAATAGAAACTTTTCAGAAGACTGCAGCATTTAGAGACTTAAAATTACTTAAACATCCATCTGCAACTGACAAAAAATGACTCAGAGAAACTTGATTTAATAGAGAACTTGCATGTTCAGCACATTTAGGCTAAGAGTAGGGCGACCAAACTCTTACCAAAAGAATAATCTGTATCATCTAATAGAGGAAGTTGTAATACTGATTTGTTGTTGTCTTTTATTTTGACCAAGATGTGATTCTCTTGAAATTTTTAAGGTGCAGCACGTCTTAACTTTCTCGACCTGGATTAATTAGCAGCTGACATTGCTGATGGCAAAATATTGAAAATACCAGTAAAATAGCTACCAAATTTCGTGGCCGGCAGCATGGACGAGGAATCTTAGCTCCAACTTCATTGTGGTTCATTCAGTTATTTCTTGTGCCAATCTCTCAAAAGGGGAGTATTAATAAAAGAGAAAAAAAGACTACTAAATACTAAAAAATGATAATCAAAATAAGCAGAAGAAAATACTGATGGACGGAACTGAAATGGCATTCATTATAAGTTCTGCAGAACAATATCAGCATTAAAAATTAAGCGCTCCCTCAAGAAGAATCCAAACAGAAGTAAGGGCAGTCATGATATTGGATGCCTGGATGAAAAGTCAAATACACTCTGAACATTATTCTTGACAGTAGTTTTAAATATTCAATTTTATTGCTTCACCGCCCTTCACTGCTACACATTCGAACTTCTTGAATGCAAGAGGTTCCACCCCTTACAGACACCAACTATTTCGCTGACCCCTCAAATTAACATGCAGGTAAACATACATTATCATGATATACAAACTTAGAGCCTCTACAACCTGTTATTTCCTCATTGCCTGGCAATTAAGTTTATTTCCATCCCGCCAGCCAACTCATCCCAAGACACAATAGCAAGTTTGCCATCTTATTCTCCAGTATACCTCGGCTTGCGCTTCTCAGAAAATGCTGTCAGGGCTTCCAAACGATCTTTTGTGTGCAAAGTCTGCTCATAGCACTCTTCTTCCAGTGCCAAAGCTGAAGCCCTATCTACCTCAAGTCCCTGGTCAATAGCTCTTTTCGCCATCCTTATTGCTATTGGACCCTGCTAAATCTGGATACATAAATTAGATTTCAAAGTGATTTATAAACTGCACTGTCCTTTAACTAATATGATGACTTAGTGTGATACTTAGTTTGAGTGACTTGAGTCCTATTTTCTTTCTGGTTTTTGGAGTTGAATTTTCCTTTTTCTTAAATTGTGGGGGACAGGTCCTACATTTGACCGTGAAAACTAAAAGCACTGTAGGGTAGGGATGCGGAAAAGCGTTAGGGTTAAGCTCACGAAGGGGTCATGGGTTTGACATATGCACCAAAAGAGGATGTATATTCAGTCTTAACCCCAGTAGAGAAGTTTCAGATATTTACATCCACATAGAGAAACTGCAGTTATCATTGGAAGACCAAAATGTCATAACTAGGTTGCCGTCCTATATTAAATTATATGAGCATACTCAAGCAATCCCTATGAAGATAACTGCAGTTTATATAGCAAGCAACTTCAAGTGCCTTGTCATTTAAATTTCATACCTTGTCATTTATATTGCGAGCAACTTCAAGTGCCTTTAGATAAGCTTCACCAGCATGGACACAGTAATTTACCAGACCTGTATTAAGGTTCAATTTTAGTCTCGCGGTGGGGAAGGAAGAGGAAATGAAACCAAATAAGCTACCAAGTAGACATACCCATTGACATTGCTTCTCTGCCATCAAACTTCCTCCCAGTCAATATGAGTTCCTTTGCTATTGATCTTCCAACCAATCTAGGAAGTCGCTGAGTCCCACCTGCCCTGTTAAAGGATGTCATCAAGAGAGGTTGATCTGTCACTGCATGGATCATTTATGAAAAGAGAAACTAAACAATTAATAAAAAGGTATAAGACAGAAAACAAATTAAATAAGAAACAATTGCATTGAACGAACTTTGTTCAAGAAGGTAAACATATCAAGATTCAACTAAACTATCATTTTGACTGGGATAAGTTAAAACTCATATTTTTTAAGATATAGTCTTGTTTCTGCACAAACCCGTAGGCCTGGCAGAAGCACAATAATAAAGATAGAACATGAACACAAGCAAGTATAGTGGTTCACCGTGCCATCAGAGGGCACGGCTACGTCCACTTGGAATACTCTATATCCGGCTAATAAGCCATCGGTGGTACAAGGGTAGAATGCCTTGGAACCAAGATCAAAAGGATGCTTAACACTAAGGGGAAGCCTCCTATTTATAGGGAAGGAAGGCTCCCTCCTTTACAACTTCTCCAATGTGGGACACAAACCCACATTACTACACATTTCCCTACTCACGAAGCTATTTCGGGAGCCCGGTGGCACGCCCTCCTGGTGCGGCACCGGTGATCTCTGACATTGGGAACGTAGCCGGGGTTACGGTCTACCCGCTGGATGCCGGAAGTAGGACCCATGACGCCGGTTGCACGGTCCACGAGGTCGCCGAACATGCTTGGCGGTGCACCATATATACTGTCAACAAGTCCCCCAAGTTCCTGAGTAAGAGTGCAATCTTATTTGGGGAGTTAATCATCATGTGCCGCCAAGCATAGGTGGTTCATGACCGAGTCACCCCTACTACCACTAGTCCTCCAAGTCCCTAAGTGAGATTGGGCTCTTGCCGGGCGTTCGAATGTCGAGTTCCCTAGGTTTCCCGGTGGATCGCCTTTTGCCGCTGGATGATATGTACCTTAGAAAACAAATAAGAATAAACAAGTGATCAGAATTTAAGCCACTTACAACAAGCACCGAGTTGTTATTCGTTACCGCTCGGTGATACGAATACTGCCCGGGGATACCAATGACGTGTATACAGATATCAATGGAGCACATAAATCATGATCATGTATAGAATGAAGGCATGTGTAGCTTGAAGATGTCATGCATAGTCTTTCGTTAGTGTTGGCTTAGCCGTTGGAATGCCTCAGCCGTTGTTACTGGCTTACCGTTTCCCGGAGGAAAAGATCCCGGAGGATAGAACTCGGCCAATGACACATGAAAGACTAAATGCTATGCACCATAAAGCTAAAAATTACCGATGTTGCAGGTAATCATGCACATTCATTATCATGCGGGAAAACAATTCACATGCTTGGCAAATATATAGCACAGTAGTCGCATAAGGATGGAGTAAATATAACTGTAAGAATTAAAAACTTAGCTTTGTTGGAAGCTGCTGCAGTTTGGTTTGCTTTATGGAGCAGTGGGTGCCCAGAGAAAATTTCTGGGTGCCAAGAGGAGATTTGCCTTCTGGTGAAACTGTTGGATGGGAGGCTGACCCGGCCCGGCGTGCTGCAGCCCAAACCGGCCCGTGCTGACCAGTCCTGAACATTTGAATTCGCTTTTCCCGCCATTTTTCTTTCTCTTCTGTTTCTGTTTCTCCTCTTCTTTCGTGGTTTCCGTTTCTCGGCCGGACTGCCCTCTCGGCCGGCATCCCCACTCGGCCGGTGGCACTCTCCCTCGTCTAGGCCGGACTCTCTCCCGCTCGGGGTTCTCTCTCGGCCGGTGTCTCACTCGGCCGGTGCTCTCCATCTCTCTCGGCCGGGGACTCTCGTCCGGTGCTCTCCATCTCTCTCGGCCGGGGACTCTCGACCGGCCTGGTCCATGCCCGGAGACCGACTGACCGGACCCTGCTGCACCGGGCCCTGCTGCACAGGAGAGGCCCTGCTAGCCTGCTGGACCGGACGAAGTCTGCACCGGAGCTCACCGCGCACTGAGCCTTGCGCGGGTTGACCACGCCTGGCTAGGCTGCATGGGCTGCATGCCGGGTGATGCTGTCCGGGAGGCTTGTTGGGCGGGAGATGTTGGCCGGTGAAGCTGACTTGCAGGATGGAGGATGCGGGCCGGTTGAAGCTTGGAAGATGCTGGCCGGGTAGGGAGAGATGAACACTGGCCAATGCCAATTGCTTCCTGGCCGTACCTCTTCTTCTCTCTTTTTTTTTTTCTGGCCGGGCTGCCCACACGGATTAATCGATGAACTGATTCCCACAGACGGCGCCAATTGTTTCTGCACAAACCCGTAGGCCTGGCAGAAGCACAATAATAAAGATAGAACATGAACACAAGCAAGTATAGTGGTTCACCGTGCCATCGGAGGGCACGGCTACGTCCACTTGGAATACTCTATATCCGGCTAATAAGCCATCGGTGGTACAAGGGTGGAATGCCTTGAAACCAAGATCAAAAGGATGCTTAACACTAAGGGGAAGCCTCCTATTTATAGGGAAGGAAGGCTCCCTCCTTTACAACTTCTCCAATGTGGGACACAAACCCACATTACTACACATTTCCCTACTCACGAAGCTATTTCGGGAGCCCGGTGGCACGCCCTCTGGGTGCGGCACCGGTGATCTCTGACATTGCGAACGTAGCCGGGATTGCGGTCTACCCGCCGGATGCCGGAAGTAGGACCCATGACGCCGGTTGCACGGTCCACGAGGTCGCCGAACATGCTTGGCGGTGCACCATATATACTGTCAACAAGTCTCCTTCTGAAAATCTCTGATATATAGTTGAAGGAGAAATGGCTCGTCAAATAAGATGCAGGGTGCAACAAAAACCTATGATGAGAACAGGCTGAACACCAAGAGCTAAATTGAAATATAGCACATACCCGGGAATTATAGCAAGTCCAGTTTCTGGCAATCCCAATACTGCATCTTCTCCTGAACCATAAGGGTGCAATCAGAGTCTAATCATAATAACATATCGACGAAGCCTGTTATTCAACAAGCACAATTGGTTTTTCTGTTAAAGTGAAAGTACCACATATCCGAATATCACATGATAAAGCCATCTCAAGTCCACCACCTAATGCTACCCCTTCAATGACAGCGATGGTAGGAATGGGGAGTACCTAGTAAGTAATAAGATAGTGTCAGAAAGATTTAGAAGGAAATAAAAAGAAAAGGAAATCTTTGCTCCATGACATCTGAGAGATGGTTCTTAATACAAACTATAGTCTTTCGGACTAAAAGTTTTTAGCCTCCATTATACCAACTTAGGCAGATCCTTCAGAGGGACCCTTTTGACGGACCTTAGAGATAGTTCTGTGAAGCTTTAAGCCTATTTTCTCTCCAATTGTCAAGAATCTGTCATGGCACAAGAATAACCATATTTCGACCATAGGATGCGGAGCCCATTAATACTAAAACTGAACCACAGACGAGTGCAACTCTTAGATTATTTTAATGCAAGACGAAAATGTAATAAAAAAATCTTGAAAATCTCAGGTGAGAGAAAGAATGCTAGCCTTCAATCAGCACGAGTGAGTATACCACGTATTAGCACTCAATCCAACTACTCGCCACATACAGATATAGCAGTTCTTATCATTCTCAATGCCATTGTAAACAACAAACAATTACAGGAAACCGCAAAGGTAAAACACCAAGACTGACCTCTAGAAATGAGAATGTGGCACGCAGCTTGTCCACGAAATCTCGAACCTCAGTTGCACTCATCATCTTGCGTTCCTGCCAATCATATCAAGAGCTATAGACAATTTGACTAGTGAGCACTACCTTCTTCTGTAATACAATAAACGCAATGTTTATGTAAGCAAATCAAGAAAGTCGCAAAAATAACCAAAACAACATCAATTTGAACACTCAATAAATTAAATATATACATATACATGTATTGATTCTAGGAAGGAAATATATAATTGAATTGTTTACCTTCAAATCTGCTCCAGCACAAAACACCCTAGGAACTTTACTGCGGAGCAACAAAACATTAGCAGATGAATCCTAACTGATAGCTTCAAGCGTGTTCTCTAAACCTTTGAGCATATCTTTCCCTATTGCATTTCTCACTTGGGGTCTATCCAAACTAACTTCAACGATTCCTGTCACCCCAAAAACCCAAATGGGTTAATATTCTATATATATATACACACACACACATAAAGCACAAGAAAGAAATAAGCTTTTGGAATTTGACTCACCGGCGGCATCGGAGAGCCTGCGGAGGTTGACTGAATCGGAGGGTGCTGACTCTAGAATCAGAGTGCAGCGAGTTTGGTGAAGCCATTGGTTGAGTGTGGGAGTGAGGGAATTGTCTGGAAAGATAGAGGCTTTGGGATTGTAATGTCTGAGGGACTTGCTTAGAACTCTGAAAGCCCCCACCATTTTTGATTCAGAAACTTATTCAAGACAATAACAGTGCAAACTGGAGAAGAACAAAGCTGACCATTGGAATGGTCAGGCTCTCTAATAGGAACATGACACGTAACAAAGTTGAGGGCAATATCGGCAGTCTGTATAATTTCAGGGGTGGTTCTATTTCACTTAGTTTGGGTATTAACGTGAAAAAATCAAATATAAAGAAACTGAGTTATAAATAAGTAATATTATTTTATAAATAAGCGTCTTATAAAAAAACTTATTAAATATATTATAATCAACTAATAATTATAATTATAAGTGATTATTTATCTCAAAAAACAATACTAAATTAAGTCTTTGTTGGTTTTTTTGATTAAAAAAAGATAAAACACTACATTTTCTGCCTCAACTTGTAACAATGAAAATCATGATGTAGAACAGTAGAACTATATTCTTGAAAACTTGGACCAATACATTAAGCAAACCATAATACATTACATTTTTTTTTTCATAACATTTGCCAAGAACTATCACATTTAGTGGTCACTACAAGGCTTTGTCGGGTTAGGTTTATGTCCTGTCATGTAATATAAGCCCAAACTCAACCCATTTAATAATGGTGTCAAAAAATTAACTTCAAACACAACTTAATTATTAAACGGATTACCTGTTTCTAAACAGTTTAACCCATTTAATAAATAAATTGTGTCGTGTTGGATTAAATTATTGATTTAAACAAAATTCAAACGAAAAAAGTTCATTGTATAATCGGTAATCTTAGTTCATAATGAAAAAAAGGCTTAGTAAAACCTTATATACATATGTTTTACCTTTTAAATAGTCTGTGTACGCATGTTTCATTATTAAACGTGTCATGCAGGTTAGTTGGTGGATCAACCCGCTACTTACTCATTTTTTAATTGTGGGGTCAACCTGTTTTATTTCGTACGAGTTTCTAGTTGTGTTATTGGGTCATGTTGAAATTGATAACTCTATAAATAATCTTTTATTTTATTGAATGAAGGCAATAGCCAAAGTGTTGATCATAAGCCTTAATGGTCATTACGTGAAGAGGTCGTTTTCTAAGTTCTGACATGACAAGATGCTGTTAGTATCCATAGTGATATATATATATATATATATAGAGAGAGAGAGAGAGAGAGAGAGAGAGAGAGAGAGAGAGAGAGAGAGAGAGCGATGTCACGGCAAGCATGAACACATACATAGAGCCTGCTATATATTTATACAAACTCACTCGATTTAGAACATAAAAGAGCAACAATTTTACATTTTCCTTTTCTTGTTTGAAAGCATGTTTCGTGGAGTTTTATCATAGTTATATGATGGCCCAGAAACACATTTTGAATGAAAATAGTACTAAAGTGTCTACAACCACTATCTATCAAAATGTCATTGTAGAATACTAGAATTCCTAATTTTAACTAACAAACTTAAGTACTTTTTTGAGCTCAAACCTGAGACATTGAGAGAAACTAACATCACTATTAAACACTTTTCTTAATTTGAATAGTGAAACCACTGATAGTCGTATATTCATCAATTCAAATGGTGACCCTTAGCTAATTTGATAAAACAACTTGAATTTTTTACTGGAGCTCAGTTAAGATAGTAATAGAATATTCATAATATTTATGATGGTGTATCAAGTTAGACTTTTAAATTTCATGTCAAGGAAGCAAATTTGTACACTGAAATAGCATAAGGCCTATATTCTTATGGCATTACCCGCCATCGTCATGGTAACTTTTTTATTTGTTGGAATTTCGATTTTCTACTTGTTGATAGCTACTTGTTTTAACTGGATATATTATCGCTACTATTCTAGGTGTAATCATTGAGTACGTAGTTGGGTTTAATAAAGATAATTAAGTTTTCTAAAATCTATGCCTTGGAATGAAACAGCTTCCTTTCTTACGTTCCGAATTAGTCAACAATTATAAGAAATGAAGGATCTATACCATCGTTGCTCAACTCTCTGTCAGAGTTTTGTGTTACTTGGTTACTAGGAGGAACGGCTAATTTAGCTTTTTGTTGTCACTAAAATGATAAACACCACCCAATGCCTAGTATTTAAAAGACATTGAACTGTGGGATAGTTGTATCAATCTTCTGGGCAATGCAGCTGTGAGTCTGTGAAACATATATTTAGCACGGGACTTCTATATCAGCCGTTGTTTCCTTAAAATAATCATCACACAAAGTGAGCAGGTTTCTAAACTAAAACTTTGTGTTTGCTTTTGTAAACCCAGTTTTCTCTTATAGAATTTTCAGATCTTAAGCCTCCGTGTACTTCCATTCTTGTGAGTCTATTTTCTCTACTTCTCTGGTAGTTTGAAACATCTAATACCACCATAAGCTTTAAAAAAATTACCTTAAATGACTTCCGATATTCAAAAGCACCAGTGTTACTGCATGGGACAGCTGGCCGGGCTCGTGTCGTTCCTTATTGTCTGCTCCACAGGTCTAAAACATTGAATTGTCTAATTGCAATATGCCACTTATCATCAGAAACAAAATGAACGTCTGGGTTAATATGTGGCTTCATTACTTGTAACAGTCTGCTACCAATATCTAAGCCATCTGGGTTTTGGGTATTGGAAAAGTGGCATTTTACTGATTATCGCCGGTAATTAAGGTGGTTAGCAGATATTTGCTGGAGCTGCTTGCCTAACTGTAAAAGTTTAACAACGCAAGTTTAGAATCATCCTTTCCCTGTTCCAATTAGAGATTTTGTTTCCCTATTAGATGCCAGACTGATGATGTGATGGTATGTACTAAATTCACACCCCTCTGGATTAGTAGTGATGAGGATCTCAACTTTCTGGGTTTTCAATATTATGTTTTACAAAGTACAATATGTTATTGGTGTAGTATTCTTCAAAGATTTTGGAGGCAATCTTGATGCAATCTGTGTCGTCAATATCTTCTCAGACAATATACAAGACTTGGCCATTTCTTTTGTTCTACTTTTTCCTCTTCATCGGTCTCTTTGATCTCTACCTGCATATTTATAACATTAGGGACTTGTCAATCTTCCAATGTCATGGAAATTGAGCTTCCATAGTTGTGAGAAATGAGGTGAAGGATGCTAGTTGAGTTTCGGGTTGAGAGAGAAACCAGGCCACACTTGAAAGGAGATTACAAATTACTCTCCTTAAGGCCTAAACTGTAACAACAATTTATTTCACAATGTTTATTGTGCTCCATGTCACGATTGTATTTTACCACCCTTGGAAGTGTGTCGTTATTCTATTTTTGTTGAACTTGCATGACGAATAATATTTTGAGATAAAAGACCTCAGTAAAATCATCGTCGTTTCATTGAAAAACGTTTCCTTAATTTTTGTTTCTATTAATATCTGTATTACTGTATAAATAGGAAACAAACTAATTATGTTCTTGGTTTTCCCTGCATCGATATCCACCTATTTTGAGTGAAACTTTTCAGGACTAGCGCATTCTTCGCATAAATGTTGAAACTAATCCATCAAATTGTATGATTCTACGGGGCAATACATTCCCTTTCACAATGATTATATCATTTGTCTCTATAAATAAGAACAATCTCGTATCCTTTGTCATAACATCAACCAAAAATGGAATTCACCAAGCTCATTCTTTTAGGCTTCTGTTCCATTGCCTTAATCTCAGTTCATATTTCTCCGGTGTATGCTCGTGATCTGGCTAAAAAATTCGTCGAAGAACACAACAAATACCGAGCAATCGACGGTGTTCCTCCGGTCAAATGGAACAAAACAGTCGCAGAGTATGCTAGAAACTATGCCAACACAAAAATTGAGACTTGTGAAATGGTGCATTCCAATAATCCACCATATGGTGAATGCTTAGCCGTAAATTCATATACCGATTGCTCGATTGAACTGGCGGTGCAGCTGTGGGCGGACGAGAAGAAGGACTACGACTACAACACCAATACATGTGCTCCCGGCAAGGTTTGCGGCCACTATACTCAGGTGGTGTGGGCAAACACAACCCAAATTGGTTGTGCCAAGGTCCGTTGCAACAGTGGTGGAACTTTTATCACCTGTAACTATTATCCTCCTGGTAACTGGTGGGACACAAGACCTTACTAGACAATTCGCCTGAGGTATGGATATAAATTTTCTAAGGAGTTTGGAAATAAGAGGACGCAAATGTGTGTCTGTTAATAATGTAATCAACATTGATTAATAATAATAATAATAATAATAATAATAATAATGCTCAAGGAAGCATAATTCCGTAACTTCTGTGGTGTGTATGTTTTGACCTAATTAGACTAGATATGTAGTATCTTTAGTAAATAAGGAATCCCTGATTATTCGGGATACTTGATGTAATGTCTATATAAAGGCCTCCTTATTAATCAATAAAACAATGCTTTGCTTATCTATTGTTTCTCCTACAGCAAATAATACATTTCGACCGGTATATATGGTCGTTCTAGCTTATATATGATTGATGTTCCCCACATACAAACACATACAAACACATACAAATCTATATTGGTGTTCTCCATGTTTTAATTGTTTGCTTAGTAGACTAATCAAAGAGATTAAGCTGCGATTATTTGCTAAAAATATATTTGTTTCTAGATTTAATAATTGATTAATTCGTGGAGGTGTGGGAACATTATAGACGAGTCTGCCATGAGAAAATGGAAAAGAAGGTGATCTGTCTGATGTGCTATATTTTGATTTGTTTCTAATTAGAGTTTTGGCTTTTGTCAAATAAATAGACAAAGGTCAGATCAAGTCCAAAAATCAGAATAGGGGAACACTACCAGATTTGACAGAATAGCCGACGAAATTATTTTCGTCGGCTATTCCAAATTTTCGTCGGCTATTCCTTCTACCGACGAAAATTTCGTCGGCTATAATTCGTCGGTAAAAGCCCGTCGGTAAAAGTAATGGCCGACGAAAAAAACGACATCGTCGGCCATTCCAACCTTGGCCGACGAATTATGGCAGACGAAAATGATTTCGTCGACCAAAGCTTGGCCAAATATCCGACGAAATTCGTCGGCTATTTTCGAGTATGGGCGACGATTTCGTCGGAATATATTAATATTTTAAAGTTATAGCCGACGAAATTTGGCTTCGTCGGCTATTTGTTCTGAAGTATAGCCGACGATTTGAGCTATTTCGTCGGCTATTTCGTCAGAATATATTAATATTTTAAAGTTATAGCCGACGAAATAATGTCAATTTCGTCTGCTATAACTGCATTTTGGGCAAAAAAAATTACCGGATCGGAGGAGGAGAAAGAGGAGGAGGAGGAGGAGGAGGAGGAGGAGAAGGAGGAGGGGAAGGAGGAGGAGGAGGAGAAGGAGGTGGGGAAGGAGGAGGAGGCCGGAGGAGGAGGAGGAGGAGAGAAAAAAGGCGGGAGGAAGCGATTTAAAAGATTTAGAAGGAGAATAGCCGACGATTTAAAAGATTTCGTCGGCTATACTTTGGAAGATCAACAGCCGTCGGATCTGAGCCATCCAACGGCGGACAATAAAAAGGCGCGGATCGCAAGAGTTTAGCCGATGAAATATAATTTTCGTCGGCTAAACTTAGAGAATAGCCGACGATTTACAATATTTCGTCGGCTATTCTATGAACATCGTCGGCTATACTTTGAAAACATATTAAACTGCCGTTTTGAGGCCCTAAACGATCTCGAAAGCCCGAAAAGGCCCACACATCATGGCAATGCCATGAGTTTGATTCCTGGCGTCGTTCCCTTTCCGGAATGGTATCACAATCGTCATTCGGACGCCGGACGCCAAATCTGCAGTAAACCGGGTTTTGACTTGCAACGGTCAATCTACTCTTCAACGCCAAATCTGGCCTCACCTTCAACAGATAATAGTTTGAAATCAATGAGACGCAACTAATCATATAAAAATTTTACAAAATTGATTTAACGAACGTCAGGCTACCCATAGGAAAACGAAAGTAAAAAACAGTTAACCGCAACATTCGGCACACAGATTTTGTCGGAATCTTGTCATTTTTCAACCGTAGCCGTATTTCATTATTTCGGTCATATCTTATTTGACGACATATTTGCATTTGAAGAGTGTACGTATAGTAACTATTTGAAACTATACATTCACTTAAACACTTAGTAAACAAGTTAAGGAACATTAGTGCATATGTTCCGATTTTGAATCTAAAAGTTTGGAAAATCTATTCCAACCGTCAGATATCACCGTTAAGATTAAATACATGTATGAAAAAAAATCCAACTACATCTGACAACGTTAAAGGCTCGATCGGGACGGTCAACCGGGTGAGTCAACCCTTTAAACGCTTAGAAATGGTAATTGGCCTGTCTAAATGACGTTTTTTTGTCTGACCTTCAACAGATAATAGTTTCAAATCGATGAGACACAACTAATCGTATAAAATACCCACAGATTTTTCACTCTTTCTCCCGTTTTTTTTCGTTTTTTTTTAAATAAGCAGTTGCTGTCTAGATCTGAAAATATATAGACTTATAGCCGACGAAAATGCCAATTTCGTCGGCCAAACTTTCAAAAGTTTTCGTCGGCTAAAGTTTCAGAGAAAGGCCGATGAAAATTCAAATCGTCGACTAAAATATGAATATAGCCGACGATTTTTTGAAATTACCAACGAAAAAAAATCGTCGGCCATTCTAGGGGAATAGCCGACGATTTTTTTTTTTAGCGACGAAAAAAAAATTCGTCGGCCATTCTTGGGAATAGCCGACGAAAATTTTATGTCGTTGGCCGTTTTTTTTTATTTCGTCGGGAAAAGCCTTTTTTCTGGTAGTGGAACATGATGTAATACGTGGTAATTTATTACTATATTACATTCGGCCTGAAGGTACATGGTACTGTATATAAGCACTGTTCATGATACTGTTCATCAGTAGTTGTGGAAATTGTTCCTGTTTTTGAGATAAGGTCAACGACTGTGTTCACATCCCCTCTTATCTCTCTGTTCGCATCCCCCTCTTATCTCTCAATTTCGTTTTAATTATAATATTGCCATTGTTGTATGTATAAAACTGTATGGTGATGGACATGCGTCATAATGATTTTTTTTTCTTCTTCTTCTTCTCGCTCTCCACCACCATCCTGATGATCGATCTCAAATTATGAAGGAAATAGTGGACGTCCCTTCTGTCGATCAAATCGTGAAGGTATAGGCTCTGCTGTGTATCTACTTCCTCTCTCCGGTCTCTGCTGTCTCTCTGTCTCTCAATCAGATAATAAGATCAGTATTCGTAATCCGGTACCTTCTTCTTTCATTTGTTCTCTTTCTCTTTTGAGGACGAAGACTATTTCGTTGCGATAGCAAATTCATAAGAGCTAATGATCTATATAACTATAGAAATCAAGAACGATATTACCAATGGAAATGAAGAGGAAAACATACCCACAATTGCAAGAGTGGTGTGATCACATAGATATTCTCATATTTCTACCAACCTATATACATATAAATTCTTGAAGAGGTAATGGATTGGGATGATTGCATTTATGTAATGAAAAGATTTTAAAAAGTTGACAAATAAAGACACATTTCAACAATTCTCAATTATAGGTTTAATAATTTCACTGTATCTTTGGCCTTACCTGTTATATATAGGGTTGTTTGTGTAGTCTGTAAAACTTAATTAGATAATATGCAAGTTGTCTATAGATTTCAGTATAAAAAATGGAAGAAAGATAGTTTATCCATAGAAAATGTTAGAGTAGTCATAAAGTTTTGCAGGTATTATGGATCAATCTGAATTTTATTTTTGTTTATCATCTGCAGATCTTATGCCAAAATATTAGTGATTTTGCTGTCACTACAACAGCATAAATCTTTGGTGACGAAAAAAAATTTCGTCACCTAAGAGAGATTTCCGTCGCCTAAGGACTTAGGTGTCAAAAATTTTGTCGCCTAAGTTACGTCGTCTAAAGTTTGTGGTTTAAGTAAGTAGGCGACGAAAATCTATGAATTTCGTCGCCTAAGATACTTCTTAAACGACGAAAAAATTTCATCGTCTAAGAACAATGGTGACGAAAAAAATACTCTTAGAGGACGATGTCTTTCGTCGTTGTCGATTTACTTAGACGACGAAAAAGAGCAGTTCGTGGCCTAAGAGTATTACTTAGTCGACGAAATCTATTGGTTTCGTCACCTAAGTAATACTCTTAGGCCACGAAATTTATTTTTTTCGTGGCCTAAGTAATACTCTTAGGCCACGAACTTCGTTTTTTCGTCTCCTAAGTATGGATCTTAGTCCACGAAATCAGCTTGAATCGTCGCCTAAGTATATCACTTAGGAGAGAAAAATGTATTCTTCGTCGCCTAAGTATTAATTTTTAAAATAAAAAAAATTCAAAAATTTAATACTGAATACTGAAAACTTAATACTGAATATTAATATTGAATATTCAAATAAATTAAAAAATTTGATAAGACAATACTATATACCTTAAGTAAATCTACAAGAATAACAACACTCATCTAAACAAAACATATACATTATTAATATCAAAACTTATAGAAGTAAAGAAAATTTTATCCCTAATATGAACAGATGATTGGAATAGGAGATGACAAAGCAAAAACGCTGAGGCTAGTGTTGTGGAAGAGAAAGACATCAGGTGAGAATTAATGCAAGAAAAGCTGCTATTATTTTTGGGTTATCATCATAGACTTGTTAAAATTTTTGTAATATTAAGTGCAGGCCTGGGCATTTATTCACAAGTTCTAAATGACCACATATACATATTGATATTTTGTTCTTCATGTGTCAAGATGGCTAGGCGCAATTGAATTTAGTCTTTCTACAGAGCAAAAATATGAATGAGTAATGATGTAGCCAACCAGATCAATGCTATTAACTAATCTTTCCTAGTCATGGGTGGGATATCCATACCACACTGTCACAACTGAAGGATTGAATATAAATGCAAAATGCCAGTTAACGCACATAATGATATCTCTAATAAACATACTAACATGCATATTAGAAAGTGTAATGCAAGTGAACTCAGTACTATAATAATGAAATATTCATCTGCAAAATCTATAATTTGTAGTTCAAAATAAGATGACATACAGATTGAGAGAATTCATTGCCAACCAAATGAAGCACATGTTCTAAGTCCTGCGCATGAAAGTCTTTCTGGCAAACTGGACAGGTACCCATACTCTATTCCCCAGCTCCTCGTGCATCTAACAACACAAACAACTCACTTAAAATATAAAATAATAACACAAAACTCAAACAACAATTCCTTTCAGAAATATACAAATCCCACATGAATGGCATCACACCAAATGTAAATAGAAGTTGACTGTGGATCAATCTTGGAATTTAAGCAATGTTAATATGAGATAATATACTCTAACAGAGAAATAACAGAGAAGAAGAAAGTAGAGAGAAATAAGAGAACATTGGGGCGGAGGCTAACCTACTGAAGAGAGAAGAGAATCGGACCACAAGGCAGAGAAAGGGGGGGACGGGGAGGTCACTGAGCGGGGGCGAGGGCTGAGGCTGGCGGAGGAGGTGGCTGTGGCCGGGACGAAGGAGGAGGCTGGGGCTAGCTGGCAGAGGCGGAGGCGAGAGACGGTGGGTGAGCGGAAGAGGGAGGAAGAAATAAAGTTGAGGTTTTGTAAATTAGGGATTGCAGAAAGAAAGAGATCGAGATTAATGTGAATATATATGTCTCTCACTTAGGCGACGAAAAATAACATTTCGTCTCCTAAGTTATCCACCTAGACGACGAAATGAAAATTGCGTCTCCTAAGTTATTAACTTAGACGACAAAAATAAAAATTTGTCGCCTAAGTATTAATACTTAGGCGACGAAATATTTATTAGTCTCCTAAGATTATTTCGAATTTTGGCGGAAAATTAAGCCGCCAATATATATATATACACAGTCCGTCTCTGCTACGGACTTCCGCACGGTGCGGATTCACCGTTTGCTGCCGGCGGCGGCAAGCCCACGACGGCGCGGATGGTGCTGGCCCGCTCCCCCCCCTCCCCGCGCTCCTTCCCTCCCAGCTGGAGCTCCAGCGCCGGCCCACGGCGGCCGGAATTCCAGATTTTGCAAGTTTCTGGGCAGCAAATTTCGGGATTTTCGGCCGTCGTGAGCCGGCGCTAGAGCACCAGCTGGGAAGGAAGGAGGGCAGGGAAGGGGGGAGCGGGCCAGCACCATCCGCGCCGTCGTCGGCTTGCCGCGGCGGCCGTGAAGGTCGAATCCGCACGGTGTGGATGTCCGCACATGAGAATTCCTCTATATATATACACTACCAGAAAAGGCCTTATAGCCGACGAGGCCATCTCGTCGGCCGTTACCATTAATTCGTCGGCTATACTATAGCCGACGACATGAGGCGTAAGTCGTCGGCTTATAAACCGCGGGGTATAGCCGACGAATAAAGCGTCGTCGGCTATACTTCGAACATTGCCGACAACAAGATCGTCGGCTTCAACAATTACGTAATTGCCCCTAAACCGAAGTATAGCCGACGACACTATCGTCGGCTATACGTCCAATATAGCCGACGACACTATCGTCGGCCATAACAGTCGCCGGTACCAGGAACGGCTTTTTTTTTGCCTGAAGCCGGGAGGGTATAGCCGACGACATATGGTAAACATCGTCGGCTATAGCCATTATAGCCGACGAAATAATGACAATATCGTCGGCTATAACCCCTAAATATTTAAAAAAATTAAAAAATTTAACTCGGGCCCAATTTCACTTCGTCTTCGGTTTGGCTGCAGAAAATGCACAAACAAACATCTAAATATCCAACAAATATCCACATCAATCCATCCCTAATATCCTACATACTGTACAAATTAACCCACTATCTACTCATCATCACCCCCTAAACGCGTAGCGTCGTCGACCGGATCGTTCGAGTTCCGGTGGCTATGGCTGTCCTGATCGGCTGGCGTACTCCGATGCGGGGGGGGAGTGGGGACGACGAACTGGGGCATCTGTGGCGGAGGCGGGGGCTGGAGTCCAGCCTGCTGGGCCTCCCAAGACTGCTGCATCCATCGGTACATCTCCGCCACAGATGCGTCTCTGGCCTGCTGCGCCGAAGCCTCCACGGCCCTCGCCAACTCCGCCTGCTGGAGCGCCTCCACCGCCCTCGCCAACTCCGCCTGAGTCCTCTGCAGCTGCGTCTGCAAGTCTCCTCTCGTCGAAGCCGCACGCTGCGTGCTGGGATTGGCCGGCGTGTACTTGAGAACCCCATCTCCCGCCGCGCCTAGGCCTCTCTGGTAGAAGTAGTTGTTCCCCGTCCCTACCGCCGCGTGCATGATCTGAGAGGCCAAGCGCGGCTCAAGGGTGTCGATCGTGGAGGCAAACTCCGCGATCGCCTCGTCGGACGCCCCGTCTCCCAGGGTGTCTCGCGCGATCCCGAAGGTGATCGCGTCGGTCTCCGCATCGATTTCCGCCTAATTGACAAGAAAATATAATAAACGAATTAAAAAAAATATATATAAATTAATTTAATGAAACACTTTTATTGAAGATGGGCGAATACTTACCACTTGGTCGGGACGCCCCGGATACATCTGCGCATGAATCCACGACAACGGCCTCAGCGGTCGGTCCCTCCTCGCCATCTCTGCCCACTGCCTCCAGGAGCGGGCGCCGCCGTGGTGGGGGTGCTCGTTCCTCCTGCGGTTGTCGCTGTTCGTCCGCGAGATTTTCTGTATTATAAGAACGAACATATAAACGCAAATATAAATTAGTAACTAAATTAAAATATTACGAACTAACCAAAATAAAATTATTAACTAATTTAGTTACTAACTAATTTAATTTAATTAGTAACTACTTAACTAACTAATTTAATTTAGTAACTAACTAACTTACTAACTACCTAATTTAATTTAATTTAATTTAGTAACGAACTAACTAACTACGTAACTAACCAACTAACTTAATTTAATAACTAATAACTAACTAACTAACTAATTAATTTAATTAAGTAACTACGTAATTTAATTATTAAATAACATTAAAAAGTTATATACTAGCAGGCTAAATTTTCTTACCGAGACCCTGTCGCTCCCAAAGTAGGCTACCAGCCATAGCCACTCGTACTCCCTGTACCGGAACTCGTGGGGGGTTGCACCTCGCCCCAAGCGCTGCTCCACATGGTACGTCCTGTAGTGCGTGGACAGCTCGTTCTTCCACTCGGAGTACCTATATTAACAAAACACAACTGTTAGATATATTCGTACACTGCCAATAAATATATTTATACAAAAAAAAGCAAAACACATAACCTGTTCTTCAGCTGCTCGTCTCTCCACCAGTCCAAGGTAGGATGGACTCTAAACCATTGCTGCAATATTATAAATTAATTAGAAAATATTTTTATATAGTTATAAGGACTGAATTCATAAATATTTATTTTCTATAATAAAAATCATATTTAACTCACCGACAGTGCATTGTACACTCGCGCCTTGATCTCATAGGGCACAGAGCCCCAGTCGGGCCACAACAGTGGGACCCTGTCCCGCACGAGCATGCCCGTCGCGTTGATGTACTTGGTGGTGGTGTCTCTCCGCTCAATCGGGCGTCCATCCTCACCGGGACCGGGCAGGATCTCTCTGATCCCACCGGCCAGCTCCCTCTCCAGGGTCGACATGTTCGCTGGCCCTCTGGTCCGTCTCGTCCCCGCGGGTTTATTGACGAGGACGCCTGTTTCATAATTAAAATGAATACATAGTTAAATAATTATTTAAACTAACTAATTAAATAATTAATTAAACAATCTAAATAATTAATTAAACTAATCAATTACCTGCGTCGTTGTACTGCTTGTCCTTCTCACGAACGGCCCACAGGCCGCGGCAGTCCTCTGAGTCGAAAGGACTGTAGAAGTAGGCCTCCTCCCAGGGAATCTCGTGGGGCCGGTCGTGCCTCCAAATCTGCCTCCCCCTGGCGTCGTACTCAGGGATGGCAGGGAGGAACTGGACCATGTACATCCCCGATGGCGGAGACATACGGGGCGTGGACCCTGAGGGGCCTGCTCCCCCTGACGGTGGGCCCCGTAGCTGTGGACGCTGTCGCTGTGGGGGGACAGGGAGCATCTCTGGAGGGTCCAGATCGGCGCGCGGTGGGGTCGGCTGCCGATCCTGGAACAGTGCTGAAGTGCACTGGGGTCTGGTGGCTCTGCGTCCTCCTCCGACACTCGAGTCAGGGCCCGCTCCCGTCGACTCATACGAGGAGCCCCCACGTGGATCGCTCGGGGTCAATCCCATCAACGTCTCCTCTCGTCGACTCATAGGCCGGCCTAGGCCCCGACGACCGCTGGATCCGCTCCCCCCACGGCTGGATCCTGCCTGAGCGTCGGGGTCGCTCTCGGTCCGTCTGCCAAGCCATCAGTCTACAAAGCGACGGTTTCCTGCACAATTAGTATATAAATTCCATAAATTGCACAAAAATTCCACAAAAAAATTAAAAACTTCATTCAATGTATATATACCTAAATATATTTATACCTAATTATATATATATATTCCGAAATATAACACAAAATTCCTTAAATTTCACAAAAAAATAAAAAACTTTTTTAAATATATATATATACCTAATTATATATATACATAACTATATTTATACCTAAAGGTATATATATATACCTAAAAATTCTTGTTAATTCCTCAAAATTAAACAAAATTCCACACAATTCCATAAATTTCACACAAAAATAAAAAACTTCATTAAATGTATATATACCTAATTATATATATACCTAAATATATTTATACCTAATTATATATATATATATTCCGAAATATATATATATATATATATATATATATCCTCCTATAAATTCCACAAAATTCCACAAAATTAACAAAAATTCCACAACATTAAAAAAATTTCCACAAACTTCCATATACCTAATTATATATATATATATATATATATATATATATATATATATATATCCTTCACAAAATTCCACATAATTATAAAAAATTAACAACAATTCCACAACATTCCATAAATTGCACAACAACCCTAAATTCCACATAATTTCACAAAAACCATAAAATTTCACAAAAATACCTAAATTCCACAAAATCACAAAATTCCACAAAATTAACAAAAATCCTAAATGAGGGAGAGGGGGACTACCTGACATGGTGGTGCGGCTAGGGGAGGTGGTGACGTGCGGCGGCGACGGCGGCTAGGGGCGGCTGTGGCGTTGCCGTTCGGGGACTGTTTTCGGGTCGGGGAGGGCTCGGGAAGGAGGGGGCCGGGTCGGGGAGGGGTCGGGTGGGGCCGGGGATAGCAGATCGGCGGTCGGTCGGCGTCTCTGTTTCGGTGGGCGGCGAAATCCGGTTTTAGGGCAGGAGCAGAATGAGGGAGAGGCGCGTCTGTTTCGGTTTAAATCGAAGGACTATAGCCGACGATCTAATTTTAAGTCGTCGGCTATAGTCATAGCCGACGAAATTCGTCGGCTATACTCTGACGGGCCGGGCCGAAAACCGGGCCGGGCCGAAGTTGGGCTTTGCGGGCCGGTTATAGCCGACGAAGTTAAGTTTATCGTCGGCTATAATATGCATATCGTCGGCTATAATATGAATCTCGTCGGCTATACTTTACGCTCTCAGCAGCCGTCAGATCTCGCCCATCCAACGGCGGACAATGAAACGGCGCGGATCGCAAGAGTTTAGCCGACGAAGTTAAGGATTTCGTCGGCTATTCCCTGGTCAACTTTTGGTCAAACCTCTAAAAGCTTTAAAACGGCAATTGGCCCGTCTAAATGACGTGTTTTGGCCTGACCTTCAACAGACAATAGTTTCAAATCGATGCGACGCAACTAACCGTATAAAAATTTTCCTCCAAATATTTACCGACCGTCAGGCTACCCATAGGAAAACGGAAGTAAAAAACACCTAACCGCAACATTCGGCACACAGATTTTGTCGGAATCTTCCCATTTTTCAACCGTAGTCGTATTTCAATATTTCGGTCGTCTCTTATTTCACGACACTTTTGCATTTGAACGGTCTACGTATGGTTTCGGTCAATATACTTTAGCCGACGACTTGCAAGTCGTCGGCTACAGTATAGCCGACGAATTGTAAGTCGTCGGCTACAGTATGGGCATTATAGCCGACGAATTATGGTCCATTTCGTCGGCTATAATGCTGATGTTTCTGAAAATTTGCCATTTAGGGCCTGAAAATTGCCTATTTCACCTGATAAATTCCTGAATATCGCACAAACAATTCAATACAATTTCCCAAAAATTCGGAAAACGGTAATTAAGGACAAAATTTTTTTTCATACATGCATGCACCTTTGTACACAAATACATACATAAATAGTATACTAAGGATGATAATCAGAATCATCCTCATCACTTGAGTCAGACGTAGTATAGTAGTTAATATCTGGCAACCGGTGCTCGTACTCGTCGTCTGAGTCATCGTCTGCCTGATATAGACGATTCGGATTAACATCATACATGGGCACCTGACCCCTAGGAAGTCGAACCACTCTGCCCGGCGTCACATTATTATCGCGGATGGTGGAGGATTCTGGAATGTCGCCGGCGTCCGGCTCTTGGTATGCGGTCGCTTCTTGACACTCTGTGCTCACACCAAGTGTGGTAGCACTGTATATGTCTCGCTGAGACACATGGTTAACTACCTTCCACGTGCCTTTGTTCAAAGGATCGTCAAGATAAAAGACCTTTTTGGCCGCTGTGGCGAAAACAAAGGGGTCGTCTTCATACACACTAGTGGCGGTATTCACCGAAAGTATGCCGTACTGATCGATCCGTATGCGGTGCGGCCTAGTATCAAACCATCGACACTTGAACAAGTGGACTTTCATGCGGTTCCCATAAATGAGTTCAACAACTGACTGTAGGACACCGTAAAAATCCACGCCCCCCTCTGCACCATCCACCATCACCCCACAATTCTGTGTTTTGCGTTCCCCGTCTCTAGCTTCACATATATACTTAACGCCGTTGACATCACACATTGGGCGGACTGTGGAAGATATCGGCTTCATCGACAACAGCCTCAATTCCTCTGAGTAATTTGTATGACCACCACTCGCAGCCACTTGCATCAGCTGAAAAATATAACTCAAATCACTCGGTGTGTTTATGATTAAAGAATAGGGAACTGTAAAAGAAAGCCATCTAATATATATATTTATACACTTACCCATTGTGGAAAATAGTCTGCAAACGTCGTGTTGTGGTAGTCGACATCACCGCGAACTTCCTTGCAGTGAAGATGGTGACGTTTCCAATATTGTACCTCCGGACAGTTTATTAGAACCCACCAGTGGGCAATCCCTACCTCATGGTCAGGCAACTTGTCCACACCCTTTTTCTTGAAGCTTCCGTATGGTACAACAGAGTTGGCGACGATAGATAGGTTGAACTCGGGGTCATCTCAACTTGGATGTTGTGGGGGGTCCTCCATCGCTCCCAAGTACAACTTGGCGTACGTTACACACTCATGCGCAATGTAAGCTTCAGCAATACACCCCTCAGGCGCAGATTTATTGTGCACATATTTCTTGTAGTCTCCAAGTTGTCTGCAAGGTTAACAAGTGCATGTTAAGAGCATGTAACTTTTATTTAAAAACATGTATAAATCAAATTTATGAATAACATGTACCTTTCGATGGGATACATCCAAGTGTAGTGTACGGGACCGGTAAGCAACAATTGTTGGGGAAGATGGATCATCAGGTGAGGCATGATGTCAAAGAAGTTTGGGGGAAATATCCTCTCGAACTTGCACAAGATAAAAACGATTTCCTCATGCATTCTCATGAGGTCTGATTTTCTAACTTCTCTAGCGCATAACTTCTGGAAGAATCTTGACAACGCCACCAACGGCTCAACCACTTCATCCTCCAAGTACGCTCGAATGAAAATAGGGAAGAGGCGTTGAAGCAGTACATGGCAGTCGTGACTCTTCAATCCGTACATCTTGTTGTCTCGGTAGTTAACACACTTGCTTATGTTACCCGCATAGCCATAAGGATACCTGCATAGCCATTAACAACAATTAGATTTCATGCATATATAGTCGTCCAACAACAGATGGCGGATTCTTTAGGGAATACATGCCTAATAAAAAGTTACCTGACATTACTCAGCCATCCAAAGATTTCATGTTTCTGGTCCCTGGTGACGGTGTAAGAAGCTTGGGGCATTTTGCTCCTGCCCTCTCTCAACCACAAATGGTCCCGCAGTCCCATATTTCTCAGATCAACGCGTGCCTTGGGGGTGTCTTTTGTTTTCTTCTCCCAATTCAAAACTGTGCCAACCACGGCTTCACCCACGTTCTTCTCTATATGCATTACATCCAGGTAGTATCTGGTAGCCAACCTGGCCCAATAAGGAAGTTCCCATAAGATGCTCTTGTGTGACCAGAACCTATACCGATCCGGCCTCTCTGGAATCGTGCGCAACACATCGGGATGATTGCTAAGCGGACCAAAGTCATACTCATTCAACACTGCCAATATTTCCTCCCCTGTCCATTGCTCGGGTGCCCAGCCCCTTTCTTCAGTCCCATCAAAAGCCTGTGCATCGTCCCTAAATGGATGGTCATGCGGAAGCCAACGACGGTGACGCATCTGGACAATCTTGCTGCAATGAGGACTGGAGCAATCAACAGTCATGCACTCTGAACAAGCCCTGTAACCCCTGGTGACGCTGCCCGACAACATACCCCTCCCAGGAAAGTCACTGATCGTGCCAACAAGCATGGCATGCATCCGGAACATCTCATTTTTGAACCGGTCGTAGACCAGGTGGCCGTTCAGACTCAAGTACCGAAGCTCCTCAATTACGGGTCTCAAATACACATCGAGACACTTTCCCGGATAACCTGGGCCTGGAATCAACAATGTGAGCATGTTATATTCCTTCTTCATGCACATCCACGGTGGAAAGTTGTACGGAATCAAAATAACTGGCCACACACTGTACTGAAGCTCTTTCTTGCCAAAAGGGTTGAAACCGTCGGATGATAGCCCTAGCCAAACATTTCGAACCTCTGATGCAAATTCAGGAAACTCCAACACGTTCTTCTTCCAAGCCTCTCCGTCGGCGGGATGTCTAAGGGTGTCATCGTCAGGCACATTCCTCTCAGCCCACCATCTCATAGCTTCGGCCGTGAAAGCACACATGAACAACCGCTCAAGCCTATCAATCAGCGGGAAGTACCGAAGTATCTTCACAGCTTTCTTGTTCCCTTTAGGAGTGAACTTATACCGCTCTGTATTGCATAATGGGCAGTATTCAAGATCTGCAAGTCCTTCCCCGTAAAACAGAACGCAATCGTATCTGCATGCATGAATCTTGATGTAGGAAAGGCCGAGATCTTTAAGGATATGTCGCACCTTATGATGACTGGTAGGAAGCCGATGTCCGGGGGACATCGCCCCACCCCATAGCCGAAGCCAATCATCAACCGATTTGACAGTGCCTTTGTTCTCCGTTTTGATCTTCATCACTCCCATGACAGATTCAAGGACAGTCTTACTGCATCCCGGGTACAACGGAGTCTGTTGCAATGCGATCAGGTTGTTGTACTTTTCCATACCACTTGTGTTGACCGGAGATCGGGGTAATGGCTCGAGTGGCTCAATATCAGGGAAACACTCCATCTCCGGAGGTGGGAGTTGCACATCTGGTGCTTCCTCAAAGACACCGCTCTCACGAGGAAACATATCGTTGATCCAGTTCGTTGTCGGATCATTGGAGGAACTCCCTCTCTCGGCAAATTGTCCATGATCATGACGACCCGCAAACTCTGGTTCACCGTGATAAATCCAATTAGTGTATAGGACCCAAAATCCATATCTAGCCAGGTGTTGCTCCACTGTCTCTATGGAAAACCGGTGTCGTGGGGTGGCACACTTGCACTTTTTACACGGACAATAATGAAGTGTAGTGTCTCCACAGTTAGCCATCACAAAATCCAGGAAACTCCTAACTCCATCATGATACGCCTGATCCCATCTTCCAAGGGTAATCCAACTCTTGTCCATCCTGTAAATTCAAGAAATAAATATAGCTATATATAGATATGTATATATGCACGTACTACGTACGTACGCACGTACTAATTAATTAAAAAATTCATCATTACACACACACACATATATATATATATACAGATGCATCCCTAAATTAATTAAAACATCGTCAATCTCCCTATAATTAATTAAACACAATGTATTTTTTATATATACCAACAATATATTTTTAATTACAATTAAATTAATTAATATATATATACATTTTTTCATCAAATTCATCTAAAATCACCTATAAATCAACAATCAATCACTAATCTTCAACAAAACTTCAATTCTATCTAACCAATACAACATATATATCAACCCATTAATAATCTCATCTCAACACACATATATATATATATATATATATATATATATATATATATATATCAAATTAATCACACATTTATTCTAATTAAACTCTAAATTAACACACCTCTGCATATAACCAACTAAATCAACACACACAACAATATACGTACCTTTCAAGCTTATGGCCGAGGTTTTGGACGATTTCAGAGCGTTTTGGACGATTTCATCGACGAATGAGCTCCCTGATGCAGAAGGTCGATCCGATATAAGAGTTATAGCCGACGAATACCCTCCTCGTCGGCTATAACCAAAAACTTTTCGTCGGCTATAACTCTTATAGCCGACGAATACCATCCTCGTCGGCTATAACCAAAAACGTTTAGTCGGCTATAGTTATAGCCGACGAGTTGTCGGCAGTCGTCGGCTATAATATTATAGCTGACGATGTGGCCGACGAAATAGTAATTCGTCGGCTATAAGGGGTTATAGCCGACGAGATACTATTTCGTCGGCCGTTTTTTCCCATATCGTCGGCTATAACCCCTTTTCTGGTAGTGATATATATATATTTGAGAGTCAGTGTTCAATTGAAAAAGTAATGAGAGTGGGGGTTGTGAAAAAGTAAGAGTCAGTGTTCAATTGAAAAAGCATTCTTTATCCCTTAGTTTTCCATGGAAAAATATCTAGCTATTTTTTGTTGAGGTCATTCTTGAATATCTTTCCATGGAGAACCAGCGGAATGAAGAACTAGCACTGACATCTGATAGTTATCCGCATTGTTTCTCATTTGTTATTTATTTTTATTTTTTATTTTAATAGCTGTAAAAAGTCTGTGGTCTCCAAGACACAACTCTGGCTTCGAATTTTTGCTTACAACTTGATTGTTTCTTTGGAGAACACACACAATAAACAAACATCAGTTCCCTTGCTTCAAACGTTTAAGCTAAAAGCTTTTACCAAATTGTTTACTGGTTCCATATAATTGAAGTGAGATATGCATGGTATGAGGTCTAAGGTCTCCTACACTACCAGAAAAAACAGCTTAGACGACGAAAAAAAAACGAATTCGTCGCCTAAGATACCTAAGACGACGAAATCCAGAGTCGTCGTCTAAGAAAAATATTTCGTCGTTTAAGAGTGTTCTTAGACGACGAAATTATTTAATCGTCGGCTAAGAAAATATTTTTACGACGAAAAAGTTTTCGTCGGCAACTTTAATTTCTTAGACGACGAATAAAGAATTTCGTCGCCTAAGAAATAATCTAAGACGACGAAAAATAATTTTCCTCGCCTAAGATAATACTAAGACGACGAATTATTTGTTTCGTCGGCTAAGAAAGTTCGTTTTCCGACGAAAATTCTGTTCGTTGTCTCGTTTTTTTCTTTCGTCGTCTTAGTAATTTCTTAGGCGACGAAAAAATGAAATTCGTCGTCTTAGTGTTTTTCTTAAGCGAGGAAAATAAAGTTTCGTCGTCTAAGTGATCCCAGACTATATAAACTGAACTGGTTTCCAGATCGGGAAAAATAGATATTTTTAGAAAATTTTTCCTCCCAAAAATTTTTCCAGTGATTTTCGTTTTTGGATGTGAAAACCTTCAAGGCAGGTCTTCTTAAGGCTTCTCCTCTCCTACCCATCGAATTTTAACTTGGTATGATCTCTTTTTTTCATCTTTTTCAACAAATATTTCCATTTTTTGTGTGGTTATATATATACAATGTCATGCATATATATATATATATATATATATTGTGATGAGGGGATAGTATATATATATTAATCCTTTTGTTGATCTATATAGTTAATTGTTGGTTTTTGTGAAATTGTTGAATTATATATATTAATTATTTGTGATATAAATTAATCTTAATTAATTAAATTAATAATTGTTATTATTATAAGAAAATCATTGTTTTATGATTTATAATTAGCGGTGAATGAAAGAATGATTAATTCTTTTATTCATTGATGTACATGCGCGTATTTATATATATATCCTTAGAAATCCCGTTCGAGAATCATGGAGAGATTCTTGAATTGTCCCATTTTTGGACAGTTTGGGAGCATACTACTTTGTTTCGCAGTTTGTATAAGTCTTCTGTATTCGTTTGCGGTCGTGAGTATATATTTCGACGGGGTCTCCCAATACTGTTCTTCGAGTGCATACTAGGTATATAGATATTCGTGCACTTGAGGAACTGTGGGGAGATGCTGTCGAAATTTTCCCACGACTGAAAACGAACACATAAGATTTACAAACTGTGAAACAAAGTCGTGTGCTCCTGAATGGGATTAGGACCCTAACCGGACGCATAAGTTTGAGAACAAACATGCATCTTTGTTGCTTAATTTGTGATTATTTGTTATTTATTACCTTATATATGATAGGTGATGGATATAGACAAGAGTTGGATGCAGTACCCCAGGGGAAGCATTGAATACCAACAAGGAGTACTATGCATTTTTTTGGATTTTGTACGTGAACATGGTGGAGGAAAGAAAATACACATGTGTCCATGCTTAAGTTGTATGAACACGAAGTTGAAGACGATAGTCAGAATCTACGATCACCTGAGTAACAGAGGTATTATGCATAATTATACAACATGGAGTAAACACGGTGAAGTTGCAGTCTATGAACCTATACGGTTGCCGAAATCCAAGCGGGATACCATGACCGGACATCTAGTGGTGCTTTCGACCCTTATGAAGACCCGGCTATGAACATTTTACATGACACTTTTCCTACATTTGCTCCAGTACGCCAGGAAGAGCCCATTTATGATGATACCACTGATGCCGCAATTCCTCTTCTTGACAGTGGTGATTATGATAAGTACACCAGACTCCTTGCTCAAGTGCAGATCCCATTATTCCAGGGTAGTCCTCACACTGTTTTAGGGACCATCATCTCACAGATGCAGTTGAAAGTCAAGAGTAGGTGGACAAATGACTCTTTTGATAGTCTTCTAAAACAGTTTAAGGAACACCTTCCACAACCTAACTACATACCTGATAGTTATTACAAGCTACAGAAGATATTGGGCGATCTCGATCTCGGTTATAACAAAATCCACGCCTGCAAGAACAACTGTGTTTTGTTTTACAAAGACAAAGCCGACCTTGATGAATGTCCCATATGCCACGCGTGGAGGTGGGAGCAAGGCACAGTTAAGGAAAACAGTGTTCCTGTGAAGGTACTTCGTCATTTCCCTTTAATTCCTAGATTGAAGCGTCTTTACATGTCTTTACACACAGCAAAAGAAATGAGATGGCATGGAGAGAAAAGGACAGATGATGATACTCTCAGACACCCTGCAGATGGCGAGGCGTGGAAGTCTTTTGACAGATCATTCCCTGATTTTGCAAGAGATGTTAGAAATGTCAGACTCGGCCTTGCCTCAGATGGATTCAATCCCCATGGAAATATGAGTTTGAGTCATAGTACATGGCCTGTTATTCTTGTGCGATACATCCTGCCTCCTTGGATGTGTATGAAGAAGGAATTTAGTATGATGTCTCTGTTAATTCCCGACCCAAAGTCTCCAGGAAAGTGTTTGGATGTGTATCTGCAACCTTTGATCGACGAGCTGTTAGACTTATGGGAAAATGGAGCTCTTACTTTTGACAGGCACAGTGGAAGATCATTTATGATGAGAGCAATGCTGATGTTTACCATAAGTGATTTTCCTGGTTATGGGATGTTGTCGTCTCAGGCGACTAAAGGTTACAAAGCTTGTCCTGTTTGCTTGAACGAAGTCCATTCTGTTTGGTGCGCTGGGAAAGTGTGTTACTTGGGTCACCGTAGATGGCTTCCAGCTAACCACCCGTGGCGGTTTGATGATCATGAGGAAGCATTTGATAAAACAGTAGAGCTTCGTCCTAAACCCCGTCCCTGGAACGGTGATGAAATTTTGGAGAAGCTGAACTCTTTCGATTTCGGGGTGTTGAGCGGTGATTTATCTATACCAGTTCCGGAACGCCCTGACGAGTACAAGTGTTTTACACACAAGAGTAGATTCTATGATTTGCCTTACTGGTCGAAATCCATTCTTAGGCACACCCTAGATGTCATGCACATAGAAAAGGGAGTAAGTGACAGCATTGTAGGAACAATTCTTGATATCAAAGGAAAGAGTAAGGACACTTTGAAAGCACGTTAGTATTTGAAGGAGAAGGGATTACGAGAACACTTGTGGCCAGTGACGATGGCGTTAGGGACTTTCATACCTGTTGCACCTTACACAGTTAAACCGGCTTTCAAGAAGCAGATTTTCGTATGGTTTAAAGGAGTACAGTATCCTCATGGGTATGCAGGAAATATATCTCGGTGTATTAACTTGGGGCTTAATACGTTTAACGGATTGAAGAGCCACGACTGTCATGTATTGCTACAACGTCTTATTCCAGTGGTTATCCGACCTATTTGCATCCAGATGTGGTCGAACCTATAATAGCGTTGTGTAGGTTCTTTCAGAAGTTATGCGCTAAAGAGCTGAAGAAGTCAGATGTTCTCATTCTCAAAGAAGACATCATCTACATTTTGTGCAAATTGGAAAGAATTTTCCCCCCTGCTTTCTTTGACAGTATGATTCATCTGATGATCCATCTTCCAGATCAAGCACTGCTTACTGGTCCAGTTCATTGCACCTGGATGTATCCTCAAGAAAGGTACTATTTATCATTCGTATTTCCCCATTCGTTATAATATTGCACTACCAAAAAAGGCATCATAGCCGACGAATTTAAGTCGTCGGCTATAATGGTTATAGCCGACGACATATAGTCGGTTATAACATCGTCGGAAATACGCCGTCGGCAAAACTATACCCGACGACGATATCGTCGGCTATAACCATTTTAGCCGACGAAATCGCCGGCTATAATAATTATAGCCGACGATATCGTCGGCTATAACCATTATAGCCGACGAATAAATAGTTCGTCGGCCGTTATTTGCAATTTCGTCGGCTATAATGCCTTTTCTGGTAGTGTTGTCTTGTATATATAGTTAACTACTAACTGTATGTGTAATTTCAGACAACTGTTTCAATACAAACAGTTATGTAAAAGCAAGAGTAACCCTGAAGGATCGATAGCGAAGTCGTACATTGCACATGAATGTGTAACATACTGCAACTTATATCTTCGTACCAGTGACGAAGCAGAATCTTCTACAGCAGCCTCTACAGTACCAGAGTGCAAACTTTCAGTCATTTCGAGTGTTGTACGTCCTTTTGGTAATTTACCAAGTTCAGAAAGATTGTCAGATGCTGAGCTAATTGAAGCTCATTGGTGCGTACTACAACACTGTGACGAAGCACAATATTTCATGCGTGAGCATTTGAAGCTTATTGAAGGAAATAGTAGAGACCGAAGGCCGAATTTGACGCACAAAAGAACCTTTCCTGATTACTTTCGCAAATGGGTACGTCATAAGATTTTTTCTGTTACAATATCTTCATTCCAATATTATTATTTTGGTTAGTTCAATTTAAATAATTTATCACAACGTGGCAGGTGGGAAATCTCCGAAAACAAAATAGTGATTGGTACTCGCCAGAGTTGCACCATTTGGCTAGAACGCCGATTTCCCACAGGGTGCGAGCGATGTGTTTTGTCAACGGCGTCAAGTTTGTGACACTTCAACGAGATGTTAACCGCATAACGCAAAATTCCGGGGTCATGGTAGATGGTGACGACTTAACCTACTATGGAGTGCTACTCGTCGTTGTCGAACTACTATATGGGAATATGAGCGTTGTCTTGTTCAAGTGTAGATGGTTCAACACTAATGAAAGTGTTCCTAGGAGTACAAAGATGGATTACGGCATGTTATCAGTGAATACAAACACAAGTTGGTATGAAAATGAACCTTTCATTCTTGCCAGTATGGCAAAACACAACATTCCTCAGCATATGAATATTAAGCACACCAAATTTCATAGAATTCGGACAAGGATAGATCATATTTGTACTCGTCACAAAATCGCGAAAAAGACATATTTTGCACTATTTTCCAGATTTCTCATACTTAGTCATTTTTCGGACAATTAAGCACATTTCACCAAAACTCTACCAAAATTGACACTGACTATATTATGACTCTATCTTAGACAAATAAGGGTTAAACAAAGCATAAACGAGGGCATAAGCATATAATATCGTCGCACATTGTGCTCCTATCAACTACCCCACACTTATCATTTGCTAGTCCCTTAGCAAACTAAATAAAACTAAGACTCAAAACAAACTATTGCCCCTAAGAATTTGTCTCAGGCTCGTATGTACACATAGCTTTCAAGTTAATGCATGAGAATGCTAAGTACGAAAATTCCAAGTTTCATGAACATGTAACATCAATAAGAACATATAAGAGCAAAAGTAAGCATGTAGACATGTTAAGCTAATCCAATCCTCCTCACAAGGCATACTCTCTTCTTTTCTCTCGAAGCATGGTTATTCACTCATTAGTGTATGCAAGCGAAAGATAATGAATTACAAAGAGTGACTTGCATATATCAAAGAAACGAAAAGCACTTTGTGAATTTTTCATGGAAAAACCTCATATGATAACTATATGCACCAATGAATCAAAACCATATGCTTACTGTTGAGATAATCTCCACAAATCACGTTTAACCATCTTAAGAATCATGAAAAAGATCAATAAAAAGGTTGTAATGGGGCTAGGCTAAGAGGTATTCGATATTTGGATAAGGAGGTTTAAAAAACGTCACCGTGTACTTTAGCAAAGCTCAAATCTCCTTATGCATGTCTTCTCACCAAGGGTCGAATTTCTTCTTGTTGGACCCATACTTCATTCTTTACTTCCCAAAACATAGTGAATATGAACAAAGGTCAAAATATAACAATAGTAGACCTTCACATATAAACAAAACTCCAAATTCACAACACTTTTCAAGACTAGACTTAGCAAACTACACTTTGAAACCGTGCCTATTTCTTTTCTTTTCTTTCGGACTTGATTTTTCTCTTCTTTTTTTTTTGTCCGATTTCAAATTTTTTTTTCTTTTATTTTCTCATAAACACGGCTCACATACAATTTTTCATATACTTTTCTAGCTAAGTCTATCCCACACTTGTTCTTCTTCATCACTTCACGCAAAAACTTCTTCGAAAATCAAGCTTTGCCGACACACAATGGTCAAGACATCACTATACTAAGCTCATGGAAAGTGTTTAAGGGTGATGAAAGAAAAGGCTAATCATAGGCTCAAAGGGGTTTACTAAGGTGTCCCACGACGGGCTCCAATAGGGCTCATGCTTTATTTGGCAATGGTGGTAAACCTAAATGATCTTTATTCAATCATATTCAAAATCAAAGTATTTTATGATTAAACGTTTTGAAAATCAACAAGAGTAAGTTCTAGCATACTAGAGTTCATTAAAAAGCTATGGCACATAGTCATCGAATATGCAAAGAATTATGAGGTTTCATGCTTCCTACGAATCTATTGAATTTTATCTTTTTATCACTCAAGAAGAAAGCAAATTGGCTCTAAAGCTCACATAGGTTATTATGGAAACAAACTAGCTAAAACATGCATGCTTCGTTAATCAACAAGTCCTACATGCTCCTACCAATGCACAAAATCCATGAAACTCACAATTTTAATTGTATGCACAACTATCATCTATGTATGCAAAGAGGAGAAAAACATCATTGACATATTAGGGGCATCCTAAGACTCGAAACAAACAAATTAAATACTCTATTTTTGTGGAACAATTTCTGAATTTTCTTTTCTAAACTAAGCACACGAAAACATAAACGGAATACGTTATCCCACCCCACACTTAGAAAATTACATTGTCCTCAATGTAAGCACAAATCTATATCAACGAATTTCCTAAGCATGCAATAGTCTACCATATTCCAACATATCATCACAAATCAAAGACAAAGAGAAGGGTTAAGAAATTGCAAACTCTCGGTGCTGGCTCCTTCACTTTTCTTTGATCGACTTGGGTTGCCTCCCAATTAGCGCTTTGTGTTTATAGTCCATTGCCTAGACTTCCCACCATGTGTGTTGTGTGTTCATCATGCCATGTGCAGCTCCGCAGTTGGGGCAGCCCCTCTCGGCAGTAGGATTTTCTTGGCAGGCAAGCTTCTCTCGGCAGACGTGTCTGCTTCTCTTGAGGCCTGATTTTTGGTATGTTCCACTATCCTAATGTAAAAGTGTTCTGAATAAATGTTGTAGTGGACACACAGAGCTTTCCAACGGTATAAAATTCACCTCAATCGGACTAGTGGAAGTACTCCTTGTTGGGTCTTTAATCGGACCTATCGTGCTGCCCAGTTCTCTGTTCCACCAGATTGACCTTGCTATACTCAAATTGAAACTGGGAACGGTTTGTAGCTCCAAATCCACTTCTGTGAAATCCTACGGAAAGTAGACTCAGAGATCTTTCCAACGGTGTATAGCTCAGCATCCCAGGTTTTGTGAGCTGAAAACGGCAGCCATTCAAAATCGACGGACTGCACTGTCCGATTTCTGTTTGGGCAGAACTTGATATTTACTGCACTTTTTCTTTTCAATTCGATCTGCACACACACAAAACACATAAAATCGAACAAAAACAACAAACTAAAATTCAAGAATATACAATTTCATACAAGCTACGATTTCAACAAATTTTTCAACGTTAGAAGAAAAAAATACAAGAGTTAGAACGTCATGTTAGAGAGTTAGGATATATAAATATACGTTAAAGTTAGAGACACAGATTATTAACAAACTTTACATCACAAATATTAACACACTTTAACATTCACATAAAACAAGATTTTATAATCTCCGGCAACGGCGCCAAAAATTGATCGAGCCGCCGAAGCGACTCAAGCAATCAAAAACCCTACAATCGTTAGTAGTATAGACATAAGTAGGGATCGTTCTAAGCCGGAGATTAAGGGTACCTGAAATATGAGAATGTTAGCACAATTTATTCACATATATATATCTATACATATTCACACGAGTTCAACATGGGGGATTTGATATGAGGTTCGGCAGCAAAGGCTGCCTCTATATCTAAGACACGAAAATAAACCTAAACTACTATATACAAGTGATCATCATCTCTCACACATCACATAGCACAAAACACACAACTCACACACAAGAATTCATGCAAGACTCGGCAATATAGTTCAAGTTTCTTAGACTCTATTCAATTCCAATTTCAATTAGAGCCTCAACGGTCATCTAATCACTAGACTTACTTACGTATTTTAGAAAACACTCAACGTCGAATCCTAAAATTATACTAATCATGTTTGAAAACACTCAACGTCGAAGACAAACACAAAGAGTAATTAATCACAAAAGTCTATAAATTGGAGACATATCTTTAGGTATGGCGTCACTCATCCTATCAACATGCAAGTTTCATGAATTAAGTAACCTTGATTTTAACAACCTAGAATTCAGTTCGATCGTTGCCTAACTCAATCCCAAATTATTAAGTTGAATGAAATCGCAACCTACACAAGTGTCATGGCCATGGCATCATGTAAACATTGATTTTTATGCACAAATTCATGAAACTAATCGAATAAAAACTAAAAATACATGAACATGCTACTGCCCTAATCTAACATACGAATTCAAGCATGCAATTGTTTGCAAAATTCATCACATAAATTCCAACAAAAATCGCAATTCATGTTCATCATACAATACCAAACAAAAACAAAGTATTTTTATAACAACAAATGTGACTAAACCAAGAATAAAAATACAAGTCATAGGGATGGATCACACTTTAGAAACCTTGGAGAGCTTCGTCTTGGTGTGGTGAATGAGGCTCGGCAGTGGCTGAGATAGGGTGTGGAATCGGTGGTGAAAGGTGGTGGAATCGGTGGACTTGTGTTTTTAGGGTTTCGGTTTAGAACTTTGGTAGAACCTTTGGTAGAGTTTAGGGCTAGTGCTTTGCAAAAGATGAGATGATTTTTCTGTAGGAAAACATGGCTATATATATAGGCAAATTCGGCAGAAACCCTAGGTAGAAAACCTAGTCCAAATCGGCAAAGGCAATCCTTGTGCAACAAGGTTTTGGTTCCTTCTTTTCTTGGTTCTTCTAGGAAACTTTTTTTTCTGATTTTCTTCCTTGGATTGGGCTGCATATCTTCATGAACTTCTTGTGTAGGCTTGACAACTCCATTTGGTGAGCTTGGTCCATGGAAAAATGCCCCAAACCCGCAAGAACACAAGACCGGCAGCAACTCGGCTGGAATGACCTTGCTCCAGTAAATCCGACATATCTCCCTTCTCGGAGCTCCAATTGATGCGATTCCAAGTCTCAGATAAACTAGATACATATAGCCATCTCCCCATAAAATATCTCGATCAAATTCCTTGTGAATCGTCGGGAATGATTTTTCGAAGTTGGATCAAAGTCCCAGGAAAATCCTGGAAGCCCCTGGATTGGTTTGCTCGAACTGCCAAGTTGCAGCCCTCTTTTGGGTAACTTTCCGAACTCCAATTGATCTGAAATTTAAACACAACATTCCTCAGCATATGAATATTAAGCACACCAAATTTCATAGAATTCGGACAAGGATAGATCATATTTGTACTCGTCACAAAATCGCGAAAAAGACATATTTTGCACTATTTTCCAGATTTCTCATACTTAGTCATTTTTCGGACAATTAAGCACATTTCACCAAAACTCTACCAAAATTGACACTAACTATATTATGACTCTATCTTAGACAAATAAGGGTTAAACAAAGCATAAACGAGGGCATAAGCATATAATATCGTCGCACATTGTGCTCCTATCATAGATGGTGACGACTTAACCTACTATGGAGTGCTACTCGCCGTTGTCGAACTACTATATGGGAATATGAGCGTTGTCTTGTTCAAGTGTAGATGGTTCAACACTAATGAAAGTGTTCCTGGGAGTACAAAGATGGATTACGGCATGTTATCAGTGAATACAAACACAAGTTGGTATGAAAATGAACCTTTCATTCTTGCCAGTATGGCAAAACAGGTGTTTTATCTTGATGATCCTAAGGCCGGGGGATTTTGGAAAGTGGTTATCCCGATGTCACATAGGAATATATGGAGTGCGTCTACAATTGAAGGGGGTGAAGAACATGATGATGAAGATGACGGCGACACTGATGAACCATATCAAGAGCATTCGGCTTCTCAAATCCCTAATGTAGAGGCTATTCGCGACAACAACCGCTTACATTTCGACACTTCTGATGAATACATTGCAGTCCCAAATGCATCTACATCTCAAAACAGAGTCAATGAGGACTTCATTAATGACGAGGATGATGAGGAATCAGAAGATTATGAGGATTCTAGTGAAGACTTCACTGATATGATTGAAGATGCAGACGATACAGACGATGACGATTATGATGGAGAATCATGATGTGATTTAATGAAATTATGTTTTTAAATTCAATAAATTTGTTTGTGATGTATAATTACAAGGATTCTAATTGTGTGGACGTACGTACTTCTTCGATTTAAAAATAAGTACTATATGTTAATGTTATATATATAAGTTTTTTATTTTTTATATTAATTAATAATATATATTATATATACGTATATTTAGAGTTGGAATCGACGAAATGCACCTATTAACTCGTTTGAATGAAGTCCGCAGTATAGTTGTTGTTAAAAAAAATTGAAATAACTGAGAAAGTTGCAAAAAGTTTAACAAATTTATATTTAGTATACTTAGTCGACGAAAACAAGCTTTCCTCGTCTAGGTAGGATACTTAGTCGACGAAATTAGTTTTCCTCGTCTAAGTAGGATAAGTAGTCGACGAAAAAGTTTTTTTCCTCGTCTAAGTATCTACTTAGACGAGGAAAAAAACTTTTTCGTCGACTACTTATCCTACTTAGACGAGGAAAACTAATTTCGTCGACTAAGTATCCTACCTAGACGAGGAAAGCTTGTTTTCGTCGACTAAGTATCCTACTTAGACGAGGAAAGTATAGGAATTCGTCGACTAAGTAAACTTAGACGACGAAAAGAGTTTTCGTCGACCAAGAGAGATTGATTAACCAAACAGAATCCCGATCCCAATCTCATTCTCTCAATCTCTCCAATCTCTCATTCTCTCAATCTCTCCAATCTCTGATAAACCCTAAATCCCAAACAGAATCCCTCATTGGTTCCGGCTTCAGTCCCTCCGCCTCCTAGCCCCAAGCTCCGCCCCAAGCTTCGCCTTGTGGCCCCCTGCCCCAGCCGCCGCCTCGTGGCCCTGGCCTCTTCTCAGTCCCCGCCTCCGCCCCTCCGCCTCCTAGCCCCCTGCCCCAAGCTCCGCCTTGTGGCCCCCTGCCCCAGCCTCCGCCCCCCCGGCAAGGTCGCCGGCCACTGCCCCAGCCTCTTTCTCTCCCACTTTTCTCTCTGTTTCTCCCTCTCAATTCTTGATATCTCGATCTGTCTCTCTCCCTCTTTCTCTCTGTCTCTGTCTCTCTCTCTCTGTCTGTCTCTCTCTTTCTCTCTGTCTCTCTTTCTCTCCCTCTTTCCCTCGGTCTCTCTCTTTCTCTCTGTCTCTCTTTCTCTCCCTCTGTCTCTCTTTCTCTCCCTCTTTCCCTCGGTCTCTCTCTTTCTCTCTGTCTCTCCCTCTCTCCCTCTGTCTCTCTTTCTCTCCCTCTTTCCCTCTGTCTCTCCCTCTTTCTCTCTGTCTCTCTTTCTCTCCCTCTGCAAAACGGCAAACACAGGTAATCTCCCTCTCCCTTTAATAAATATATTTGTTAAACTTATATTGCGATGATGATTATGTTGTGATATAGTTTATGTTGCGATGATGATAATGTTGCGATGATGATGGAATGTTGCGATGATGATAAAGTTTTGTATGAGAGTTAGTTTCTGGTGGAATTTGAATTGATTGTTTTAAGGTTAGATATTGAGGCATGAATTTGTGGCAGAAAGTTTCCACATCATAGTTTCTGATTTGGTTTTGCTGTGTTCGTTAGGCGTATTGTTGGTTTGATTGATGTATAGGCTGTGAACCTTTTATAACTGTGTGATTGATTAGTATTGATTAGTACTGGATTGATTAGTACTGGAAAAGAGGTATTTACTATTTGACAACACTGAGGTGAAACTTCTCTGCATAAACTACGTACATTCATCAGCCAATTTTTTTAATTTATTTTTTCATCATATCCATTGGATCATTGGCTTCTGATATCCCATGCCACTTCTTACTCTTACCTTAAATATATATATATCTTAGAAGCTGCTAACTTACCAGGAAATTGGGTATCAAAACTACAAGTAATTTCCAAACTTCAGACCAATTAAATGAAGGGGGTTCATAAAGTTAATATATTTTAACCCCTATCAATACCAAGCTAGTTAAAGCCTTCAACCACATGACCATACAGGTGCTCTTCCACATGCTTGGAATTCGTTGTTGCATCTAAGATTTATTGTGGTACACTAAACTCGAACCTGTACCTTAGAGTTAAAGCTACTGCTAATTCCATTGAGCCTTGTCTGCTAAATTTGTTTTTGTAAAAGCCTAAGCTAAATTTGTGTGTTTTGATAGGAAAATATGCCGCCGACTCATGGGAAGCTGAAGCGGAAACAGGAGGCGTTGGAGCGCCTTCTCAGGCTGAACCTAGGAGAAGGGAGTTCGTCGCAGCCAACCACAGCCGTGCCTGGGAGTGGATCTACACCGGTATCTACACCGCCACTCCCTCCCCCGTTGCTGGTGGAAGACACGTCAGCCACTCCATCAGCCCAGAGCGCACCTGAAGCCCCAGACAACGATGGTGAAGAGATCAGTTGTCGGCGCACAAATCGCCCTCGGACTGATGGAGGTAAAGAAATTTTTAAACTTTTGTTTAAGTTATTTAGTTATAAAAGTGTTATTGTTCGCTAATCAAACTTTTATTATTTTCGCAGCACCTGCCCCCAAACGCAAACGGGGGTTGGTAAAAGGCTTAAAGGCCTATCAGTACTTGGTGCAACACGGACAGAAGCTGAATATCATCATGGATGATGACTTTCTGCACGGACCACACACCAGTACACAGAACAGTTGGCTGACTCACGATATCGGCCATATTGTGAGGGACACGATTCCCATGACTGCTGCCACATGGTCGGAACTGGAGGAGGACGATAAGCAGAAACTTATCGATGAACTCAAAGTAAGGAGCAAAACAACTTACATTTTTAATATTAAATTCTTTTATATTTAAGTTAGTTTCTGCAACCTTTAATTTTTGCTCTTGTAACAGCTTGTTTATAACCTCCCTTTGGGTGATGCGAACATGGTCAAGTGGATTGACAAGCGTGCTTCCAAGATCTTCACAGAGTTCAAAAGCAAGTTGAACAAGCTTAGGATTCAGCACCCTGACCAAATCCCTAAAGAGTTCAAAAATAGGCAGTAGGAGTGGTCTTGGCTGGTACGACACTTCGAGAGTGATGAATTCCAGGTATACAATTTGTAGTATTAGTCTGTGCTTTCAAACGTAAACATTCTTAATAAACTGTTTTGTTTAAAATTTAATGATTTGTCAAAAATGTAATGAAACTTCTGCAGAGACGATCGGCCGCCAACACAATCAACTGGGGGAAGAAGACGTTGCATCATCGGTCCGGTTCAAAGCCTTTCATCTATGGGGCGCGCGAGCTGAAGGAAAAGGGTGAAGCATTGGCGCTGGTGAAGAACTATGAGAAGGTGTACCCTCCTGAGCACCCGGAAGCGGCAGAAAATATAGTAAGTTTCTTATTATGTGTAAATTCATCATCTTAAGGTTTTCTTATGTGATTAATGATGTTAATGCATTTTCAAATGCAGCGAAAGATCAGGGAACAGGTCGATAAGGTGTTGACTACTGTGAGGGAGGAGCACCCTGACGTTCCAGAAGATCAGATGATTTACTACTTCGACGAGCCGACTCAGGCCCGAGTGCTTGTAGACGCACTAGGACCGCGGAACAACGGTGAGATTCGGGGATTAGGAGGAGTCACCTTCGGTGTCACCTCCCAATCATCTCAAAGCTCGAGTTCCACTGGACGTTGTCGGTCTTCAAATGCGGAGCGTATTAGACGGGCAGAGGAGGAGGCCCGAGAGGCTAGAGACCGTATAGCACGGGCAGAGGAGGAGGCCCGGGAGGCTAGAGATCGTATCGCCCGTGCAGAGGAGGAGGCACGACAGGCCAATGAACGAATCATCCGACTTCAGGAGGAGGCACAAGAAGGCAAAGATCGTATTAGTCGGTTGGAGCAGCAGTTCTTAGCGTTTCAGTCACGGCGTTAGGTGTTAGGACGTTTGAGTTTTTATGAACAAGTATTTCATTTGTATGAATATTTTTATTTATATATTAATAATTATATATTCTGCATAATTTTTTTTAACAAATAATATACTTACGCGACGAAAAATATATATTCGTCGTCTAAGTATTCTCACTTAGCCGACGAAATATTCTTCTTCGTCGTCTAAGTATTCTCACTTAGCCGACGAATATTAATGTTTCGTCGGCTAAGTGAGAATACTTACACGACGAAATAAAATAGTTTCGTCGGCTAAGTGAGAATACTTAGGCGACGAACAAGAATATTTCGTCGGCTAAGTGAGAAACATAGCCGACGAAAAATATTCGTCGGTTAAGTGTTCTCACTTACACGACGAAACTATTTTATTTCGTCGCCCAGTCTTGATTCTTAGACGCCGAACTATAGTTCGTCGTCTAAGTGAGATCTTGCCGACGACAAACTTCGTCCCCTAAGAAATTAGAATTCGTTGGGACAAAGCCGAGACGACGAAATTGGTTCGTCGTGTAAGAAGTCACTTAGGCGAGGAATTGGTGTTTTTTTCGTCGGCTAAGTACTTAGACGACCACTTCTAGTCGATGAAACTTAGACGACGAAAGTTTCGTCGTCTAAGTTAGCTGCCGACGAAAAAAGGACCTAGACGACGAAAATATTTCGTCGGCTAAGGTAGTCAGCCTGGTAGTGCTATCTATCTACCTATCTATGAGAAGAAATATTTCATAAATAAGAAATATGCTAACATATGAAATTTCAACTTAATCAGTAAACGCTGGTAATATTTACTTAGTCAACTCTCTCAATTATGTTAACTTGATTTCAGCATTAGCTGTAAAAGAAAATTTCAAATTTTCATTGCAATATCAGTACTCATTTTAAAATTTTTCTATTTGTGCATATATCTTTTTTCAAAATAGACATGAAGCAAAAGATTAACCATTGATGGTGTTTTGCTAGAGTAATACAGTTTTAGTACTGGACGTGTATCAACTTCATGCTTGACGAATTAAGAAATGGACACGATGCAGTTTTAGTCGCTTATTGTCATACAATACGATAGTTTGTACCTAAAGCTTGCTTCAATATCTTTAATATTATACACAATGTTATACAAAATATTGAACAACATCCATTTTGTTGTACGTACTGCTGAACACGAGTGAAATTTTTTTCTACTTTAGTTCATCGCAAATTTACTTCTTCATAAGCCTTTCATCCACTAAGCCGCAGTAAAGCGCGGCCCTACAATCTAGTTTACAACACACTATAATGCCTACAAGGACACTGTTCATTTGAAAGAATTTTTTTCAGATTTTGTCCCTATTATACGTTTATTTACAATTCTGCCATTCGAGCCAAATCTGTAAAACAAGTAGACGTTTGTTTCAGGAAGGCCAAAAGTCAGAGCCCTATTCTCTCCGACGCCGCCCTTTTTCATCTTCCCGATCTCCGCCTCTCTCATCTCTTTAGGTACCTTTATCTTACGGCCGCATGACTTAGTTTTTTTTTTTTTTTTTTCAGCCGTTCATTCGGCCTGAAGGGTTTGCACTGTTCCTAAGCACTGTTCATAAGGATTCCGTGGGAGACTGTCCCCGTTTTTTTAGTTATTTTCCAGCTTGCCATTGGTGTGGGTATAACCATCGATCATAATTTTCTCTTTCTTCTCGCTCTCCACCACCATCCTGAAGCTTCTATACTTTATAGAAATGATCGATCTCAAATTATGAAGGAAATCGTGGAGGTACCTTCTGTTGATCAAATTGTGAAGGTATAGGCTTTGCTGTATATCTACCTCCTCTCTCTCTCTGTCTCGATTTCCATCTGATTCGAGTTTTTTTTTCTTTTCTTTTTTGTGTGCTGCAGCTGATATCCAATTCGTTAGTTAATCAGGTCCAATTCCCTTTTTCCTTTTTTTTTTTCTTTTCTTTTTCTATCTCCTCTATTACCCTCTCCCTCTCTCTATTTGATTCTGGGTTTGCATTTCGATAATGTTTTTAATGGAAGTTGATTTTGATTCTGGTTTTGTTCATTTGATATTTTTTAGGTCCAATTTTGTACTCACTATGGTGTATGTTGTTGATACTTGGTTCTGGTTTCTTTTGGGTTATATCCAGTTTGTCAGCTCTCAAGGTATGCTTAATGCTCTCAAATTTGATTTAGCTTGTTAGATGTGTGATTGAGAGATGTACAGTTAATACAGTAAATAAAAAAAATTAGCAAATTCGTAAGAGCTAATGATATATATTACTATAGATATCCAGAACGATATCACCAATGTAAATGAAGAAGAAAACATACCTACAATTGTAAAAGTGGTGTGATCACATGGATATTCTCAGGTTTCCACCAACCTATTTACATATAAATTACATATAAATTCGTGAAGAGGTAATGGATTAGGATGATTGCATTTATGTAGCGGACAACATTGAAAAGTTTTTAAAAAGTTAACAAATAAAGACACATTTCAGCAATACTCAATTAGAGGTTTAATAATTTCACTGTATCCTTGGCATTACCTGTTACATATAGGGCTATTTTGTGTAGTCTGTAAAACCTAATTAGATAACGTGCAAGTTGTCTATAGATTTCAGTATAACAAATGGAAGAAAAATAGTTTATCTCTAGAAAATGTTAGAGTAGTCATAAAGTTATACAGGTATTATGGATCAACCTGAATTTTATTTTTGTTTATCTATGCAAATCTTATGCCAAAATATTAGTGGTTTGTTGTTGTTCCTCATTTTGTTATTCTGCATTATCTTTTGTTTTCTTGCACATGTTTGCATTTTTTTTTTTCTAAATTAAGTGAATCATTTTTTACTGGATAGCATTTTGATTTGATTGATCAAATTCGAATAGGAATTTGAATATTGACAATAACTTTATTCTATAACTAATTTAATTCTTTCATTTTACAGATTTGAATAGCAGGATGTTGTTACACACTGCATTTGCGGAACATTCAGCTTACATACAATTTTCAACCATATATGACTGTATTATGGTATGAATTTTCTTATATTGATATTGACGATTGTGGAAGATGTGAGATTATGAGGGTTCTTACGACTCCTACATCCTCCACCTTAACCACAGCCCCGTGATGTTAACACTTCTCAAATATCTTTAAAAGGAAAAAGAGAACCCAATAAAATATCTCATCCTTATCTACTAGAGCTTTACTATAAACAAGCACCTAAAACCAAAGTCTGAAACTCAAAACCAGAAGAGAAAGCAAGTTTCTTTGAGATGTCACAATGATGGAGTCAGTCTTGCTTCGTTCTTGTCCTTCTACTTCTACTCTTGTCTTCAAATCTCACAGAGAAGCTCACCCTCAAAAGATGGCTTCCACTGCTCGTTGCTCTTCCAGAAACCAAGATGACATTCCCAAGCTCGAGCCTTTCAGCCGCTCCAAGTTCGATTGCGCCATTCAAGTCCCTACCGTCATCGAAAAATGCGAGAATGAGCTCTCTGGTAAGCACTGTTTTCAACTGCAAGTTTTGTGGCATGGGTGGGTGTGTTGAGCTCTCGGCCTTGTCCACAACAGAGAAGTATAGAGCTCCCTCCATACTTGTCGGGCTTGTCAACAACAGAGGAGTATAGAACTCCATCCATACTTGTTGGGATTCGACGTCAACAACAGAGAAGTATAGAGCTCCCTCCATACTTGTCGGGCTTCTACGTCAACAACAGAGAAGTATAGAGCTCCTTCCATACTTGTCGGGCTTCTACGTCAACAACAGAGAAAAAGACATTCTTCTACATCTATATATACAAGTCTCCACTTTGAATTAAGCAAGGTGATCAACATGACAACTTTCGGCTTCACTCTCTTCATCTTCACCATTTACCTCTGTTCTTTCTCGACCCTCACTGCTGCTTTGACAGATTGTAGGTGCTGTTGTGGCGAGACTCCAAAGCCCGCACCGCCTCCCACTCCAAAGGTCCAACCACCTCCCACTCCAAAGATCCAGCCACCACCACCACCGGTTCACTCTCCACCGCCACCCGTTCACTCTCCACCACCACCAGTTCGCTCTCCACCGCCTCCATTGCGCTCTCCACCACCAACCTTTCACTCACCCCCACCAGCAGTGCACACTCCACCACCACCGGTTCACACCCCACCGTCACCCTCTCACTCTCCACCACCAGCAGTGAGCTTCCTATCCCCACCACCACCGGTTCACTATCCACCACCTCCAGTTCACTCCCCGCCCTCATCGTTTCACTGTCCACCGGTACCACCTCAAGCACACTCTCCCCCACCTCCTCCGGCATATTACGCATCTCCACCGCCATTTCACTCAACCCCACCACCTCCTCCTCGTCCAGTTCCATCTCCTCCTCTTGCTTCACCACCACACCAGGATATGGGAATCCTCCCACCAAAGATTGGCGCACAGTACCCGTGACCACCGCGGCACCGCCACAAATGTTCCCAGCCCCTGGACGTTAAGTTTAAGTTTTTAATTTTTAAATAAAAATGAACTTCTATTGTTCAAAAAGTTACAACTTGTCTTATGCAGCTCTTTATAGTAGGCATACAGCCTTTTTAATATAATATTATATATATAATAATTGGGTATTGAATGACAGGTTACTAACTTATTGAACAAAATATTATTATTTGCAAGTAATAAAAGACAATGTGGTAAACTAATCTTGCTCAAATTATGAGACATTAAAACAAGGCACCTCAAAAAAATACAGCAACACATGCACACCAAACAACCAAGTTCTCCGACAATATACATGGATTCAATGAGTTCATGTATAAAATTTCTGTAATTTTCAGTTCATATTTTCTTACTTTAGTTTTTCATAAATCTTGAACCACTTCCAAGCTATTGGATCTCTAATAATCACCTGACTAATCCATCACGTATTCTCAGTTCACAACACTCCATAAATATATATATATATATATATATATATATATATATATATATATATTACTGAAGTGATATATAGTTCCACGACTACTTTGGCTTATTAAGGTTTCAATAAATTAGAACAACATATAAATCAATTTTGGCATATTAAGTTGGTTCGTTAACAACTGATCAAACTAGCAAATATGAATGTAAATTTCTAGAAATTTTGTTTTTAAAAGTGTGAGTACGAGTTTATACCCCCTGAAACTGCATCTCCTAGCAGCCTTTACAAGTTTAGTATATACGTACCTGCAAAAATTTCCAACTAAAATCATAGCAGGTTAGATAATTTAGTGTCCATATTTATATATAGTTTCTGTACCCATGGTTTCTGTGAAAGATATAACAAGAAAATCTACTCCTCTGGAGTGGTTATTTCATATGGCTCACCAAATCTAAACTAACACTAGAATCTCATAGAAATCCCAAGATGAGGGATAAATGAAATAAAAAGTACCAACGTATTAGAAGGTGAGAAAAGATAAATGACATGAAAGTTCTGAAAAGAAGAAGGAAAAAAAAATCAACAAGCCATAAAGATCATGGTAGTGTTAGCTGAACATTTATGGGACATTCTGCAATTCTGGATGAGTGCTGTTGTTCTGTCACTACCAGAAAAGGCGTCATAGCCGACGACGCCATCTCGTCGGCCGTTTCCATTAATTCGTCGGCTATAGTCATAGCCGACGATACTTCGTCGGCTATAGTCTCGTCGGGAATGCTCCGTCGGCTATAGTATAGCCGACGACACACGGGGTAAGTCGTCGGCTTATGAAACACCAGGTATAGCCGACGAAAAAAGCGTCGTCGGCTATACTTCAAACATTGCCGACGAGAAGATCGTCGGCTTTAAAAATTACGTAACTGCCCCTAACCCGAAGTATAGCCGACGACACTATCGTCGGCTATACGTCCAATATAGCCGACGACACTATCGTCGGCCATAACAATCGCCGGTACCAGAAACGGCTTTTTTTTGCCGGAAGCCGGGAGGGTATAGCCGACGACATATGTCATGTTCGTCGGCTATAACGGTTATAGCCGACGAAATTTGGTAAAAATCGTCGGCTATAACAGTTATAGCCGACGAAATAATGCCAATATCGTCGGCTATAACCCCTAAATATTTTAAAAAATTAAAAAAATTTACTCGGGCCCAATTTCTCTTCGTCTTCGGGGGCTGCAGAAAATGCACAAACAAACATCCAAATATCCAACAAATATCCACATCAATCCATCCCTAATATCCTACATACTGTACAAATTAACCCACTATATATATCTACTCATCATCACCCCCTAAACGCGTAGCGTCGTCGACCGGATCGTTCGAGTTCCGGTGGCTATGGCTGTCCTGATCGGCTGGCGTACTCCGATGCGGGGGGGGAGTGGGGACGACGAACTGGGGCATCTGTGGCGGAGGCGGGGGCTGGAGTCCAGCCTGCTGGGCCTCCCAAGACTGCTGCATCCATCGGTACATCTCCGCCACAGATGCGTCTCTGGCCTGCTGCGCCGAAGCCTCCGCAGCCCTCGCCAACTCCGCCTGCTGGAGCGCCTCCACCGCCCTCGCCAACTCCGCCTGAGTCCTCTGCAGCTGCGTCTGCAAGTCTCCTCTCGTCGAAGCCGCACGCTGCGTGCTGGGATTGGCCGGCGTGAACTTGAGAACCCCATCTCCCGCCGCGCCTAGGCCTCTCTGGTAGAAGTAGTTGTTCCCCGTCCCTACCGCCGCGTGCATGATCTGAGAGGCCAAGCGCGGCTCAAGGGTGTCGATCGTGGAGGCAAACTCCGCGATCGCCTCGTCGGACGCCCCGTCTCCCAGAGTGTCTCGCGCGATCCCGAAGGTGATCGCGTCGGTCTCCGCATCTATTTCCGCCTAATTGACAAGAAAATATAATAAACGAATTAAAAATTATATATATAAATTAATTTCATGAAACACTTTTATTTAAGATGGACGAATACTTACCACTTGGTCGGGACGCCCCGGATATATCTGCGCATGAATCCACGACAACGGCCTCAGCGGTCGGTCCCTCCTCGCCATCTCTGCCCACTGCCTCCAGGAGCGGGCGCCGCCGTGGTGGGGGTGCTCGTTCCTCCTGCGGTTGTCGCTGTTCGTCCGCGAGATTTTCTGTATTATAACAACAAACATATAAACGCAAATATAAATTAGTAACTAAATTAAAATATTAGGAACTAACCAAAATAAAATTAATAACTAATTTAGTTACTAACTAATTTAATTTAATTAGTAACTACTTAACTAACTAATTTAATTAGTAACTACTTAACTAACTAATTTAATTTAGTAACTAACTAACTTACTAACTACCTAATTTTATTTAATTTAATTTGATTTAATTTAGTAACGAACTAACTAACTATGTAACTAACCAACTGACTTAATTTAATAACTAATAACTAACTAACTAACTAATTAATTGAATTAAGTAACTACATAATTTAATTATTAAATAACATTAAAAAGTTATATACTACCAGGCTAAATTTTCTTACCGAGACCCTGTCGCTCCCGAAGTAGGCTACCAGCCATAGCCACTCGTACTCCCTGTACCGGAACTCGTGGGGGGTTGCAGCTCGCCCCAAGCGCTGCTCCACATGGTACGTCCTGTAGTGCGTGGACAGCTCGTTCTTCCACTCGGAGTACCTATATTAACAGAACACAACTGTTAGATATATATATTCGTACACTGCTAATAAATATATTTATACAAAAAAAAGCAAAACACATAACCTGTTCTTCAGCTGCTCGTCTCTCCACCAGTCCAAGGTAGGATGGACTCTAAACCATTGCTGCAACATTATAAATTAATTAGAAAATATTTTTATATAGTTATAAGGACTGAATTCATAATTGTTTATTTTCTATAATAAAAATCATATTTAACTCACCGACAGTGCATTGTACACTCGCGCCTTCATCTCATCGGGCACAGAGCCCCAGTCGGGCCACAACAGTGGGACCCTGTCCCGCACGAGCATGCCCGTCGCGTTGATGTACTTGGTGGTGGTGTCTCTCCGCTCAATCGGGCGTCCATCCTCACCGGGACCGGGCAGGATCTCTCTGATCCCACCGGCCAGCTCCCTCTCCAGGGTGGACATGTTCGCTGGCCCTCTGGTCCGTCTCGTCCCCGCGGGTTTATTGACGAGGACGCCTGTTAAAATGAACACATAGTTAAATAATTATTTAAACTAACTAATTAAATAATTAATTAAACAATGTAAATAATTAATTAAACTAACCAATTACCTGCGTCGTTGTACTGCTTGTCCCTCTCACGAACGGCCCACAGGCCGCGGCAGTCCTCTGAGTCGAAAGGACTGTAGAAGTAGGCCTCCTCCCAGGGAATCTCGTGAGGCCGGTCGTGCCTCCAAATCTGCCTCCCCCTGGCGTCGTACTCAGGGATGGCAGGGAGGAACTGGACCATGTACATCCCCGATGGCGGAGACATACGGGGCGTGGACCCTGAGGGGCCTGCTCCCCCTGACGGTGGGCCCCGTAGCTGTGGACGCTGTCGCTGTGGGGGGACAGGGAGCATCTCTGGAGGGTCCAGATCGGCGCGCGGTGGGGTCGGCTGCCGATCCTGGAACAGTGCTGAAGTGCACTGGGGTCTGGTGGCTCTGCGTCCTCCTCCGACACTCGAGTCAGGGCCCGCTCCCGTCGACTCATACGAGGAGCCCCCACGTGGATCGCTCGGCGTCAATCCCATCAACGTCTCCTCTCGTCGACTCAAAGGCCGGCCTAGGCCCCGACGACCGCTGGATCCGCTCCCCCCACGGCTGGATCCTGCCTGAGCGTCGGGGTCGCTCTCGGTCCGTCTGCCAAGCCATCGGTCTACAAAGCGCCGGTTTCCTGCACAATTAGTATATAAATTCCATAAATTGCACAAAAATTCCACAAAACAAAATTAAAAACATCATTCAATGTATATATACCTAATTATATATATACGTACCTAAATATATTTATACCTAATTATATATATATATATTCCGAAATATAACACAAAATTCCTTAAATTTCACAAAAAAATAAAAAACTTTTTTAAATATATATACACCTAATTATATATATACATAACTATATTTATACCTAATTATATATATATATATATATATTCCGAAAAATATATATATATATATATCGTCATAAAAATTAAAAAAAATATTTATACCTAATTATATATAAATTAGTATATAAATTAGTATACTAGTATATAAATTCAACAAAATTCCACAATTAGTATATAAAAACCGTAAATTTAACAAAAAATCCACAAAATTAGTATATAAATTCCACAAAATTAACAAATTTAACAAAAAATCCACACAATTCCATAAATTTCAAAAAAACCCTAAATTCCACAAAAAATTCACAAAAACCCTAAAATTCACAAAATTCGACAAAATTAATAAAAACCGTAAATGAGGCTCGATCGGGACTACCTGACATGGTGGTGCAGTCTGGACGAGGACGGGTGGTGCGGTGCGGCGGCGGCGGCGGCAGGGGCGGCGGCGGCAGGGGGTTTCGGATCGGCTAGGGGCGGCTGCGGCTGGGCGGCTGCAGCAGGGGCGGCAGAGGCGACGCAAGGCAGGGGCGGCTACGGCGGCAGGGGCGGCTACGGCGGCTCGGGACGGCGGCTCGGGGCGGCGGCTCGGGGCGGCGGCGGCAGGGGGTTTCGGGTCGGGGAGGGGTCGGGCACGACGGGGAGGGGGCGGGGAGGGGGAGGGTAGGGAGGGGGAGGCTCGGTCGGCGTCGGTGGTGGTCGGTCGGCGTCGGGGAGGGACGGGCGGCTGCGGCAGTGGGGATTTAGGGATTTAGGGTTTCTGGAAAATGAGGGAGGCGCCCTCTGTTTCGGTTTAAATCGAAGGACTATAGCCGACGATGTTATTTTAATTCGTCGGCTATAGTTATAGCCGACGAATTTCGTCGGCTATACTCTGACGGGCCGGGCCGAAATCCGGGCCGGGCCGAAGTTGGGCTTTGCGGGCCGGTTATAGCCGACGAAGTTAAGTCTATCGTCGGCTATCATATGCATGTCGTCGGCTATAATATGAATCTCGTCGGCTATACTTTACGCTCTCAGCAGCCGTCAGATCTCGCCCATCCAACGGCGGACAATGAAACGGCGCGGATCGCAAGAGTTTAGCCGACGAAGTTCAGGATTTCGTCGGCTATTCCCTGGTCAAGTTTTGGTCAAACCTCTAAACGCTTTAAAACGGCAATTGGCCCGTCTAGATGACGTTTTTTGGCCTGACCTTCAACAGAGAATAGTTTCAAATCGATGCGACGCAACTAACCGTATAAAAATTTTCCTCCAAATATTTACCGACCGTCAGGCTACCCATAGGAAAACGGAAGTAAAAAACACCTAACCGCAACATTCGGCACACAGATTTTGTCCGAATCTTCCCATTTTTCAACCGTAGTCGTATTTCAATATTTCGGTCGTATCTTATTTCACGACACTTTTGCATTTGAACGGTCTACGTATGGTAACTATTTGAAACTATACATTCACTTAAACACTTAGTAAATAAGTTAAGGAACATTAGTGCATATGTTCCGATTTCGAATCTAAAAGTTTTGAAAATCTATTCCAACCGTCAGATATCACCGTTAAGATTAAATACATGTATGGAAAAAAATACAACTAGATCTGACAACGTTAAAGGCTCGATCGGATCGGTCAAACTGCTTGGTCAAACCTCTAAACGCTTTGAAACGGCAATTGGCCCGTCTAGATGACGTATTTTGGCCTGACCTTCAACAGAGAATAGTTTCAAATCGATGCGACGCAACTAACCGTATAAAAATTTTCCTCCAAATATTTACCGACCGGCAGGCTACCCATAGGAAAACGGAAGTAAAAAACACCTAACCGCAACATTCGGCACACAGATTTTGTCCGAATCTTCCCATTTTTCAACCGTAGTCGTATTTCAATATTTCGGTCGTATCTTATTTCACGACACTTTTGCATTTGAACGGTCTACGTATGGTAACTATTTGAAACTATACATTCACTTAAACACTTAGTAAATAAGTTAAGGAACATTAGTGCATATGTTCCGATTTCGAATCTAAAAGTTTTGAAAATCTATTCCAACCGTCAGATATCACCGTTAAGATTAAATACATGTATGGAAAAAAATACAACTAGATCTGACAACGTTAAAGGCTCGATCGGATCGGTCAAACTGCTTGGTCAAACCTCTAAACGCTTTAAAACGGCAATTGGCCCGTCTAGATGACGTTTTTTGGCCTGACCTTCAACAGAGAATAGTTTCAAATCGATGCGACGCAACTAACCGTATAAAAATTTTCCTCCAAATATTTACCGACCGTCAGGCTACCCATAGGAAAACGGAAGTAAAAAACACCTAACCGCAACATTCGGCACACAGCTTTTGTCCGAATCTTCCCATTTTTCAACCGTAGTCGTATTTCAATATTTCGGTCGTATCTTATTTCACGACACTTTTGCATTTGAACGGTCTACGTATGGTTTCGGTCAATATACTTTAGCCGACGACTTGCAAGTCGTCGGCTACAGTATGGGCATTATAGCCGACGAATTGCAAGTCGTCGGCTAAAGTATGGGCATTATAGCCGACGAATTATGGTCCATTTCGTCGGCTATAACGCTGATCTTTCTGAAAATTTGCCATTTAGGGCCTGAAAATTGCCTATTTCACCTGATAAATTCCTGAATATCGCACAAACAAATCAATACAATTTCCCATAAATTCGAAAAACGGTAATTAAGGACAAAAAATATTTTCATACATGCATGCACCATCGTACACAAATACATACATAAATAGTATACTAAGGATGATAATCAGAATCATCCTCATCACTTGAGTCAGACGTAGTATAGTAGTTAATATCTGGCAACCGGTGCTCGTACTCGTCGTCTGAGTCATCGTCGGGCTGATATAGACGATTCGGATTAACATCATACATGGGCACCTGACCCCTAGGAAGTCGGACCACTCTGCCCGGCGTCACATTATTATCGCGGATGGTGGAGGATTCCGGAATGTCGCCGGCGTCCGGCTCTTGGTATGCGGTCGCTTCTTGACACTCTGTGCTCACACCAAGTGTGGTAGCACTGTATATGTCTCGCTGAGACACATGGTTAACTACCTTCCACGTGCCTTTGTTCAAAGGATCGTCAAGATAAAAGACCTTTTTGGCCGCTGTGGCGAAAACAAATGGGTCGTCTTCATACACACTAGTGGCGGTATTCACCGAAAGTATGCCGTACTGATCGATCCGTATGCGGTGCGGCCTAGTATCAAACCATCGACACTTGAACAAGTGGACTTTCATGCGGTTCCCATAAATGAGTTCAACAACTGACTGTAGGACACCGTAATCCAACTCTTGTCCATCCTGTAAATTCAAGAAATAAATATAGCTATATATAGATATGTATATATGCACGTACTACGTACGTACTAATTAATTAAAAAATTCATCATTACACACACACACACATATATATATATATATATATATACACATGCATCCCTAAATTAATTAAAACATCGTCAATCTCCCTAATTAATTAAACACAATGTATTTTTTATATATACCAACAATATATTTTTAATTACAATTAAATTAATTAATATATATACATTTTTTCATCAAATTCATCTAAAATCACCTATAAATCAACATTAATCAATCACTAATCTTCAACAAAACTTCAATTCTATCTAACCAATACAACATATATATCAACCCATTAATAATCTCATCTCAACACATATATATATATATATATCAAATTAATCACACATTTATTCTAATTAAACTCTAAATTAATACACCTCTGCATATAACCAACTAAATCAACACACACAGCAATATACGTACCTTTCAAGCTTATGGCCGAGGTTTTGGACGATTTCAGAGCGTTTTGGACGATTTCATGGACGAATGAGCTCCCTGATGCAGAAGGTCGATCTGATATAAGAGTTATAGCCGACGAATACCCCCCTCGTCGGCTATAACAAAAACTTTTCGTCGGCTATAACTTTTATAGCCGACGAATACCATCCTCGTCGGCTATAACTAAAAACGTTTCGTCGGCTATAGTTATAGCCGACGAGTTGTCGGCAGTCGTCGGCTATAATATTATAGCCGACGATGTGGCCGACGAAATAGTAGTTCGTCGGCTATAACGGGTTATAGCCGACGAGGTACTATTTCGTCGGCCGTTTTTTCCCATATCGTCGGCTATAACCCCTTTTCTGGTAGTGTGTGTTGCTGAAACAATGTGGGTGAGGAAGATGAGGGAAGCAACGCATTTTTCAGTCTTAGGTTGTCCCTTGCTTTCACTCTTTACCAAAACAAATATAATTGGCCAAGGCTCAGTTTTTCTCTGCTCAAAAAGCAATAAAGACTGAACGGCTGCTACTATGATGAAGCTCTAACAGGTGCCACTGCAACTGCTACTCATAAAGTATCGAGGACTTGACCCATTATCAGCAAATTTGGTTCATTTATATGCATGAAGGAGGAAAGCCTTTCTATATTTTTTGGGTAAGCATCTAAGTGATCTAACCATGTGGTCTTCAGGGAACAATGTGACTAACTTGGTATTTTGATTCAAAGATAAACATGCATGTCATTACCATAGTTAGGATACAACAATTTTTTTGATGCAACTGATATGATAGTTACATATTTGATTTACCTCCAATTAAAAAGATTAAAATCTTTGACCATCCCTGCTCGGCCAAATGATAACTAATGTCTATGACCATCAACAATCAGACTTATCGTACCGCTCTCAAATGGTTCGTAGTCTAAATAAAATATACAATAGTTTGGTCACACTAATTTGACTATTCGAAAAAATTTGTCCAACAAACATAAAGCATGGTATAAGGAATGTTTAACTTTTTTCCGTCAACTTGGTACACCGTAGATCCGATCAATTTTCGGTGTTTAGACCATTTTTAACAAAATAGACGACGATCTGCTTTCTTTTATTTTTTGATGAACTAGACCTGAAATGGACCAAGTGATTAACTAGTGACTTGATCATTGACTACACTATTGTACTCCTGAACGGAAGCATTCACCATTGACCGACCACTTACCTGTAATTCCTTATAACTTTATTTTGGTAGCATTCACCGTAGATTATTGCCCTAAATAATTGGAATAAAGAGGTCAAAATATCTTGAAAAACTTGCCTAGTAAGCAACATGAACTTCCATAACCGCTTTATTGGACAAGATCCAACACATATGCCAGGATAACCGTTTTGGCGCGTCTCGGATGAACAAATACAAGCAATACGTATCATAAACATCCCAATAATCTTCCTATTAGGGTTTGATTAATAGAGTAAATCTGAGTTTTGGGTTCTTTCTCTTATCGTTTTCCCTTTAGGTTTGTAGCCATTTCTTTTATCATTTCTTGTTTTTCTTCTTGTCCAAGCCTCTATATTCTGTATTAGTTTAATGTTTCTGAATGCTATGAAACATTGTATTGATCGCCGGAAAAGTTTAAAGGACATTCAAAATGGTTAATGGTTTGTAATTTTATTGATTCAGATTGGTGATGGTGAAGTCTTCAAGATCATCATGGAGACGAAATCGACGATGAAGAAGATGATGATCATGATCATGGTGTTGTTGATTAAGATGATGATGCTTGTTGCCGATGCCGGAAGTGATACAAATGGTGTGTTTGATCCTTGCTCAGATGCAACAACTCAAAGATGGGATGGTTTTACATTTGGTCTTGCATTTTCAACCAAAGACTCGTTCTTTTTCAATCAGACTCAACTTTCGCCCTGTGACTCGCGTTTATCCCTAAAGGATGCACAACTTGCTCTTTTCCGACCCAAAGTCGATGAGATCTCTTTCCTTTCAATCAATGGTAGCGACACCTTCAATCCGGTATGAAAATTCGAAAACGTAGATCTTCTTATAGTTGAAAATATAGGATAGGTAAAAATGCAGGTGTTCATGTAGGTATGAGCTATATCATGCTATATATTCTGAACTTTTAACACTCACAATACTTAATTGGGTTCCATAGTATGTTTAAGAAATGATGACAGCATTCATTAACTTGATTCTACCACTTCTGCGTAGATTTTGTGAGACTAATCTTACATTAGAGCATAGAGAGAATATGAATGCCATTTGCGGACTCTGCATTTGCAAAGAGGTTATTGTACGTGAATGATTTTTGCTACAGTGTTGAATTTGTAGGTCTGACTAATGATGCGCATATAGAGAGCAATTCTAAATGAGATTTTCTTTGCAAGCATATATATATATTACTTCGTGTGGAAACACATTTCAAGATGCTTCTTTAGAAAGCAGTGAAGTGTTTCTTTTCCGAAGGAAGGCTTAACTAGCCATAAATTGTCACACGAGTGTAATTTCTTTAATTTTCCATGTTCTCTTCATTATTAAAGTCTGATTATAGTTTTGAAATCTCATGAAATTCTCAGGCGAAAGGCGGATATATGGTGGCATTTGCTGGACGCAAGTATGCAGCAAGATCACCCCCAATATTGGTTGCTGATGACTCGAATACCATAACTAGTTTTACCTTGGTACACCCTTCTAGCCAATAGTCGATGAACTTCAATTCTCTCTCTTTCTCCCTTCCATACTTGAAGCAGTACTATAACTGACTTCTATTCGGTCTATATATAGGTACTAGAATTCGACAGGGGTATTCTTCAAAACTTGTACTGGAAGAAATTTGGGTGCAAAGTGTGCTCTGGGGACTACTCCGTTTGCCTTAATGGCGAGGACTGTGCAGTACCAAACTCAAAATGCAAAAGCAATGGTGGGACTTTTGACTGCAATCTCAGCATACAGTTAACCTTCTCAGGAACAGACAAAAACCTTGAAGTGCTTAACTCATGGTATGAGGTGAACAAATTACAGAAGTACTCGCTTTACAGCTTATTCAAGAATTTTCTGATATGATCAACCCATTGGTAACAAAAATGGTGCTAGTATGAGGGAAAATTCTTCTCAGAGGACGCCTATACTAAAGTCTGTAACTATATTCAGTGTGAAGAGTTATGCAGATCATGAATGGTCTTTACATCGCACATGCCAGACTGACATATAATGTTAACATGGTAAAGTCAAGTTCAGCCAAGCTCCCAACCTGTACAGAACAAAATGACGTAATTTGTGCAAGAAAAAGGAATGCCTTTTTGGCAAGTTCCTAACTTCATGAAACTCTCTTTGTTTGTGACTGCTTTTAAGGATATACTGACTATGTGGTTGGAAATATTAGTTTCGGAGTGGTTCCTGAAATATGAAGGGTAAAGGGATGCTTGAAAAGACTACTAATGATATGAATAGTAAAGAGAGGGATTACATGCTTCAAAAGACTAGATACTACTGATACTCCAAAGTATACCAAACTGCGATTCAAGAAAACTTTCCCTATGCCAATAAGTTCTCCACAAAACATTAAGCTGCCCTGCTAACAAAAAGAGGAGTCTGTTATAAAAGTGTTTGGTTTCTTACAACCTTTCACCAATTGCCAAGACTACAGTACTTTAGGGCGTCATGTCAATCACAGTTTTACCTAGAATTGTTTAGTTTCTCCTCATTCTTGTGCTCCTTCTTGGTTCCTTTTTTGTCTCACCATCAACATCACCACCAGCAGCATCTAGGTTCCCCAGGTCTTCTGCAACAACTTGCGTAATAATTGTCCTTGTGCTCCTTCTTGGTTGTATATTTATTTCACCATCAACATCACCAGCAGGATCTAGTTTACCCATGTCTTTAGCAACAACATGTGAACTACTCGCCCTCGTGCTCCTTTTTGGGTCTTTCTTTGTCTCACCATCAACATCACAAGTAAGTGTAGCAGCATCTAGCTTGCCCACGTCTTCTGTAGGAACATGCTCACTAACCAAGACATTCACCTCTTTTCCCATGAGGTATCCCTCCTCCAGTTCTTCTCTGACATCATCATGCATTAATTCCTGTGTCTGTATACGAATCATACATCAATTCCGATGCACGTATTCAAGGGTTTGAATAAGGATCTGAACTATGCTACATAATTATAACCCAGTTTTATGAACTGATGCACAAACAAAATATAGCCATTGGTTAGGTGTTTTTATTAATTTTTTATTTTTTAACTTTCAGTCTTTGCCTTCCACTATGTACACAAAATCCATGATACTCAAACTATGCATTCAATGAACGTATGATGAGGACATCATAGTTAAACCTTATCAGGTTTATGAGCGACGGAATTTAATAAAGAGAGCACCTAATCATTCCCTCTCCATATGGCTTGATTAATTGCTGTCAAGATACTTATTGCAGCTTAAAGGGTCTGACTCTAGAAGTCTCTAGGCCTAGTGCTCTTCAAATTTCTGCCTCTGTCATTTCAAATTTTTGTTTCAGTTTAAAAGTTTTAGAGTTTCCTTTATTAAGTCTTTATGTTTCAAGTTTGGAAGTCTAAGAGGCCTAATGAGTCTTTTATGCTAGTTAATGTGAGCTATCTGCTCTCAAGTATAAATATGTGCAAGTGCCGAATGGCAAAGGCATGTTTGATGAACAAAAATTATCAAAGTAACTTCCGAGTTTTTCCTCTGATGGAATTGGTGTAAAGCCTAGTCTTGGTGAGTGGTTCCTAATTTACAGTAGTTTTTGTGTGTCTTAAGCTCTAGACCATAGAGTCTATTTATTCTGGTGTGTAGGCAGTGTGTATACTTCATCAACTTATGCGTGCACATCTGTTTATGACTCTCTATGTGTACGTGCATATGTGTGTACACTGTACTGTAATGCATTATCCCTTCCCTTTGTTTCCTTTGGAAAAAGAAACCATCATATCCGCCATCAAGGATCGAAGGATTACCTTCCTCGTCAAGCAGACACTGCAGTTACATATACCTCGGCAAACAGGGCAAACCCAATCAGGAATTTGGTTAGCTTCAGTCACATTCTCTCCATATCTGTGGAATATTGAAAAATCAAATGAGTATGCTAACAACTGAATTAGTGGCTTGTTAGAAGTCTGATATGACATGTCCTCGAGGTATGGGTACAATTTTTCATTCTCATCGGAACAAGAATAGTAATTTCAGTAAGAAATTTGAAAAAAAGAAACAGAGAAATAAAACAAGAAAACCCACATCATATCCAAGCAATCTCCACAAAACTGTCCTTGGACCAAGTCACATTTGCTGCAATGTGTAAGATCTCCAAGAGTTCCCTGCCTGAAGGAGGCATGTCATGACAAAGCAAATTTTACCAAGTGACATTAAACCTTATGTAGTAACAAAAAGCAAGCTCAACCGAGCAAATTGATAGGACACCTTTATGCAGCAAAAGCAGGCTTGTATAACACCCTACATATGTAGTTGACTTAATGATGAACCCAAATAACAATAGAATGAGCTCTTTTGCCACATAATTGGGGGGATACTATCTATCGTTGGGTTATAAATGATGCAGGTGCACTCCCTTAATCATCAGGGATCCTCAAATCTATTGTCCATCTTAGATTCACAAAAATAAAGTTACTCCAGTATAAAAGAATAATACTTGCAAGAACCAACCAATATACTGCAAGCAAGAGTCCAGAACATGGAAAGAAAAAAAATCCTATGGAAGAGCATAAAACGTGATGATAAGAAGACACTGTTGGACAAGCCACTTGACAGCGCTGAGCCAGCTTATGTTAAATGACGAGGCTGAGCTTTCAAGACATGCTGTAAGTTGTTTCCTAACTATTGGAATGTTCTATTTAACAGTAAATGTCTTATTGTTCCTAGTATATTACTGTGAATTAAGTTGGTTCATCGTACTTGTGGTCATCATAGTTTACATAAAAATGTTAGCTGCCAGGACCAAACACTGCACTGTAATATTTAAACAACAAAAGAAATAGGAACAAGTCCATGGAAAGACCATCTACTGTATTACTAAATCACCGTTGGACGCATAATTAATAGATTTTTTTTCTTTCTTTTGTTGGGCCAAGTAACTTGTCGACTGGAAAGCTTAAACCCACGTAAGGTAATACATTAATGTTATGTGAGAAAGCTCTGAAACATATTAGAAAAATCTATGGATATAAAACCTCAAATATAAGGAAATATCATCACAGAACTATAATATAGACATTCATTACAATTCAATATTTCAACACAAGACTTCAGACTATATAGCTAGCACAGAGAATCTCATGAATTAACATCAGTTCAAGATTCCGATTTGAATCGCTCAGGGAAACCTTTTACAGTAATGATAATGATGTATATGACAAACAAGCAAGTGGAAAGAAACTCTGTAAGGTCTGTGTACCAACTGGGAATAGCTTATAGACTTGGAACCTAGACTTTACGTAAGATAGTTTTGCATAAGTTTTCATGTTAAAATTGGACCTGGATGTTTAAAAAATCATACAATATCTACCATCTACATCAATGCAAGTTACTTCATCTACCAATCTGTCTAAAGTACTTTTACTTTTCAATGTTCTACAAGAGGATCCACAAATGAGCATCATTGGCCTCACATTATATACACATCAAACACAAGAAGAAGAAAAAAGTAGGAAACCAACACAACCTATACCTGCATTGATGACAAGTTTCATCCTTGACGCCATCATCTACACTCTCCCCCTCTTCTCCACGCTCATCCACCGAGGACTCTCCCTCAACACTCTCCGAGAGAACCCTCTCCTTTTTGGGAGTAGTCTCCACATAACTCACTGGAGCCACATCTCTCAACCTACAAAAACAACATTTATTTCTAAACAATCCTTTCCATAATTTCCCTATCTATCCACAAACCAAAACAATGAGTGAATTACCTAGAAGACCGCCTCGGTGGAGACCCAGAATTCACAATTGGTATCCGAATTTTCACCTCAGAGTCAGAGTCAGAGTCCAAGTCCAAGTCTGAGCCTGAGTCTGACTGTGAGTCAGTTTCAGAATCAGAGTCTGATGAGGACCTCCTCTTCCTATTGGGGTTCCTCACATTTTGTGAAGGGTTCCTTTCTCTACTCCTCTTTGGTTTATTTGGAGTTTGATTATAGTTTACAGGAGCCACATTCAGCAATCTAAATCCAAAAAAAAAAGTAATAATAATAAATCAAAATTAAAAAATGAAAAACCTAATCTTCAAAAAATCACAAATCTTTCTTCAACCAACTTGTAAATTTGATACTTTGTGATCACCATATTAACACAATTATCTTACTTTGCAGAAATTTACTTTTTTACTTTTTTACATGAACCCATAAAAAAGAGGGGAATTGAGTTGGGGGGGTTTTACCTAGAGGAGCGCCGTGTGGGAATTGAGCTGTGGGCTTTGGGCTGATCGGAAGTTGGACTCCGGTGAGGGCGGTTGGGAGGTTTGAAGGAGTTGAGCTGGCGCGAAAGGTCGAAAATGCCCATGGTCTGCATTCTCGCCAGGTTCTCTTTGATCCTCTGCTCTCTGATTTTCTCGTAGTCGGATACCGCTGCGGTTCCGTTCCCGGCACCGTCGTGGGCTCCGCCTCTGGTTCTGGGAACCACCATGGTGATCTGGGTACTACTGATGGTGGGAAATGAAACGTCAGCGTTTTGTGGTGGGAGGGGGTTGTTTTGGCGGGAAGGGAATGAGAGCGCGACACGTGTAGAGCCATGATTTACCCAGAATCAAAGATTTGAGTCCGACCCAAAACCGAGAAAGAGGTTCCGACCAAAGGAAGGAGATGTCTAGTCACAAAAGTAAAGCAAATGTAAGTGTTGCATAGCCATGAATAAACCTTGCTCTGCAATATGGCATGAAATTTTTAGATTTAGTGAACAATAGAGTTTAGGGTTGAGAGTGGCCACTTCTTTGCCAAATAACAGATGAATCACACTTCTGGCTCAAGCATCAGATGATTTTTATGTGCGGGTTCCAAGAATAGGAGGAGCTCATTCAAGAAAATCAGGCAACAAAAAATATAGAAAACACCTGTTTCTTTTCAATTGCAACTCAAAACACTAGATATTACTGATGATGTCATATTTCCATGAATACAATTCCAATTCAAGGTAACATTTTTACCCCGCAAAAACTATAGCTACACAGCCTGCATTGTTCCTGCTGACAGAAAGGAATACTCGTGCTCAAAATGTGTTCCAGCTAGTTGATTAATGACTATTTATAAGAAGACAGGCCTCATGTCAGTCGATCCATGATCCAAAACTATTTAGTTCTTCCTCAACCTTGTGGTCCTCCTTCTCGACTTTCCCTTCGTCTCGCCTTCAACAGAATCCTCAGCAGCTCCAGGACCAGTTTTACCTATGCTACACATATCTTTGGCATCAACAGGCTGAACCTCTTCCATTTCTTCTTCCCCTGCTAAGTGTCCCTCTTCTGTTTCTTGTTTCGTATCATCATGCATTGATTCCTCTACACCTGTGGTCTCTGATAGTGGTTGGGAACGACGGGTTTGAATGAGATAATGTGCCACAGACTTGTACCCCAGATTTATGACCTGATAAGTGAACATGAATTCAGCATTTGGTTTGCCATGGTGAAAATTGACTTTGTGTTTCCTTTTCAATTGTGTATACGTGTGTGGCTGTGTGTGTTGTAAGCTTGTAATGCGTTATTTTCTATCTTTATTTAAAAAGTAAGAGTAGGGATATCAGGTCATGCAAGCAAATTTTAAGCATTCAACTGAGAAAACAAAAGAAAAGAGAAGAAAATAACTCAGAACAATTAAATGACAATATAAACTTATGCATAAGGTTGAGAGTTGATAGTGCTAACCTTCCTATACAGATTACCAGTGGGCTCCCAACCTTTTTCTTTACGGCAAAGACTGCAGTTACAAATACCCCGACAAACAGGGCAAATCCAATCAGGATTTTTGTTGGCTTCAATCACATTCTCTCCATATCTGTAGAATTTGCTTTAGTTCAATGCATGATCTCATTTGAAGTATAAGCAGTAAAGAAAATTTTACCTCATGTATAAGCAATCTCCGCAAAACTGCCCTTGAACCAAGTCACATTTGCAGCAATGTGTATGCTGACCAAGAGTTTTCTGCCTGAAAGAGAGCAAGACATGTCAAAGAAAATTTCACCAAGAGAAAGGTCACCTGTGAGTATCAACTAATTTAAAAGTTCAACACAACGCACAGGTTTAAATGATTAGCCGGTTTAGAGTTATGGTCATGTGCTTTTGGAAAGACTTGAAAGGAATATAAGCGCAAAAACAAAGAAACTGAAAGACTCGGACGAAAAGGACGATAGACAACTACTAAAAGAACCAAAAGCTTGCAAATCTGAATAAATGGGCAATAACAAAATGGCTTTTAAGGCTACGTTAACATCTATCCATTTAAACAATTTGATGAACTGAAAGTGTTGGGGAACCAAGTAAAAATGTATCTCCTATTGTGTATAGGTTTATTAAATCAAGCTTAAAGCCACACACAATAACAAAATATAGATAATTTTAAGAGAACTGTGGAGCAAAAAAAAAGGACAGAATTGGGGTATATGCATAAGTTAATGATGCTTTGGAACCGTTTGGGAGAAGCCCTGCACATAGCATGATATTAACAAAACAATATCCAAGAATAGCATAACACATTGGAGGCTTATTACAATTCAACAAGCCAGTTAACCTCTTCCATTTCTTCTTCCCCTGCTAAGAATAGCATAACACATTAGAGCTTGAATACCTGCATTGGTGGCAAGTTTCGCCCTTAACTGGATCATATATCCGCTTCCGGTCATCTCCATATCCATCAACCGATAGCTCCCAAGTCTCCTTACAATCCCCCAGTAGCTTCTCATCTTCATCAGAATAAATCTCCGGCCTTTTTCCCTCTTTTATTTTAATCTCAACATTCCACGTGGACTCCTTCTTCCCTTTGGGCCTAATCTCCACATAGCTCACCGGAGCCAGAGTCTTCAACCTGAAATTCGAAACCCTAAATCCACAAAATTCACGGAAATCATGACTCAATAATAGTGCTTTTAATTTGGGGATTTTACCGGGAAGAGCGCCTTGCTGGGGAGAGAGGGGGTTTGGGTTTGAGATCGGAAGGGTGAGTGCCACGGCGGCGTTTGGAGTTGAGCTGCAGTGAAAGGTCGAAAATGCCCAGCTTCTGCATTCGCTCCTTGTTCTCTTTGATTCTCTGGTCTCTGATTTGCTCGTAGTCTGAGACTTGATTGGTTGCATTCACTCCAGTTGCGGTTTTTTCAGCGGGTTTGGGGAGTCGGGTTGTTCGGCCTACCATTTTTTGGAGAATGGAAATGAAAGGAGTTTGGTTGTTCCTCGAGTATTGGGCGCGTGTGGGAATGTGTGAGAGTGTGGGGGGAAGAAGAAGAAGAAGAAGCGTTATATTGGCGGGAGTTGTTTCTCAAAAAAGATAAATATTGGCGGGAGATGGATGTGAACCAGTGAGAGAGTGACACGTGCTCAGCTTAAAGGAAAGCAGTGGTAGCATCAAGCATGGGCAGGGATGGATGGGAGTCAAACCCGATGACTCAATTTTTTTATGAACAATAATAATATATTGATTAATTAGTATAATTGATTTTCATGAAAGCGAATATTTTAATTTAAGTCACATTTAAATTCCTAATTATAGTGGAAATGAATTGACTATCACGAAAAAATAGACTATAGAGGTCTCTCGTTGCACCACGTTGGATTCTCCGATAGAAGAAATATATATTATTAGATACCAATAAAATGTAAAATTGGTAATGACATGTGGCAGTTTAATAGCATTTTGTAAATTGTAATCCTAAATTGCTCAATTGAATATGTAAGGCATCTTGATGTTTTGTGGAGAACTTATTGGCATAGGGAAAGTTTTCTTGAATCGCAGTTTGGTATACTTTGGAGTATCAGTAGTATCTAGTCTTTTGAAGCATGTAATCCCTCTCTTTACTATTCATATCATTAGTAGTCTTTTCAAGCATCCCTTTGTTCGTGGCGGATTTAGCACAAGGAGAACGGTCAACACGTAGGGGTGGTGGACGTCGATTTCAGTCCTGTTGTGCGCGAGCGTGCCAGTACCGTTGAGTTAGCTACAACTTCTGATGCGGACGACCTCTGGCGAGCGTATTTCTGGCGAATATATCTCTGGCAAGTGTATCTGTCTGCTCCAAATTCCTGACTTCTTGACCAAACGACTGTTACGCGGGCGTTGACTAGGTCGGCGTAAGAGGCTCGAACAAGACCTAACAAAAGTATATTAGGATTTTTCTCTCAACCTATTGCAGATTGAGTAATCTTACTTTGATCTTGAGACGCAAAGCAGAGCAATAATTCAAGACCGCGGAAAACGATCTTTTTCCAACCTATCGCAGATTGGTCTGTGTTTTGTTACCGAAGTAACGACTCGATTTGCTACTGGCGTAACGACTGACACTGGGTGCTTCAGCGAACGCGAACATGAGGCGAGCGAGCGACTCTGTACGTATGGAGGCGAGCGAGCGACTCTGTACGTATGGCGGCGAGGTGCGGCTCTGTACGTATGGTGGCAAGTTGCGGCTACGATGTGCTGTATGCTGGAAGCGATAGGTCTTAGCGACGCTCACACGAATGCAACGCACATTTCAACAACCGTGCAAGGATACAGCGACCGGTGGCGGGCGTAAGATTGCAGAGAGGTTGGATGGTGGTTGTTTGCGGTTTGTGGAGGCTGTGCGCGTAAGATGCTCCGGAGAGACTTTGCAAGGATTGCGATGAGCAAAAGCTTGTGTGTTTGTTTGATAGTTGGGAACCCTTTTTACGTTGTACAAGAGCTATTTATATAGAGGATGCCAAACCCTAATACTTACGTATCAAGTAACATAATAGATTTGGAGATCAATCAGGAGTCAATTACCTTAAACCATCTCCTTTTCGGATTCCTAAAGGAACCCTAAATCCTTTCCAAGAAGGAAAAGATTAAATATATATTAGATTATCCTTTACTGAATAACCTTGTGGGCCTCGATCCACACTCTCGGCCAAATGTCAGTTTCGGCCCAAACATTGCCCCCCAGCCTTTGAAATTGAAAGTCTGGTGAAATTGATAAAGGTTAGAAAGCCCAACCCAAACCTCTTTAAAAATTCTGAAGCATTGTGTCGTTCCCTCTAACAACACAACTTTACCAAATAGAGCTCAGAGAACTATTCACCAAACCCTCGACCGCCACAAACCCTACCGATTCCAATTCAAAGAACCCCTTTCATATTCTATAAGACCAAGATTGAGAATCATCAATTCAAATCTTCCACCTCCATTTCTTTTACTCCCAATCAGATAAACCATGGCCGACGAGATTCGATACGATCAAGCTGTCAGAGGAAAAGAAATAATCACCTCGCACATTATCGAGGTCGGAAGTGCTTACCAGACCTCAATGACGCCACCCGATGACTACGGCTGTGCCGGGTTAGGTCCTCGGCAACAAGAACTAGGTCAGCATTCAACCTACCCATTTGTGCATAGTGCCCGACCTCTTCTAGTGATTTTCCGGGAGAGGAGCATTTCATGTGGAGATTGGCAAACTTCCAATCACTATGAAATCCCAGTATCATACTCCTCCTGGCCTCTACCCATCAATGATTCAGTGGTATCATGAAAGGCAACCACTTGATGAGAGCAGGTGGCGTGCGCCCGGAATTGATGAAATCCTCAGAATCAGCTTCGCACTCAACCCCAAGGGAGGAAACAGGTGTGCTCTCATACCCTTGATTAGTTTCTGGAACTCATCCGCCAATGCCTTCGATTTTCAATTTGGTCAGGCTAGTATTACCTTGCTAGACATGTATGCAGGCCTAGGTTTTCCTTTAGGTAGAAAACTCTGTGATGTCAATGACTATCCTGAGGCGGATGTCCCCTCAATCACTCTTCCTGAACCCCCCACTAGGAGTTTTTCAAACTGGATAGCCACATTCAAAAACCAAAAGATAATATAGGTGGGATAGCCTTCCTAGACTTTTGGTTGAACAAACTCATATTCTATTCAACCGCCAACAAAATGACAAAAACCTATAATAGAATGGCAGAGGTCCTATACGCTCGTAAAGAAATTGGCCTAGGCCAAATAGTACTCGCCCATCTATATAGGTGTATGCATACACTATCCATCTCACCCCTGAATAGCAAGGTTGCCGGACCTCTCTGGATATTAGAGATTTGGTCCCAAATGTATTTCCCCGGATTAGCACCACCTGACCCTATCCGCCTTGGGGATTAGAGAGTGTTAGGACTAGCATACGCAGGGTGTAAACCCAATTATGGTCAAGGTTACGCCATCTGTCTTGACATAATTTTCAATACCGATGCCCAAGGCTTCTACTCAGAAGTCCAAGCACTCCTCCAAAGGGTACATCCAAGAGCACTGAAGGATGGGTTTCTGCCCTCCACTAATCAGTGCGAAGAAGGAAGGAGACTATTCCTTCAATGCATTTCCATGGCGGATCTTCCCCTTTTCTCTTCTGACAAAGGCGAGCAGGGAGTCGAGGTATACGCTCCTCAACTATTTGCCAGACAATTCGGCCGAAGCCAGGTTCTACCATATCCTCCTGTTCAGAGTTTGAACATGTTTTCGTCCTGGCGGCCAAGCAAGAATACTCTTGCCGATGACGACACCAACCTCGTCTCTGCCTTGAGACCCGCCAACTATCCAAGCCTGGACCAGTGCCCAGCCTTAGAGCTCTCTGGACTAGTCAGTGAGGAATACCAGACTTGGTGGATGCAGCTCAGAGGTGACTTCTTCAAGAAGGCATCTCTTCACTACTTTAGAGCCCTTTTTGGCGGACAACATCCCTACCTTACTGCGGATGATGCCAGAGTGCTTGATGGAGGCCCTCTTTACCCTGAACTGATTCTTGAGCAGGTATCTTCAATCTTTATTGATCTGTGTATAACAAGTATAACGAATTGTAGGTGAAAAACCACTAACTGATTTCCCTTGTCACAGACCTCTGGAAAATCAAGCAAAAGCAAAGGAAAACGCAAGACTCCTCAAACCAAATGCCTCTACAACCCATCAACTCCATCGAAATTCATGATCTTTGGAGGATAGACTTTATGGGTCTTTTTCCTTCAAGTAAATGCTTTCTCTACATCTTGCTTGCGGTTGATTATGTGTCAAAGTGGATAGAAGCCAAGGCCACACGCACCAATGATTCAAAGGCGGTTGCTGAATTCCTTAAGACCAACGTTTTTTCACGCGCTTTGGAGTTCCAAGAGTCTTGATTAGTGATGGAGGCTCTCACTTTTGCAACTGCACCATTGAAGCTTTGTTGAAGAAATATGGCGTCACACATAAGGTATCTACACTTTATCACCCTCAAACAAGTGGCATGGCCCAGGTGAGCAATCGAGAGATCAAGCAAATTTTAGAGAAAACCGTTGGACCTTCAAGGAAGGATTGGAGTGATCGTCTCGATGACGCTCTGTGGGCATATAGAACTGCATACAAAACACCGATAGGTATGTCACCTTTTCGGTTAACTTATGGCAAAGCATGTCACTTACCGGTGGAACTTGAGCATAGAGCATGGTGGGCGGTTAAAGAGTTTAACATGAAAATAGATGATGCCGGTTTTCATAGGAATCTTCAACTCAACGAACTTGAAGAAATACGTAATGAAGCTTATAATGCCGCATGGATTTATAAGGAGAAGACCAAGGCTTATCATGACAAGTTGCTTCGTGGGAAAAGGTTTGAAGTTGGTTAAAAAGTTCTTTTGTTTCATTCACGACTCAAACTTTTTCCGGGTAAGTTACGCTCTAGTTGGGTTGGGCCCTACACCGTCACACAAGTTTTTCCTTATGGAGCAATTGAGATTCGTAATGATGCTACCCACAACACATTCAAAGTTAATGGTCATCGTCTCAAGGTTTACTATATGCCTTTTGACGCAATGGAGGATGAAGCCCTTATTGATGATGCTCCTGCCGACACTGCTGCAGCCACGCAGCCCACCTAAGCGGCCAATGCCCTTGCTGCTGCCCCCGAGGGAGGCTGCTGCCCCTAAGCTGCCAAGCATCAACAACATCATGAACATACATACTACACACGGTGAAAAGTCTAGGCTATGGACTATAAACTTTAAGCGCTAATGGGGAGGCAACCCCATACGACCAAGAAAAACGAAGGAGCCATCACCGAGAGTTTGAAATTTCTTAACCCTTGTCTTTTTCTTTAGTTTGTGATGATATGATAGAATATGTTAGACTATTGCATGCTTAGGAAATTCGTTGATATAGATTTGTGCTTACATTGAGGACAATGTAATTTTCTAAGTGTGGGGTGGGATAACGTATTCCTTTTATGTTTTCGTGTGCTTAGTTTAGAAAAGAAAATTCAGAAAATTGTAATACAAAGAGAGAGTGTTTAATTTGTTTCGAGTCTTAGGATGCCCCTAATATGTCAATGATGTTTTTCTCCGCTTTGCATACATAGATGATAGTTGTGCATACAATTAAAATTGTGAGTTTCATAGATAATGTGCATTGGTAGGAGCAGGTAGGACTTGTTGATTAATAATGCATGCATGTTTTAGCTAGTTTGTTTCCATAATAATCTATGTGAGCTTTAGAGCCAAATTGCTTTCTTTATGAGTGATAAATTTCTGAAAATTTCGAGCATGCTAAAAATATGAACCTCATTATTCTTTGCATATTCAACGATTATGTGCCATAGCTTTTTAATGAACTCTAGAATGCTAGAACTTACTCTTGTTGATTTTTCAAAACGTTTTCATCATAAAATACCTTGATTTTGAAAGTGATTGAATAAAGATCTCTTAGGTTCACCACCATAGCCAAATAAAGCATGTGCCTATTTGAGCCCGTCGTGGGACACCTTAGTAAATCCCTTTGAGCCTATGTTTAGCCTTTTCTTTCATCACCCTTAAACACTTTCCATGAGCTTAGTATAGTTATGCCTTTACCTTGTCTCAAAGTGTTGGCAAAGCTTGATTTTTGAAGGAGTTTTCGCGTGAAGTGATGAAGAAGAACAAGTGTGGGGGTAGACATAGCTAGAAAATTGTAAGAAAAATTGTATGTGCCGTGCCTAGCAAAAGAAAAGAATGGACAGAAAAGAAGAAAAGAAAAGAAAAGAAAAATTAAGTCCGAGAGTAACAATATTGAAAAAGGCACGGTTTCAAAGTGTAATTTTCTAAGTCTAGTCTTGAAAAGTGTTGTGAATTTGGAGTTTTGTTTATATGTGAAGGTCTACTATTGTTATATTTTGACCTTTGGGGAAGTAAAGAATGAAGTATAGGTCCAACAAGAAGAAATACGGCCTTGGTGAGAAGATATAAGGAGAATCGAGCTTTGCTAAAGGCCTTAGTGACGTTTTGAGCCTCCCTATCCCATAAATTTCGAATACCTCTTAACCAAGCCTCATTACATCCCTTTTTCATTGATCTTTTCATGATTCTTAAGATGGTTAATTAACTTTGATTTGTGGAGATTTTCTCAAGAGTTAAGCATATGGTTTTGGTTCATTGGTGCACATAGTTGTTATATGAGGTTTTTCCATAAAAATTCACAAAGAGCTTTCGTTTTTCATGATTTATGCAAGTTACTCTTCGTAATTCATTATATTTCGCTTGCATATACTTATGAGTGAATGCCATGTTTCGATTGAAAAGAAGAGAGTATGCCTAGTGAGGAGATTCGGATTAGCTATACATGTTTACATGCTTATATATATTTTGTTCTTATATGTTCATATTGATGTTGCATGTTCATGAAACTTGAAATTTTCGTGCTTAGCATTCTCATGCATCAACTTGAAAGCTATGTGTTCATACGAGCCTAAGACAAATCATTAGGGGCAATAGTTTGTTTAGAGTCTTAGTTTTATTTAGTTTTGCTAAGGGACTAGCAAAGGATAAGTGTGGGGTAGTTGATAGGAGCACAATGTACGACGATATTAATATATTTATGCCCTCGTTTATGCCCTCATTTATGCTTTGTTTAACCCTTATTTATCTAAGATAGAGTCATAATTTAGTTTAGTTTCAATTTGGTAGAGCTTTGGAAAAATGTGTTTAATAATCCGAAAAATGACTAAATATAGAAATCTGAAAAATAATGTAAAAATGTCTTTTTTGTGATTTTGAGGCTTGTGCTAAACTGATTTATCCTTTTCCAAATTTGATGAAATTTGGTATACATATAGTTGGCAAGCTAAAGTATATTGTATCCAAATTTCAGATCAATCGAAGTTCAGAAAGTCACTCAAACGATGGCTGCAACTTGACAGTTTGAACAAAGATCACCAGGGACTACCAGGATTTTCCTGGGACTGTGTCCTGAATTCCAGAATTTCTGTATGACGCATCACTTAGAACTAGAAACTGTGCCATACACCGTTGGAAAGCCCTATAAGTCTAGTTTCTTTGGGATTTAGAATCACAGCAATCAGAGCAATGAGGAGGAAGTTATGCTAAATTGAAGACACAAAGGTCAGATCTGCTAAGACGAAGGAAGAAATTCAGCTTAGCCCACAGGCTCGCCAGAAGCCTAAACTCGCCTCGCCAGTATACTTGCCAGCAGATCAGCCTCACTTGCCTCACCAGCCATGCCACTGCTCGCCATCCGATAGCCTCGCCAACTGAAGAGCAACTCGCCAGCACCAGACTCGCCACCCAGATTAGCCTCGCCAGTATCCGATACTAGCAAGGACTGCACCCGAGAAGCCTGCAAGCTTTCGAGGAGATACAAAACTGTCAAGAAAGGATTATGAGGTGGCTGCAACATCTCAGCCGTGTCCTAGGCTGGCCAAGAATGGAATTCCTTATTTGAAATGGGATAGAATAACCTAAACCATATCGGATTGGGAAACATTATTACAAGAGGATTTCTATCCCATTTTGAGCAAGGAAAACTCTCCCAAATCAGCCTTTCTCTTCTCCTATAAATAGAGGCTGCTTTCATTCAGAAAAAGTTTGTCACATCTTTAGCCAAAACACAAAGTCACAAGCTCTACCAAATATTCTACCCTTAGTCCTACAGAAGAAAATAAGCTGTAAACCTCTCACCACCATCTTAAAATTCCATTCCATATTCCATCATCCTCCATCCGATCAACACAAGTTGCTGTCCTAAAGGTGTCTAAATGTGTGATCCACTCCCTTCGGCTTGTAAACTTATGGTTTTATGTTTTTATGTCTATGTAAAACATTTGTTCTTTTGGTATTCGTTTGTATGTCTATGTATGAATGATTTGTTTATTTGGTTTTGCATGTTTAAAACTTTGGTTAAATTTCATTGCTTGGTTTTATTTGTTAACTCTAGGTGTCAAAATTTATTTGTTCTAAAAAGATAAAACATGTAAACTTAATTTGTAGAAATCGTACGTAGTTCTTTAGGGAAGCATGTTCACAATTTGATTCTTTTCTCAACTTGGTTTGTTCTTTCAAATCCGTGTGCCTTAAAGATTGACGGTTTATATAATTGCAATATATAGGGTATCGATCTCATTAGCCAAAATAAACTTAGGTTAATTCGAATGTGTCATTGTTTTAGCTTGAGTTATTTAAGAGGGTTAGAGTGGTTTAAAAGAACTTACTTGGTAATAAGAAGAGTGACGCCTTACTTGTTAACTTGTCTCCAACTAAAAAGACTTTGCGCTTAATTATTTTGCATGTTTTTTTTCGACTTTGTAAGTGTTCTCAAATATGTTTAGTATAAATCTTTAAGATTAGGCTTTAATAGAAAATCTTAGAGTGCTTAAGAAGTCTTAATCGGTTAGTGATACCTTGTAGGAGCTAATTAGGTTGGAACTAAGTCGAGTCTAGGATATTTTGTTGCATGCTTGCCAAGAGTCTTACTTGTGTTTTCTATGTGTTATGATAGTTTTTGATAAATGCTTTGTGCGAAAGATGTCGACCAACTTGTACATAGTAGTTTAGAGTTTAAATTCTTGCAATTTTATTGTCGTACACTAGTATAGGGGCAGCCCTAGGGCTGCCGAACCTCATCTTCATCCCCCATGATAAAATCGTATATATGTATATAAGTGTGACAATTGTGTGCATATGTGTTTGTGAATATTTATGTTAACATTCTCATATTTCAGGTATCCTTAATCCCTGGCCTAGAACGATCCCTACTTGCTTATACTACTAACGATTGTAGGGTATTATTATTTGTGTGAGCCTCGCGGCCCACATCACCAACCCCAAAGAGAGATCTCCCTGAAGTAAGAGAGGCATGGGATTTCATCCAACAATTGGGAAGCCTGAATCTGAAAGATGCAGTAGTGGCAACCAAGTTGCACCTTGGTCCAACTGCTGCAAGACCATGTCGAACGCTTGCCCACCACGGTTCAATTAGATTTTAAGAACTTCCTGTCGAGCCTTCCTGATCTTCTGAGGCAACTCCATGAAAAACTTGCAATAGTTCCATCTCAACAATTCAAAACGCAAGATGTAAATGCAGCTCTCACGAGTGCAATAAATGCCTACTCTGCCACGGTAGCAACCGTAAGCCATGATGACGGGGAAGAACTCGCTCTCCTGGAGAGGGAAAGAGACATCCTTGACCAAAAGATCGCCCTCATCAAGGCAAGGCAAGAGGAACATTTCCAACACGCGAACGAACAAAGGGCGCTCCTAACCACTCTTCATAGAGAAGCCCAGCAGAGTCTAGCAGAAGAGGAAGAGCTCATGGACCAAATTGATCACTTGCAGGCGAAGATTCGAAGAATAGGAATGCACATGATTGAACTTAAAACAATGCCCCCAAATAGATTGGGGTTTAAATTGTAATAGTTATCTTATCCTTGTTATCATTTAATGAATGCAACCCGGCCCAAATTTTCAAACCGCTTCGTTCAACTACAATTCAACGCTCCGATTTAATGCTTAGTAACTGCATATATCACCTCACAGATTTTGAAAACCAAAACCCTTTACCAGTTCTAATGCAAACGGTTGAAAATAATAACTACACCATAAATTCTGGCATCTCTCATGATCAACCCGAGTCAATCTCAGCCGTAAGATCTCTTACCCAATTTACTATATAAAGGAATCCCATCACTAGGGTTGATCAAACCTTCAATTCCTTCCATTATCGCCATGGTTTCTCCTCTGTTTATCTCCAAGCCCTTATGGCTTCCACAATCTTTTTCTCCAGACTACGCTAAGATGTTCTTATGAACACCTCTAAGTCGTGTAATCTGGTATTAACAAAATTCTAAGTCGCATAATCTGGTATTATGCCTCCGGATGGCGTGATTTGAAAAGGGTTGGCCAGAGTTTGGCCATATTCTTCACGTCCTCCATTGGTATAATACTGATTGTCGATTTAGGTGTTATTTGTCAGCCGTGCGGACGTATTCCTCCTACTGCTCCTTAGCATTAGGGAAGAAACAGGGAATGACCTGCGGATGACATTCCCGTCCATGCTAACATCTGAACTGCTCCAACATGGCGGACGGAAACTCCTTGCCCTTTTGGTCTTTTGCCAACCCAGCAGTTCTGAACCTCAATCAGATGGCCTACTCATTCGTCAAGGGTCAATTTGAAAATTTGCGGATGAGGATTGCTGTTTGTTGGTTCCCAAAAGAACAAGGAGGCTGACATAAAGGACGATCAAGGAAGAGAATTCTACGTTCGCCGAGTCAAGGAGATGAACTTGACTCAAGTCCGCCTTTTTATCGGAGGATTTCTGAAACAAAGTTCGAAATAGAAATTCAAACCTTCCTTGTAATCGATCAAAGTCCTTTAGCATAGACATGGTTTTAGAGCTAGTTAATAGCTCTTCATATTGTAACTTTTATGCTTTGTAAAAGCTTTGATCGCAAAGTCTTTGAATGTATTGTCTTCCTTCATGAATTTAAGTGTTATTGCATTGATGAAAATACAAAAGTATAAAAATAGGACCATAGGTGTTGGTCCTAGGGTTGAATTTAAGATTAATAAACCTTAATGAAACTCTTCCAGTTTCAAAAAAATTCAAAAAATTCTTGGGTGTCTGAATCACTTCTGCTTCTGGCTTCTGGCGGGCGGTCTGCACTGATATTGCCCTATGTTGCCCCCTAGTTTTCATTGGCTGAAGCGAGTACAGAAATGTGAAATGAAGGGAAGCCAAGAAAATTAAGTCTAGTTGCCCCCCCCCCCCCCCCCCCAAGCGAGTAAAGTTTTAAGGAAAAGAATGCCCCCAGCCTCAACCATGGCTAGCGGTTCCTCATATTTCCATACGCTAGGAAAATATTTATTTAGATGGCGGCCGTTAATGGGATTTGTGTGGACCATCGATGTCTCTAAGTTGATAAGCACCCTTGCCAATAATTCGGTTAATGATAAAAGGACCCTCCCATTTGGGAGACCACTTACCACGACCTGTATCGCACTCGCCAAAGGGAAGTATGACTTTCCAGACTAGATCGCCCTCGCCATAAGACTTGCCATTAGTTATGCTGCTATTGGACTAGAAGAGATTGTACATTGATCTAGAAGAGGCAAGACTGCATCATGGCCATACATTAACGCGTATGGTGTAGTCCCTGTAGGAGTTCTTTTGGATGTACGATATGCCCACAAAGTATTGTCCAATTCAGCATGCCATGTTCTCAGATTATCTTCCAGCATGCGCTTGATAATAGAGATAATTACCTTGTTGCTAGCCTCTGTCTGGCTATTGGATTGAGCATAATATGGGAAAGAATGAAGAAATTGAATTCCATATCCTTGCAAAAACTCTTGAGTCTTTTCTACCATAAAATTTGCCCCCCTGTCCGCCACTAGGCATTCAGGAATACCATATCTACAAATGATATTTTGAAAGACAAATCGGATGACAGTTGAGGTATCACAAGTCGATAAGGATTAGATCCCGCAATCTTGACGCTGGTCCAACTGGGCGTGTCAAAATGTTCGTGGCGGATTTAGCACCCATCGAACGGTCAACACGTGGGGGTTGCGGACGTCGATTTCAGTCCTGTTGTGCGCGAGCGTGCCAGTACCTTTGAGTTAGGTACAACTTCTGATGCGGACGACCTCTGGCGAGCGTATTACTGGCGAATATATCTCTGGCGAGTGTATCTGTCTGCTCCCAATTCCTGACTTCTTGACCAAACGACTGTTATGCGGGCGTTGACTAGGCCGGCGTAAGAGACTCGAACAAGACCTAACAAAAGTATATTAGAATTTTTCTCTCAACCTATTGCAGATTGAGTAATCTTAGTTTGATCCTGAGACGCAAAGCAGAGCAATAATTTAAGACCGCGGGAAACGATCCTTTTCCAACCTATCGCAAATTGGTCTGTGTTTTGTTACCGAAGTAATGACTCGATTTGCTACTGGCGTAGCGACAGACACTAGGTGTTTCAGCGAACGCGAACACGAGGCGAGCGAGCGACTCTGTACGTATGGCGACTCTGTGTATGGTGGCAAGTTGCGTCTACGATGTGCGGTATGCTGGAAGCGATAGGTCTTAGCGACGCTCACACGAATGCAATGCACACTTCGACAACCGTGCAAGGATACAGCGACCGGTGGCGGGCGTAAGATTGCAGAGAGGTTGGATGGTGGTTGTTTGCGGTTTGTGGAGGCTGTGCGCGTAAGATGCTCCAGAGAGACTTTGCAAGGATTGCGATGAGCAAAAGCTTGTGTGTTTGTTTGATGGTTGGGAACCCTTTTTACGTTGTACAAGAGCTCTTTATATAGAGGATGTCAAACCCTAATACTTGCGTATCAAGTAGCATAATAGATTTGGAGATCAATCAGGATTCAATTACCATAAACCATCTCCTTTTCGGATTCTTAAAGGAACCCCAAATCCTTTCCAAGAAGGAAAAGATTAAATGTATATCAAATTATCCTTTACTGAATAACCTTGTGGGGCTCGATCCACAGTCTCGGCCAAATGTCAGTTTCGGCCCAAACACCCTTTACTCGTCATATTTCAGGAACCACTCCGAACCTAACATTTCCAACCACATAGTCAGTATATCCTTAAAGCAGTCACAAACAAAGAGAGTTTCATGAAGTTAGGAACTTGCCAAAAAGGCATTCCTTTTTCTTGCACAAATTACGTCATTTTGTTCTGTACAGGTTGGGAGCTTGGCTGAACTTGACTTTACCATGTTAACATTATATGTCAGTCTGGCATGTGCGATGTAAAGACCATTCATGATCTGCATAACTCTTCACACTGAATATAGTTACAGACTTTAGTATAGGCGTCCTCTGAGAAGAATTTTCCCTCATACTAGCACCATTTTTGTTACCAATGGGTTGATCATATCAGAAAATTCTTGAATAAGCTGTAAAGCGATTACTTCTGTAATTTGTTCACCTCATACCATGAGTTAAGCACTTCAAGGTTTTTGTCTGTTCCGGAGAAGGTTAACTGTATGCTGAGATTGCAGTCAAAAGTCCCACCATTGCTTTTGCATTTTGAGTTTGGTACTGCACAGTCCTCGCCATTAAGGCAAACGATGTAGTCCCCAGAGCACACTTTGCACCCAAATTTCTTCCAGTACAAGTTTTGAAAAATACCCCTGTCGAATTCTAGTACCTATATATAGACCGAATAGAAGTCAGAGTTATAGTACTGCTTCAAGTATGGAAGGGAGAAAGAGAGAGAATTGAAGTTCATCGACTATTGGCTAGAAGGGTGTACCAAGGTAAAACTAGTTATGGTATTCGAGTCATCAGCAACCAATATTGGGGGTGATCTTGCTGCATACTTGCGTCCAGCAAATGCCACCATATATCCGCCTTTCGCCTGAGAATTTCATGAGATTTCAAAACTATAATCAGACTTTAATCATGAAGAGAACATGGAAAATTAAAGAAATTACACTGGTGTGACAATTTATGGCTAGTTAAGCATTCCTTCCGAAAAGAAACACTTCACTGCTTTCTAAAGAAGCATCTTGAAATGTGTTTCCACACGAAGTAATATATATATATATATATATATATATATATATATATATATATATATATATATATATATATATATATATATATATGCTTGCAAAGAAAATCTCATTTAGAATTGCTCTCTATATGCGCATCATTAGTCAGCCCTACAAATTCAACACTGTAGCAAAAATCATTCACGTACAATAACCTCTTTGCAAATGCAGAGTCCGCAAATGGCATTCATATTCTCTCTATGCTCTAATGTAAGATTAGTCTCACAAAATCTACGCAGAAGTGGTAGAATCAAGTTAATGAATGCTGTCATCATTTCTTAAACATACTATGGAACCCAAATTAAGTATTGTGAGTGTTAACAGTTCAGAATATATAGCATGATATAGCTCATACCTACATGAACACATGCATTTTTACCTATCCTATATTTTCAACTATAAGAAGATCTACGTTTTCGAATTTTCATACCGGATTGAAGGTGTCGCTACCATTGATTGAAAGGAAAGAGATCTCATCGACTTTGGGTCGGAAAAGAGCAAGTTGTGCATCCTTTAGGGATAAACGCGAGTCACAGGGCGAAAGTTGAGTCTGATTGAAAAAGAACGAGTCTTTGGTTGAAAATGCAAGACCAAATGTAAAACCATCCCATCTTTGAGTTGCTGCATCTGAGCAAGGATCAAACACACCATTTGTATCACTTCCGGCATCGGCAACAAGCATCATCATCTTAATCAACAACACCATGATCATAATCATCATCTTCTTCATCGTCGATTTTGTCTCCATGATGATCTTGAAGACTTCACCATCACCAATCTGAATCAATAAAATTACAAACCATTAACCATTTTGAATGTCCTTTAAACTTTTCCGGCGATCAATACAATGTTTCATAGCATTCAGAAACATTAAACTAATACAGAATATAGAGGCACTACTGCAGCAAAGCAATGAAGCGACGAAGATTGAAATCGGCATTTCAAAAGTCGTCGCTTGAATATTTTTAAGCGACCAATATTGGTTTTACTCCAAAGTCGTCGCTTCAATATATTCCAGCGACGACTTTTGATTACATTTGTCGCTCACAAATTTTTGAAGCGACAAATATTGATTTTATTCAATATTCGTCGCCAGGAAAATATTGAAGCGACAAATATTTTTTTTTCGTCGCTAAACTGTAATTGAAGCGACGAGTTTTGTCAATATTCGTCGCTTCAATTTTTTTCCACCAATCATTGTACTTCCTCTTAAATGACAGCTATATATATATAGGTAAAAAAATTAGGTAGTGAAAGAGGACGGGTTCTGCATCAAATTAGAGGAGAAGAAGGAGAAGAGGGAGAAATTAGAAGAAATTGTGCATTCTTGAACTTGGGTTGCTATTTCTTTGATTCTTAAGTAAGGTTAGTGCAAATTCCTTATATTTATCCCTCATTGTGAGCATATTAAGTATTTATTCATGAGAAATTGTTGTCTATGTTGTGTAATGAAAGTTGGATTTAGGGTGTTCAATTTGGTGATTTGTTGTTGGTTTAGTGTTAGAATATGGAAATTGTGATAAACCATGGAATAGGGTTCATCATTGAAAATGTTTGAATTTTGATGAAATTTAGTGAAATTAAGTTTAGGTTTAGTTTGTGAAATTGTAAAATTTAATGAAATTGAATTTTAGTGTAATTTAGTGAAATTTTGAAATTTAGTGAAATAGAGATATTTAGTGAAAATGAAATTTTGTGAAATAATTAAATTGTGTGAAATTAGAATTTTAGGGTAAATTAGGTTGAAATTATTGTGTTGTGTGTGGATTGTGGTAGTTAGGGTTTCTGAAACATGCGAGTGACTTAGTGAGGGAGTGTGGTGCCGTGTGTAAATTTATTGTTTCGTATTATATATAATTGTGGTGTTTATCAGTTTAGAACTCCCGTTTGAGAATCAACAACGCATCTAGTTGATCGAGATGGGTTGTTGATTCTCGAATTGTCCCATTTTTTGACACTTTAGGCGAACACAATTTTGTTGATCGTTTTGCTATTCATGTGGTTTCGGTTTCAGTTTTGGGATATAATTTCGACAGTGTCTCTCTACAATGTTCCTCGAGTGCAAATTAGGTTGTTTAGATTTTTGTGCACTTGAGGAACTGTAGGGAGATGCTGCCGAAATTTTCCAAAACTGTAGCGGAAACCACATGAATAGCAAAACGATCAACAAAGTCGTGTTCGCCTGAAGGGGATAGGACCCAACCTGGAGGAATAAGGAGAAGAAGTGTTGGGACAGGTTCTGATTGTATCATGAATGTTGTGTGCTAACCTTATGCATATTGTCTGTTTATGTTGTGACAGGAAACATGGACGATGTCCCAGACAAATCTTGGATGAATCTTCACTTTACACACCCTGATTACAGCACTAGTTTAGTTAACTTCATCAATTTTGTGATGGCTCGCACTGCTGGAATTGAGTTTCTGCCTTGTCCATGCGCAGTTTGCAAAAATGGTCCTTATTATAAGAAACTCGTAGAGATTTATCACCACTGTATGCACCATGGTTTGGATCCGACTTACACAGTTTGGCACCTACACGGGGAAGTTTCTGGTGAACCGTCAATGATCAGTAAACGGAGACAGTGGCTTCAAGACAGAGTCCAGGCTTCTAATGTTGCCGGTCCTTCAGTGATCCCGCCTGTGGAGATTATACAAGATGTATTTCCATACTATCCTGGATACCATGCAGATGCACCGCATAATGTCGTTGAAGAAAACGCTGAAGTTCAGTTCAATGACATGGTAGATGATGATTATGCTAAGTATGAAAGACTTCTAAAGGAGTCACAAACCCCATTGTTTGAAAGGAGTGAAGAAACTGTATTAAGTGCCACATTACATGCAATGGAAATTAAAGTTGAAAACGGATGGTCGGATACGAGTATTGATAAATTATGTAAATGGGTGCATAAGTTCTTTAAAGTCAATAATTTTCCTGTGACTTATTCGAGAATTAAAAAAATCATCAAGGATATTTCCCTTGGATATGAAAAAATTCATGTTTGTGAGTTCAACTGTTACCTATTCAGGGGGGCTGCAAATAAAACTCGTAGGACTTGTCCAATATGTGGTGCTCAAAGATATAAGCCAGATACGGATGACCTTCCAAAAAAGATAATATGGTATTTCCCTATCACTCCAAGGTTGAAACGCCTATTTATGTCACCACACACAGCAAAGCATATGCGATGGCATAAGGAGAGGCGACAAGATGAAAGTACCCTCCGTCACCTATCTGATGGAGAATCCTGACAACATTTTAACAGGACATTTCCAGGTTTCGACGACATTAAGGGAAGAAATGTGCGGCTTGGAGTGGCAACTGATGATTTCAGTCCATTTGGAACAATGACAACCCAGCATAGTACGTGGCCCGTGGTTGTGATGCCATACAATCTACCCCCTAATATGTGTATGAGGAAGGAATATAATATGTTGGCCGTGTTGATTCCTGGCCCTAAATCTCCAGGAAAGTGCCTTAGTGTACTCATTCGTCCATTGATCGACGAGCTCAAAGATTTGTGGGAAAATGGAGTCGCTACTTTTGACAGAGTGGATAATGATGTATTCATGATGAAGGTAGCGCTGATGTGTACGATAAGTGACTTTCCTGGTTTAGGGATGCTTGCAGGCTCAACAGTAAAAGGGTACAAGGCATGTCCAATTTGTCTAGATGAGCTGACGACGGAGCATATGTGTGGGAGAATTGTTTATGAAGGGCATCGGAAATGGCTGGACGAGAATTCACCCATGCGATCCAGTTTGGCATTTAACGGGAAGGCAGAGTGGAGAGAAAGACCAGCTCATAAGAACGGAGATGAAATTTTGGAGGAAATTCGGTCACACAATTACGGCACTCTTAGCCACCATCCAGATTTCCATGTCCCCTACTCAGCACACAATAGACAATGTTGGACCCACGAGAGCGTATTCTGGATGCTTCCCTATTGGTCGTCGTTGTTACACAGGTACTGTTTAGATGTCATGCATATTGAAAAGAATGTGGGTGACAATATCCTGGGCACCATCCTTGCAATTGAAGGGAAGACCAAGGATGGTCCAAGGGCCCGCGAAGCGTAGGAGAAAAGGAAAATCCGCAAAAGGCAGTGGTGTTCGGAAGCTCAAAAGAGGACGGGAAAGGTTCCTCATACACCCTTTTTAGTTCAAGAGGATCGTCTTGAAGAAGTATTTGAATGGTTTCGCGGTGTCCGGTATCCACTTGGCTATGCTGGAAGTTTGAGAAATAAGGTGAAACTATCCGATAAAAAGTTCTATGGATTGAAGACGCATGATTCCCATGTCCTGCTTCAACGTCTTCTTCCAGTGGTTATCCGAGGATTTTTGCCAAATAACGTCGTGAAGCCATTGATAGCATTGTCAAATTGGTTTCGGAAATTATGTGCTAGGGAGTTAAAGAAGGCAGATGTCCAACAGATGCAAGATGACATAGTGATCATTCTCTGCAATTTGGAGTTGATTTTTCCTCCACATTTCTTCACCTCTATGGTTCATCTCATGGTTCACCTTCCCGAACAAGTTATGCTTACAGGCCCAGTACATTTTACATGGATGTATCCAACGGAAAGGTATATTTATTAACCAAATAAGTTTCTTTTGTTACAAAATTGAATTTACACTAGAAATATATAAGTACTAACTATATTCATCATTTTATAGGCAATTAGGTGATTATAAACAATCAATGAGTAATACACGTTATCCGGAGGGGAGTATTGCAGAAAGGTACATATCATGGGAGTCGGTGATGTACTGTAAGTCGTATCTGCAATTGGAAGAACACGAAGAGCCCAATCCCCCACTATGGAATATTAGTTGTGTTTCTCAGTTAGTTCAGCCCTGTATTATGGATACAACTGGAAATATAAGATTAACACAGCAGGAAACGGCTGAGGCTCACTGGCAAATTTTGACGGATACAGAAGAAGCTAAATATTACATGGACGCTCACACCGAAATGTATTTAGCAAAACATGGTGAAGATTATGACGAGCGCCTCAAGAGGAGGAGTTTCCATCAATGGTTCTTAAAATTTGTACGTCCCTTCAATGTTTTTTTTCGTATACAAAGAAGCTAAATCCTGTGAAAATATAAAACTAACACCATCTTCTTTTCAGGCCAAAAGAAGATATGATGTTAACGACCCTAATTTTAACAGGGCAATATGGTCATTGGCTCGAGGTCCGCAATTCACCCGGATTTATAAGGCGTGTTATGTCAACGGTATCAAGTATGTCTCATTCGATAGAGATGTAAGGCTCTTGACTCAAAATAGCGGGGTGATGTTAAGCACGAACGATGGAAACTTGTCCCAACACTTCTATGGCCATCTTGACTATGTAGTCGAGGTATGTTATCCAGAAAATTTGTCGGTGGTTTTGTTGAAAGTTATCTGGCATAACACCGCTGACGAAGTCGATGCCGAAGAAATTGGCACCGTCAGGGTAGATCATGGTCTGATATCAGTGGATACAAACACTAGTTACTATGAGAATTCACCATTTTGTCTTGCTATCAAGGCAAAACAAGTGTTCTACTTGGACGATCCTGCGGCGGGTGGTACTTGGAAAGTGGTGCAAGAAATGTCACACCGAAATGTATACAGTGCCGAAGTACTTGCAACGGAAGAGAACAGGCCTCCTTTAGGAAATCAAATCACAGAGCCTTACCAAGAGGATGGACTAAGTTCGATCCAATTTTACCATATTGATGCTTCGTCGCTTCAACTCGATTTACAAGTACAAGAAGAGAATGAAGAATCAAACGGTGACGAAGAGGAAGATGATGAATTCGATGAGGAAGAGGAAGATGATGAACTCGATGAGGAAGAGGAAGACGATGATGGTGAAGACGACGACGAGGAAGACTACTAGTTAATTTTATTATATGTTGTAATATGATGACGCAGATATATATTTATTGATGTAATTTTGAACAATATTTATATAATATTGTTATTAAATAAAAACATTTAATTTTGTAAACTACTAATTTGTTTACTTTAATTCAAGCGACGAATATTGTCCAATTTTCGTCGCTTGAAAGTGAAGGAGCGACGCGTTTTGAAACGCAGTTCGTCGCTTGAAGTTATAATGAAGCGACGAGTTTTGAAGACACTAGGTAACCAAGTGTCTTCAAAACTCACTACCAGATACGGGGGAATAGCCGACGAAAATTTTTTCGTCGGCCATTCCATTTTTTCGTCGGCTATACCCTCTGCCGACGAAAATTTCGTCGGCCATAAGTCGTCGGTAATACGCCGTCGGTAATACCAATGGCCGACGAAAAAAAAAATTTCGTCGGCTATAGTTAAATATGGCCGACGAATCCAAAAATTCGTCGGGCAAACGTGGGAGAAATAGCCGACGAATTTCGTCGGGTATTTTTGAGTATGGCCGACGAAATCCATTAAGTATGGCCGACGAATTGTGTTTTAACTATAGCCGACGATTTAATAAAATTTCGTCGGCTATTTCCTTGAAATATATTAATATTTTAATAGGCATAATTAGTTATAGCCGACGAAATACTAGAATTTTCGTCGGCTATACAACTTATAGCCGACGAAAATTGGTAAAATTCGTCGGCTATTCTTAAATTTTAGGCAAAAAAAAAATTAAATTATGCTTTGGATGGAGGAGGGGAATGAGGAGGGGAAGGAGGAGGAGGAGGCCGGAGGAGGCCGGAGGAGGGGAAGGAGGAGGAGGAGGCCGGAGGAGGAGGAGAAGGAGGAGGAGGAGGAGGAGGAGGAGGAGGAGGCCGGAGGAGGAGGAGGGGAAGGAGGAGGAGGAGGAGGAGGAGGCCGGAGGAGGAGGAGGAGGAGGAGGAGGAGGGGAAGGAGGGGAAGGAGGAGGAGGAGGAGGCCGGAGGAGGGGAAGGAGGAGGAGGAGGAGGAGGAGGCCGGAGGAGGGGAAGGAGGGGAAGGAGGAGGAGGCCGGAGGAGGGGAAGGAGGAGGAGGAGGAGGCCGGAGGAGGAGGAGGCCGGAGGAGGGGGGGAAGGAGGTGGGGAAGGAGGAGGAGGGGAATGAGGAGGGGGAGGAGGAGGAGGAGGAGGGGAAGGAGGAAGAGGAGGCCGGAGGAGGGGGGGAAGGAGGAGAGAAAAAAGGCGGGAGGATTTAAAAGATTTAGAAGGAGTATAGCCGACGAAATAAAAATATTTCGTCGGCTATACTTAGAGAATAGCCGACGAAATTAAAATATTTCGTCGGCTATTCTCTAAGTATAGCCGACGAAATCTTTTATTTCGTCGGCTATACTTTGGAAAATCAACAGCCGTCGGATCTGAGCCATCCAACGGCGGACAATAAAAAGGCGCGGATCAAGAGTTTAGCCGACGAAATATTTGAATTCGTCGGCTATACTTAGAGAATAGCCGACGAAATTTGAATGTTTCGTCGGCTATTCTATGAAAACATACTAAAATGCCGTTTTGAGGCCCTAAACGAACTCGAAAGCCCGAAAAAGCCCACACGTCGTGGCAAAGCTACGAGTTTTGTTCCTGGCGTCGTTCCCTTTCCGGAATGGTATCACAATCGTCATTCGGACGCCGGATGCCAAATCTGCAGTAAACCGGGTTTTGACTGATTTCATTATTTCGGCACACGGATTTTATCGGAATCTTGTCATTTTTCAACCGTAGACGTATTTCATTATTTCGGTCATATCTTATTTGACGACATATTTGCATTTGAAGAGTGTACGTATAGTAACTATTTGAAACTATACATTCACTTAAACACTTAGTAAACAAGTTAAGGAACATTAGTGCATATGTTCCGATTTTGAATCTAAAAGTTTGGAAAATCTATTCCAACCGTCAGATATCACCGTTAAGATTAAATACATGTATGAAAAAAAATCCAACTACATCTGACAACGTTAAAGGCTCGATCGGGACGGTCAACCGGGTGAGTCAAACCTCTAAACGCTTTAAAACGGAAATTGGCCCGTCTAAATGACGTTTTTTGGCCTGATCTTCAATAGAGAATAGTTTCAGATTGATGAGACGCGACTAATCGTATAAAAATTTTCCTCAAAATATTTACCGACCGTCAGGCTACCCATAGGAAAACGGGAGTAAAAAACAGTTAACCGCAACATTCGGCACACAGATTTTGTCGGAATCTTCCCATTTTTCAACCGTAGCCGTATTTCAATATTTCGGTCGTATCTTATTTCACGACACTTTTGCATTTGAAGGATGAAGCAATGGTTTGTCGATAGTGATAGAAAATGGAAACTGCTCTTTTTTTGTTTTTTTTTTAATCATAGCCGACGAAATCAAACCTAGTATTCGTCGGCTATGCTATTCTTTTGTCGTTTTCTGTCAAAAATAATCGTATAATTATTTTTTTTAAAACTTATGGCCGACGAAATACTTAATTTTCGTCGGCCATTGTTCGTAAATAATTATTTTTAAAAAAAGCATGGCCGACGAAATAATTAATTTTCGTCGGCCATTGTTCGTAAAATAATTATTTTTAAATAATTTATGGCCGACGAAATAATTAATTTTCGTCGGCCATTATTCGTAAAATAATTATTTTAAAAAAAACTTATGGCCGACGAAATAAAAAAGTTTCGTCGGCCATTCTTCCAAAAGTTTATAGCCGACGAAAACTTTAAATCGTCGGCCATTATAGGAGTATAGCCGACGATTTTTCATTTTTACCGACGAAAAAAAAAATCGTCGGCCATTCTATGGGAATGGCCGACGAAATTTTTTTTTTGCCGACGACAAAAATTTTCGTCGGCCATTCTTGGGAATAGCCGACGAAAAAAGTGTTTCGTCGGCCGTTTTTTTTTTTTTCGTCGGCAAAGCCTTTTTTTCTTGTAGTGACTCGTCGCTTCATTCGAAATTGAAGCGACGAGTTTTGAAGACACTAGGTAACCTAGTGTCTTCAAAACTCGTCGCTTCATTATAACTTCAAACGACGAGTTTTGAACACACTTGGTTACCTAGTGTCTTCAAAACTCGTCGCTTCATTATAACTTCAAGCGACGAACTTCAAAACGCGTCGCTCCGTAACTTTCAAGCGACGAAAATTGGACAAGCGACTTACTATTCGTCGTTGACTTACTATTCCTAGCGACGACTTTAGTCATTATTCGTCGCCTCGGTTAAATTCGCAGATTAGGTCGAATTTGTGTTGCTCATTCCTCATTTGAAACGCAGTTCGTTCTTCAGTTCTGTCTTCTTTCACCGAAAATCTCTAAACCCACACCCCCCAATCCACTTTCTTTCGACCTCGAGCCCAATTCCAGTCGACCAAACCCTTTACCCTAAACCGGAATCCCCCGAAACCCACTTCTCACCCTAAACCCGAAACCCTCTTCTCTCCCTAAACCGGAAAAAGTTCGTCGATTCATCAATGACACCAGGTTCGAGTGCCCAGAGGAGGAAGAAGGAGCTCGAGGCGAGAAGGGAGAGGAAGGCGGCTGAACTGGCAGCTAGATTGGCTGCGGCGGAGTCGACGGCGGCGGCGGCGGAGGAGACGAGGACGGGGATGGCGCCAGAAGCGGCCATGCTGGTACCAATCCCGTCTCTGGACGAAACCGGGACTTCGGGCTTGGGGGCTGCGGCGCTTGGTGCTGATATTGGGAGCAGCGGCGGCGCCGGAGGTGGAGCTGCGGTTGTGGAAGCCGAGGACGGTCCTCCCCTAAGTATTAGATGCAAGAGGGGTCCTAAGGAGCCAGGTAATTCAAACCAATCTGTTTTTTTTTTGTATGTTAAGCTAGTTGGGTTTTACGAATTCGAATTCCACAGTGTTATCTGATTCCTTTTGGTGTGGATTGTTGTCAATGTGAAATTGATAATGAAATTGTGAATTGGTGTGGAATGTTGGGTTTATTGTGTGATTGGAAGGGAGTAAAGGGTCTGTCTTGAATGTTCACTTTTGAATTCTGGTTTCTGGATTTGTCTGTTTAGGAGACTACTCAATTTGGGTTTTATTCTTTACCTATGGATCATTAATCATTTGAAAGCCTTACTTTTACATTATTTTTGATGAATTGTTGGTCTGTGATTGATTAACTTATATGGTTTGGCCTTGTAAAAGATTATAATGATGCAATGGGGATAGATGAGTTTAACAGGGTATAAACCAGCATGACTGAAAGCATGAGGGTTTTAGTTTGTATTCTATCTTCAGCATATGCAGTGCCAGATGTGCATACGGATTATTTTTAAAAATAGGATCAGAACAATGGCTTTCGATCTGAACAAAAACTGGAGCAGTAACCTGTTCATTAGCAGCTACATGGGTTCATTGACAGCCAAGTCGGCAGTATGATGCTCACGCAGTATTATTAGCTCGATTGTGTTCGTATTATATATATATATTCCATGATATGATAATCAGATCTTGAATTGGAAAGAAAGCAAATATATGGTTGATCATGGATAGGTTGAGATATATATATGATCTCTTCTAGTTTGTTTGAAACTTAATTGAAGATGCTGCTTCCGAAATGCTTTACTATTTTACATTCAATCTGTGTCATCATACATAATCAAAACTAATCATCAATTTATATAATCTACAAGTACAAACAGCTATTTGCTTATGGTGAAACTTACATACTATCTTATTTTCCTTTATTTTACATAAACCAATCACCAAAATTGTTTAATAGACAACTTATAATACTTCATTGATTCACTACTAACATGAGCCTCGTATAACAATGCTTTATTTCTGTATCTTTTGCAATATGTCTTAATTTACCGTCTCTCACCAAGATGTAGCAACTTCAAATCCTTCATGCTTGCTTCATCTATTAGAATCTTATTGAAAGTTGAATGGTACGTGGGTGGCATGAAGTTGATGATTATGCATGTTTAGATAGATATATAGCATATTGTGCTTCTGTTGTTTATAGCTAGTTGGTTTCACTTTGCTTATGCCCTAGAATTTCTTAAGGTGGGTTCTCCTCTAAAAGTAAGCATCTCCAGTCTATATATCCTGTTTACATAGATGATGAATTCTAAAAGTAAGCATCTCCAGTCTATATCTCCAGTCTATATATCCTGTTTACATAGATGATCAATTCTAATATCCTCATTTGCTTTGGTTCATATGGCAGAGGTGGTTGATATGGCAACGGGAAAGAAGCCGAGGGCCAGGAACCCTGAGAAGCTTCATATCATAACGGGCACAAAGACGCAGTATTTGAAGATGCTGAACAACAACAAGCCTCTCCCAGTTGAGTACGCTGAAGAGCACAAGGGTCCCAAAGAGTTGAAGTGGAGGACTTTGATGTCCCGAGACATCGGGAGCGCCATCTGGAGCAAAGTGCCAATGCTTGCACCTTCTTTTGCTGAGCTGAAAGAGGAGGACCAAGATATATTGACGACTTATATGGAGGTAAAATATTATTTTACAATTATTTCGTAACATTATTTTTCAGTAACATTATATTGAAATATGAGCTTTTATTAATTTTTTTTTTGAATTGTTTGTTACTAGACGCTCTATCACCTCCCTCCCACCGAGACAGGGATGTGGAAATACATCGACGAGACGGCTGCAAAGATATACAAGGATTGGAAGCACGACTGTCATACTCACTACGTCGAAGTATCCAAGGCGACGCCTGCAGAGTTCATCCACCGACCTGAGCAGTGGGAGTGGCTCAAACTCCACTTTGAGGACGCCGATTATAAGGTAAAGTAAATTACCTTATAGGTTTTTGCATTTCATACCATGATTTTTATAGTAATATTCGGATTGTATGTTTTGCAGAGGATGTGTGCCCGGAACGCCGCTAACCGAAACGCGGGAAAGGAGAAAGGGACTGCAATCAACCACCACTCCGGCACCACCCCCTACAGCTATCGGGTCGCTGCGAATGAGGCGAAAGGACATCCGGCGCCCATTTTAAAAACAGTGTGCGATGTTTATGAACCGTCGCAGAATGCTCAGGAGAGAGTGGTGAGTGACTTTCCTACTGGTTTGATTTCAGTTATTTCAATTTAAAAAGTATAATAACACAAATCATTGAAATCAATGAACATTTTTTTGTAGGCAGCGGTGAAGAGAAAGATGGATGAAATCTGTGCTTCTCGAGTGAGTGATGAAGCGAGCGGCAGTCAACTGACGGGTCCCGTTACCGTGGAGGAGCAGATGGCTGTAGTCGAGCAGGAGCTAGGTGGGAAGCCGGGGACGAGGGTCCGAGGTATAATTTTTTTAAACATCTTGTTGTGTTGTGTTTTCTGATTTTTCATACGAAATCGTTTTTAATTTAATTTTTTTTGTTTGACCATTTTTGCAGGACTAAGGGGTGCATTAAGACGCTCGCCCAAACCGAGAGGCGGTTCACGCGCGTACCGCAGTCCTTCGGAGGTTCAGGAGCTGAGGAGGCAGCTAGAGGCAGTCACTGAGGAGAGCAGACTCGCGCAAGAAGCGAGCAGACGCGCGCAAGAAGCGAGCAGACGCGAGCAAGAAGCGAGCAACCTCAAGAACGAAGAGTTGCAGCAACGCGTGGCGACGCTGGAGGCTCTCCTCGGTCAAGTCATATTGGCCCAACCCAATATGCCTGTCAATGCCACCGCACCAACTGCCACACTCCCCGATAAATCCTCGTGTGCATCCAAAGGTAATCCCGAACAGGAAGACGAAGAGTAGGACATTTTTTTTCTTCTTGTAATTAGAACATCGACATTGTTATTACGAAACATATTCTCGGATTTGAATGTAATGGACGTATTTGTTATATATAGTGTGCTTGTGACATGTTGGATATGTGTGAAATGCCATTTGAACAGGGTTTTGTGTTATTTTTAGGTGAATGAAATTTGTTCAGACCAAACCAGGGAAAATTTTTAGCCACTCTGTAACAACGAATGAAGCGACGAATATTGACAAAAGTCGTCGCTTCATTTGTTCAGTGAAGCGACGCATATTTATCAATATTCGTCGCTTAATTCTTAAAACATTATTTCAAAATTCGTCGCATCAGATTTGAAGAGACGAGCAAATGTCGTCGCTTCACTTTTTGAAGAGACGAGCAATAGTCGTCGCTTCAATTTTTGAAGCGACGAGCAAATTTCGTCGTTTAAATTTTTGAAGAGACGAGACGAATTCGTCGCTTCAATTTTTGAAGAGACGAGGAAAAGTCGTCGTTTGAATTTGAACGCGACGAATTTAGAGGTCGTCGCTACATACTTTGAAACGACGACTTTTGGAGCAAAACTCGTCGCTTCGATATTGAAACGACGAAAATGAAGCGACGACTTTGAGCCGACGACTTGTCATCTCTTCAACATTGAAGCGACGACTTTTGCCATGAAACGACGACAAAAAGTCGTCGCTTCAATATGTTTGTGCAGTAGTGAGGCTTGGACAAGGAGAAAAACAAGAAATGATAAGAGAAATGGCTACAAACCTAAAGGGAAAACGATAAGAGAAAGAACCCAAAACACAGATTTACTCTATTAATCAAACCCTAATAGGAAGATTATTGGGATGTTTATGATACATATTGCTTGTATTTGTTCATCCGAGACGCGCCAAAACGGTTATCCTGGCATATGTGTTGGATCTTGTCCAATAAAGCGGTTATGGAAGTTCATGTTGCTTACTAGGCAAGTTTTCAAGATATTTTGACCTCTTTATTCCAATTATTTAGGGCAATAATCTACGGTGAATGCTACCAAAATAAAGTTATAATGAATTACAGGTAAGTGGTCGGTCAATGGTGAATGCTTCCGTTCAGGAGTACAATAGTGTAGTCAATGATCAAGTCACTAGTTAATCACTTGGTCCATTTCAGGTCTAGTTCATCAAAAAATAAAAGAAAGCAGATCGTCGTCTATTTTGTTAAAAATGGTCTAAACACCGAAAATTGATCGGATCTACGGTGTACCAAGTTGACGGAAAAAAGTTTAACATTCCTTATACCATTTTTTATGTTTGTTGGACAAATTTTTTCGAATAGTTAAATTAGTGTGACCAAACTATTATAGATTTTATTTAGACTACGAACCATTTGAGAGCGGTACGATAAGTCTGATTGTAGATGGTCATAGACATTAGTTATCATTTGGCCGAGTAGGGATGGTCAAAGATTTTAATCTTTTTAGTGGAATCATTGGAGGAAAATCAAATATGTAACTATCATATCAGTTGCATCAAAAAAATTGTTGTATCCTAACTATGGTAATGACATGCATGTTTATCTTTGAATCAAAATACCAAGTTAGTCACATTGTTCCTTGAAGACCACATGGTTAGATCACTTAGATGCTTACCCAAAAAATGTAGAAAGGCTTTCCTCCTTTATGCATATAAATGAACCAAATTTGCTGATAATGGGTCAAGTCCTCGATACTTTATGAGTAGCAGTTGCAGTGGCACCTGTTAGAGCTTCATCATAGTAGCAGCCGTTCAGTCTTTATTGCTTTTTGAGCAGAGAAAAACTGAGCCTTGGCCAATTATATTTGTTTTGGTAAAGAGTGAAAGCAAGGGACAACCTAAGACTGAAAAATGCGTTGCTTCCCTCATCTTCCTCACCCACATTGTTTCAGCAACACAGAACAACAGCACTCATCCAGAATTGCAGAATGTCCCATAAATGTTCAGCTAACACTACCATGATCTTTATGGCTTGTTGATTTTTTTTTCCTTTTTCTTTTCAGAACTTTCATGTCATTTATCTTTTCTCACCTTCTAATACGTTGGTACTTTTTATTTCATTTATCCCTCATCTTGGGATTTCTATGAGATTCTAGTGTTAGTTTAGATTTGGTGAGCCATATTCAAAATAACCACTCCAGAGGAGTAGATTGTCTTGTTATATCTTTCACAGAAACCATGGGTACAGAAACTATATATAAATATGGACACTAAATTATCTAGCCTGCTATGATTTTAGTTGGAAATTTTTGCAGGTACGTATATACTAAACTTGTAAAGGCTGTTAGGAGATGCAGTTTCAGGGGGTATAAACTCGTACTCACACTTTTAAAAATAAAATTTCTAGAAATTTACATTCATATTTGCTAGTTTGATCAGTTGTTAACGAACCAACTTAATAAGCCAAAATTGATTTATATGTTGTTCTAATTTCTTGAAACCTTAATAAGCCAAAGTAGTCGTGAAACTATATATCACTTCAGTAATATAAATATATATATATATATAAATTTATGGAGTGTTGTGAACTGAGAATACGTGATGGATTACTCAGGTGATTATTGGAGATCCAATAGCTTGGAAGTGGTCCAAGATTTATGAGAAACTAAAGTAAGAAAATATGAACTGAAAATTACAGAAATTTTATACATGAACTCATTGAATCCATGTATATTGTCGGGGAACTTGGTTGTTTGGTGTGCATGTGTTGCTGTATTTTTTTGAGGTGCCTTGTTTTAATGTCTCATAATTTGAGCAAGATTAGTTTACCACATTGTCTTTTATTACTTGCAAATAATAATATTTTGTTCAATAAGTTAGTAACCTGTCATTCAATACCCAATTATTATATATATAATATTATATTAAAAAAGCAGTATGCCTACTTTAAAGAGCTGCATAAGACAAGTTGTAACCTTTTGAACAATAGAAGTTCATTTTTATTTAAAAATTAAAAACTTAAACTTAACGTCCAGGGGCTGGGAACATTTGTGGCGGTGCCGCGGTGGTCACGGGTACTGTGCGCCAATCTTTGGTGGGAGGATTCCCATATCCTGGTGTGGTGGTGAAGCAAGAGGAGGAGATGGAACTGGACGAGGAGGAGGTGGTGGGGTTGAGTGAAATGGCGGTGGAGATGCGTAATATGCCGGAGGAGGTGGGGGAGAGTGTGCTTGACGTGGTACCGGTGGACAGTGAAACGATGAGGGCGGGGAGTGAACTGGAGGTGGTGGATAGTGAACCGGTGGTGGTGGGGATAGGAAGCTCACTGCTGGTGGTGGAGAGTGAGAGGGTGACGGTGGGGTGTGAACCGGTGGTGGTGGAGTGTGCACTGCTGGTGGGGGTGAGTGAAAGGTTGGTGGTGGAGAGCGCAATGGAGGCGGTGGAGAGCGAACTGGTGGTGGTGGAGAGTGAACGGGTGGCGGTGGAGAGTGAACGGGTGGCGGTGGAGAGTGAACCGGTGGTGGTGGTGGCTGGATCTTTGGAGTGGGAGGTGGTTGGACCTTTGGAGTGGGAGGTGGTTGGACCTTTGGAGTGGGAGGCGGTGCGGGCTTTGGAGTCTCGCCACAACAGCACCTACAATCTGTCAAAGCAGCAGTGAGGGTCGAGAAAGAACAGAGGTAAATGGTGAAGATGAAGAGAGTGAAGCCGAAAGTTGTCATGTTGATCACCTTGCTTAATTCAAAGTGGAGACTTGTATATATAGATGTAGAAGAATGTCTTTTTCTCTGTTGTTGACGTAGAAGCCCGACAAGTATGGAAGGAGCTCTATACTTCTCTGTTGTTGACGTAGAAGCCCGACAAGTATGGAGGGAGCTCTATACTTCTCTGTTGTTGACGTCGAATCCCAACAAGTATGGAGGGAGTTCTATACTCCTCTGTTCTATACTCCTCTGTTGTTGACAAGCCCGACAAGTATGGAGGGAGCTCTATACTTCTCTGTTGTGGACAAGGCCGAGAGCTCAACACACCCACCCATGCCACAAAACTTGCAGTTGAAAACAGTGCTTACCAGAGAGCTCATTCTCGCATTTTTCGATGACGGTAGGGACTTGAATGGCGCAATCGAACTTGGAGCGGCTGAAAGGCTCGAGCTTGGGAATGTCATCTTGGTTTCTGGAAGAGCAACGAGCATTGGAAGCCATCTTTTGAGGGTGAGCTTCTCTGTGAGATTTGAAGACAAGAGTAGAAGTAGAAGGACAAGAACGAAGCAAGACTGACTCCATCATTGTGACATCTCAAAGAAACTTGCTTTCTCTTCTGGTTTTGAGTTTCAGACTTTGGTTTTAGGTGCTTGTTTATAGTAAAGCTCTAGTAGATAAGGATGAGATATTTTATTGGGTTCTCTTTTTCCTTTTAAAGATATTTGAGAAGTGTTAACATCACGGGGCTGTGGTTAAGGTGGAGGATGTAGGAGTCGTAAGAACCCTCATAATCTCACATCTTCCACAATCGATCGTCAATATCAATATAAGAAAATTCATACCATAATGCAGTCATATATGGTTGAAAATTGTATGTAAGCTGAATGTTCCGCAAATGCTGTGTGTAACAACATACTGCTATTCAAATCTGTAAAATGAAAGAATTAAATTAGTTATAGAATAAAATTATTGTCAATATTCAAATTCCTATTCGAATTTGATCAATCAAATCAAAATGCTATCCAGTAAAAAATGATTCACTTAATTTGGAAAAAAAAAATGCAAACATGTGCAAGAAAACAAAAGATAATGCAGAATAACAAAATGAGGAACAACAACAAACCACTAATATTTTGGCATAAGATTTGCATAAGATAAACAAAAATAAAATTCAGGTTGATCCATAATACCTGCATAACTTTATGACTACTCTAACATTTTCTAGAGATAAACTATTTTTCTTCCATTTGTTATACTGAAATCTATAGACAACTTGCACGTTATCTAATTAGGTTTTACAGACTACACAAAATAGCCCTATATGTAACAGGTAATGCCAAGGATACAGTGAAATTATTAAACCTCTAATTGAGTATTGCTGAAATGTGTCTTTATTTGTTAACTTTTTAAAAACTTTTCAATGTTGTCCGCTACATAAATGCAATCATCCTAATCCATTACCTCTTCACGAATTTATATGTAATTTATATGTAAATAGGTTGGTGGAAACCTGAGAATATCCATGTGATCACACCACTTTTGCAATTGTAGGTATGTTTCCTTCTTCATTTACTTTGGTGATATCGTTCTGGATATCTATAGTAATATATATCATTAGCTCTTACGAATTTGCTAATTTTTTTTATTTACTGTATTAACTGTACATCTCTCAATCACACATCTAACAAGCTAAATCAAATTTGAGAGCATTAAGCATACCTTGAGAGATGACAAACTGGATATAACCCAAAAGAAACCAGAACCAAGTATCAACAACATACACCATAGTGAGCACAAAATTGGACCTAAAAAATGTCAAATGAACAAAACCAGAATCAAAATCAACTTCCATTAAAAACATTATCGAAATGCAAACCCAGAATCAGATAGAGAGAGAGAGAGAGGGTAATAGAGGAGATAGAAAAAGAAAAGAAAAAAAAAAGGAAAAAGGGAATTGGACCTGATTAACTAACGAATTGGATATCAGCTGCAGCACACAAAAAAGAAAAGAAAAGAAAACTCGAATCAGATGAAAATCGAGACAGAGAGAGAGAGGAGGTAGATACACAGCAAAGCCTATACCTTCACAATTTGATCAACAGAAGGTACCTCTACGATTTCCTTCATAATTTGAGATCGATCATTGCTATAAAGTATAGAAGCTTCAGGATGGTGGTGGAGAGTGAGAAGAAAGAGAAAATTATGATCGATGGTTATACCCACACCAATGGCAAGCTGGAAAATAACTAAAAAAACGGGGACAGTCTCCCACGGAATCCTTATGAACAGTGCTTAGGAACAGTGCAAACCCTTCAGGCCGAATGAACGGCTGAAAAAAAAAAAAAACTAAGTCATGCGGCCGCAAGATAAAGGTACCTGAAGAGATGAGAGAGGCGGAGATCGGGAAGATGAAAAAGGGCGGCGTCGGAGAGAATAGGGCTCTGACTTTTGGCCTTCATGAAACAAACGTCTACGTGTTTTACAGATTTGGCTCAAATGGCAGAATTGTAAATAAACGTACAATAGGGACAAAATCTGAAAAAATTCTTTCAAATGAACAGTGTCCTTGTAGGCATTATAGTGTGTTGTAAACTAGATTGTAGGGCCGCGCTTTACTGCGGCTTAGTGGATGAAAGGCTTATGAAGAAGTAAATTTGCGATGAACTAAAGTAGAAAAAAATTTCACTCGTGTTCAGCAGTACAACAAAATGGATGTTGTTCAATATTTTGTATAACATTGTGTATAATATTAAAGATACTGAAGCAAGCTTTAGGTACAAACTATCGTATTGTACGACAATAAGCGACTAAAACTGCATATCGTGTCCATTTCTTAATTCGTCAAGCATGAAGTTGATACACGTCCAGTACTAAAACTGTATTACTCTAGCAAAACACCATCAATGGTTAATCTTTTGCTTCATGTCTATTTTGAAAAAGATATATGCACAAATAGAAAAATTTGAAAATGAGTACTGATATTGCACTGAAAATTTGAAATTTTCTTTTACAGCTAATTCTGAAATCAAGTTAACATAATTGAGAGAGTTGACTAAGTAAATATTACCAGCGTTTACTGATTAAGTTGAAATTTCATATGTTAGCATATTTCTTATTTATGAAATATTTCTTCTCATAGATAGATAGATAGGAGACCTTAGACCTCGATCATACCGTGCATATCTCACTTCAATTATATGAAACCAGTAAACAATTTGGTAAAAGCTTTTAGCTTAAACGTTTGAAGCAAGGGAACTGATGTTTGTTTATTGTGTGTGTTCTCCAAATAAACAATCAAGTTGTAAGCAAAAATTCAAAGCCGGAGTTGTGTCTTGGAGACCACAGACTTTTTACAGCTATTAAAATAAAAAATAAAAATAAATAACAAATGAGAAACAATGCGGATATCTATCAGATGCCAGTGCTAGTTCTTCATTCCGCTGGTTCTCCATGGAAAGATATTCAAGAATGACCTCAACAAAAGATAGCTAGATATTTTTCCATGGAAAACTAAGGGATAAAGAATGCAAGCTTCACAACCCCACTCTCATTACTTTTTCAATTGAACACTGACTCTCAAATATATATATATATATATATATATATATATATATATATATATATATATAGAGGAATTCTCAGGTGCGGACGACCGCACTGTGCGGATTAGACATTTGCGGCCGCCGCGGCAAGCCGACGACGGCGCGGATGGTGCTGGCCGGCCCACGGCGGCTGGAATTCCAGATTTTGCAAGTTTCTGGGCAGCAAATTTCAGGATTTTCGACCGTCGTGGGCCGGCGCTAGAGCACCAGCTGGGAGGGAAGGAGCGCGGGGAGGGGGGGATCGGGCCGGCACCATCCGTGCCGTCGTGGGCTTGCCGGCGGCGGCCTTAAACGGCGAATCCGCACCGTGCGGAAGTCCGTAGCAGAGACGGACTATATATATATATATATATATATATATATATATATATATATATATATATATATATATTCTTTCGAATTGTGGATCTACTTTCTTAACAACCAAACAACAGAAAACAAATTTTCTACAACCCAAAATCTCATTTCCCATTCAATTGAATTCACATTTCGTCCCCAACTGTTTAGCTCATAAACATGACATCCCAATCTCTATAGATTTGAAATCCAAGAACACGAAATAGTAATAAGCAACAAATTTCATAAATCTGTCCATAACAAAAATTAAAGTAGCTAAGAGAACTCACCTCGAACAAACTTTCAACTTCACTGGACTCAATTATGGTGAAAATTCTTGACAGAGACCCAAACTTTAATACTTCAACAGTTCAGCCTGTCAGTGGGCACCCAAAAAAAAAAACTAACTCAGCCTATTCAAGTCTGGGCGGAAAGTTAAAAGCAGAAATGCAAACAAAAAAACGGAGATATTAAGCACAGAGAAGATAAGTATTTTAGCTTATCTTCTATATTTGATATTGTTTCAGGTAGACATTGCATTATTACCAGTATTATTCCAAGGTCAAGCTTAGACTCCTTCTCTCTCTCTTCTTTTTTTTCCTCCCAGCTTTGAGTTGTGATGTAGGACGGATGGCAGCCAACATTGAAGATCAGATTGACCGTTGCAAGTCAAAACCCGTTCGCCAGAAACGTCCGTCCGCCAAGGGTGGTTCATCCGCCAGGCTACATCCGCCAGGAGTTCATCCGCCAGAAATCATCCGCCAGAGCAGATCCGCCAGACGACATCCGCCAGACGTCGTCCGCCAATATTGAAGGAGCCCGGTTTACTACAGTTTTGGCATTCGGCGTCCGAATGACGATTGTGATACCATTCCGGAAAGGGAACGACGCCAGGAATCAAACTCGTAGCTTCGCCACGACGTGTGGGCCTTTTCAGGCTTTCGAGTTCGTTTAGGACTCCAAAACGGCAGTTTAAGATGTTTTCAAGTTTTAAGTTTTCTAGTTTGTTTTGGACTTGTTTTGTTTTAATCCCTTGGGCTTTAGGTTTCCTTGTTAGAGTTGCCCTAGGGTTTTCTTTCAGTATTTAAGCACCCCTTTGGGATCGCATACAGGCAGTTAATAAAATTTATCAAAACCCTTAGAGTTTATCTCTTGTTTTCTGGTGGATTCCAGACCTATCCTATAGAGTACAACGTTGATTGTGCTCTCCATCTATTGAGGGTTCGACGTTGATCAACCCTTCCACCCTTCTACTGCGTCAAGTTGATTTCGGATTCTGCAAGAAAGCCTTATGATATATGCATGTCTAATATCATGTTTCTAATGGAACTGAAATTTCAACTAACCGCATGATGCTGCTGTTGAACAACATGTTCTGAGTCGGGCTATCTAACAATTGAGGGAAATAAACAATATTAGGCATGTAAAAGAGTGGATCAGAATCAGAATACTCCTCATAACACAAATCATTAAATATTTCCTTAAAAACCAACTGCATTGGAATATTTATTTTCACCAGTTTAAGGCGTTAACGACTTTGAAATGGAAAGCTAACCACAACAACAAAAGTTCTTGTAAAAGAATTTTTCCCAAATGTCTTTGGAGTATACTACCTGAAATAGAAAACACATATGCCAATAGTTGTATGAGAAAATAGCATTACCTGATGAACATTTGCAAGTTCTATTGACTACAACCATTTGCAAGTTCTTGTATGGTACCACTATTTGCTTCTGCATTTCATTCTTGTCTTCAAGGTAATTTTTTTGAGCTTCTAATAACATGTATATGCCTGTGTAACTGAATAATGTATATTATGATGCGAGATAAGTTGACTTTCATTTTAAATATGTCATATGATGCCTAATTTTCATATAATACCTGAAAGTATTCAACCTTTAGAATTAATCAAACATATAAGTAAATGTCCGGTACCAGTATCAGTAATCCACCTGACTTGTCCAATTGGCATTCGCAGCTCCAACAAACCAATTCTTATTACTGCAAAAAAAAAGGACAAATAAAGAATCGATTAATACCCATATGAAAGACTCAGATTCTATTTAATTCTTAGATACCATTTAACCATATACTATAAAAAGTATCAAAAACGAATAAAGGCATTGTAAACACTTAGAGAAAAATCATAATTTCATTTAGAGAAAATCCAATCACATAATAAATAAAAAGTAGAGAAAAAGCAAAAATCTGAGAACAACAACAAAAGTTGATGTAAACACTTTTAAACATCAAACCTGCAGACAACAAACAAAATAGAAGCAAGTCAAGAAGGCAATAAGAAAAAAACACATTAAGAAAACACCTGGAATGGTGATATAGAAAGTTTGAAATCACTACCAGAAAAACAGCTTTTCCCGATGAAATAAAAAAAAACGGCCGACGACTAAAAATTTTCGTCGGTAATTCCAAAGAATAGCGCACGATTTTATTTTTCGTCGGTAGAAAAACAAAATCGTCGGCCATAGTTTGGGAATAGCCGACGATCCTTTTATTTTCGTTGGTATAAACAAAAATCGTCGGCTATATTCAGATTTCAGTCGACGATTTAGATTTTCGTCGGCCTTTCTCTGAGACATTAGCTGTTGACAGTAGCCACAGAAGGGCTACATAAGCCCGCAGACCCGCATCCGGGGCCGGCCTGAGGCCCCGGAGAAGGATCACCAGCACCAGCACCCGGACCCGAGGTCCAGCAGTCTACCTCGTGACCAGGGGCCCGAGGACCGGGGGCGCCAGCCTGCCAAAGAGGTCACCAGAGCTGCCCTTTTATGTGCGAACAGAAGGAAGCCAGTCCCACATCGAAGAGTGAGACCAGACCTCACGCCGGGCAACCTATATAAGGGCCTCAACTACCATCTTTAATAGGTAACTGATCTCTCCAACTGCTTATCATACGTGCTTTAAGTTATCTATTCATCCCAACTGTACTAACTTAGGCATCGGAGAGGAGAAGACCGGCCCGCCTGGTATTCCCTTTAGTGAGCAGGTTAAGCAGGAGAAGATCACATCTAGATTCTACCAGGCCTACGGGTTTGTACAGAAACAATTGGCGCCGTCTGTGGGAAACTTACATAAAAACCACGTAAGCATCACCAAAATGGCAGAAAGCTCAGAAGCGGGCCAGGAAAGAAGTGCGACGGAGGGTCAGCGGGTTGCACCAGAGCAAGCGCTCATCTCCACCCCGGTCGCTGTACGGGAGCAGCGCAGCGACCAGGGCAACCAGGAAGACGGCAGCAGTGGGAGGCCGACCGGCGTGCCGGGGGTACGCACGATAGCATGCGCGGGAAAGGCCCGGTGGAAGGAGACCAACCCACACGCCGGGGCTTCTCGCTGACATTCTCGGACGAGCCGAGCGACAAAGAGGAGAGTCTGCTCGGTGACAGCGACCGAGACACCACGTACAGCCCCGACCGGCACGATATGCGGGGGAGATACGTGCGATGAGGGCAGAAGTCGGTCGCCTGCGTGCGGAGGGTGACCGGGATAGAGCAAAATCCAATGTCCGGTATGAGGAAATGGAGACGGTAAAAGCTGCCTTGGTGGCTGCCCTGGAAAGAGGCCAGCAGCGCAGTGCCGCCATGACAAGGGCTACTACACCCACACCAGGCCGATCTCAGCGGTTTGAGGCGGGACAGTCATCGGGCGGAAGGCCCAGCGACCCCAAGCGAGCGGAGTCCCCGGGCGGCATGGCCCCACCAAAGAGCACGCCGACGCCCCGGCAATCACACACTTCATTCGAAGATGAAGTCATAACCCCGACCGCCCGGGCACTACAAGTACTCACCGACACCGTGTCGGATCTGAAGGCCCAAATGGAGGCCAACGAGAGAAGGGCAGCGCGGCCGATGGAAGACGCGTGATTCAACGAATGCATGGGCCCTTTCTCTCACCGGGTTCTGGAATCAGGGAGGTCTGGTAACCAGAAATCCCTAAAGCTCACGTACTCAGGATCCGGCTGCCCGTACCAGCATCTGGACAGTTTCCGGTCCCAAACGTGCGCCAAGGGCTATTCTGATGCAGTAGCTGCAACATTTTCCAGGAAACCCTGTCTGGAGAGGCGCTCAGCTGGTTCTATGAGCTCTCGGCAAACTCCATCGAAGCGTTCAAGCAACTGGCCAACCGGTTCGTAGGCCGCTTCATCCTCCAGGTCGAAGGAGCCCGGACATCAACCATCCTCTTCAACTGCATGCAGACACTTGGCGAGGAGCTAAGGACGTTTGTCAACCTCTGGCAAACGGCGACGGCCGGGGTTCGGAACCTCGACAAGGGTATCGCCGAGATGGCGTTCAAACAAGGGCTCCGGCCAGGAAAATTTTCCTACGCCGTACAGGTGGAACTCCCACAGGGGTATGACGAGCTAATGGCGATGGTCATCAGGCATGCTCAGGCCGACCATGAAACGCACGGGCAGCACCTGCTGAAAAGAAAACGGGACGAGCAGCAGGAGGAACACCCTCGGGAGGAGCACCCCCCTCCCGGCCAAGAAGACAAGGCCAGCCAGCGGAGCGAGAACCGAGGTGTCCGACCGAGCTGACCCAGCAGAAATTGGGGACAACGGCAACAGAGGCCCTATCATGACAAACCCCAGGGCGAGCACAAACCGGCGCAGTACCGGCACGAACGCCCCCTGGCGATCATGCCAGCAGAACGTCAAGAGGTCTTCACCACTCTAACCTCTTCATACGAGGACGTCTTGCACGAGAACGGGAACATCATCCCACCATCACCCAGGAGAAAGTACCCAAGGGGGAAGCTTACCCAGGCGCAAACGGGCAAGTACTGCTCCTATCACGATGAAGCTACCCACCGAACGAACAGCTGCTTCGCCCTCAAGACAGCGATGGAGGGTTTGATTAGCAACGGCCAGCTCCAACGGTATATAGGGGAAAGGAGAGCGGATCCCAACCGGGAGTAGGGCCAGGGCTGGTAGGCACGCCCGAACCTCCAAGCAGTTAGTTTGGCATATCAACGGTTCAACCAACGTAACATCATATGTATGCCAACTATTTTGAGAGAAATCCCACCGGTTCGGCGTGCAAAAATATGTATATCCAAAGAGTAATACAAACAAAAACCGTTCCAGCAGATTTACAAAAAAAAAAAAAAAGCTAAAGAAAAAATCTTCAAGGAGCCCCCCCCCCCCCCCCCCCCCCAGCGGCCATCTCACCAACTTCTCCAGATGGAGCCGCCGCATCCTCTCCAGCAGATTGGGGCCCGCCTTCCTCTTCCGGTTGCTCCTCTTCTACCGACTGCTCATGGGTATCTTCACCGGCCCCCGCCTTCGGCATTTGAGAGGTATCCAGGTACCCCTTCTCTTCCCACTCCGCATAGGTATCGGCAATACCCGACTCCCTAGCCTTTTCCAGGAGCTTAAGAAACTGATCACTTTCGGGATATTTGAGGACAACCCGCTGGTAAAGCTCTGGGTCCACTTCTCCAGCCGCAGCGGCAGGGGCGGCACGGACAGCGGCAGCTCCCGCTCCCTCTCCTCCTCGAGGCTCCGGACCTGCTCTTCTAGTTTGGTCACCTGCTTCTTGGCCCTTTCCTCCAGTCTGACCTTCTCCCGCTCCAGCCTGGACTTCTCCACTTCCAAGCGCTCACGGGCTTCTGTCAGAGCGGCCACCTGCCTCTTCAGCTCCGGCAGCTCCTCACTTGGGTCCGGTTGGTACAGATTGTACAATAGCTACACACAACAGGGAGCCAATTAAGCAAACAACAAGAGTAACAAGTTATGAACAGTGCCATGGCACCAAGCAGTTCTTACCCGGAGAACCGACTCCTTGCTCTTCTGGCGGTTCTCCCCCACCAGGGCTCCAGGCCCATCCAGACCAAGGCCGGCCACATCCGCCGCTAGCTTTCGGACGAAGGGCTCTCCAAACCTCCCCTCTGTTCCTCCGTAGGAGCGGGGCTACTCTGCTGACCGGCAGAGTGTGAGGCAGCAGCGGCCTTGTCACCGTCGGCACTCGTCGCACCGCTAACCACCTTGAGCCGTTTAGCCAAGTTTTCACCTGACGACCGGCCGGTCAGCGTCACCAGTGCGGAGGGAGGGACGTCCATAATCCTCCGCCTCTTCTCACCCTGGCCGTCCGGTGAAGAAGATTGTGCGCCTGACCGGGTGACCCTGGTGACGAGCGGGACCGATCCCGGCCGGTGCGGAATTCTCAACACCCCACCAGGAACCTTTGGCGGCCCTCCGGTGGACTTGCCCTTTCCGGGTCCCGCCTTAGGAGCAGCGAGGTGACTCTTCACACGCCTCAGAATATAGGCGCCGTACTCCACGTCCATGGCCCTCGGTTCGGCGTGAACGGTAAGTCGACCGGACTCCTCGTCCACCGAGGTTCGTGAAACGGCCTCCCCTTTCTCCTTTAACCTTGAGAGAAGGTCTTCACCATCCATGGATAGCGTGTTGCCGGGCTTGACGACCGTCCGGGAAGATGCACCTGCAGGACAAGCAAATGGTTAGTATCAACTCGGTCAGCAGAAGTGCCACCGCTTAAACCTTGGTACGCACCGGGATCTCGCCCGAGACCGCAGTACTCCAACACTTCCCGCCGAATGAAGTTATAGGAGCTTCGCTCGAGATCGTCCCAGCATCCGAGTATAGTCATAATCCTTTCCCACTCCAACCCGGACAGTTCGAACGATTGGTCGCCAAGGGGCTGGAAGGCACCAGGAACCCGATACATTTTACTCCTCTTCTGCCACTTCTCACCCGCCATCACCACTTTTTTCCTCCAGCTATTGTCCACCCAGGAAGGCAGATGGGTAATGATAGGCTGGAAGTGTTGGGCGCTAAAGATCAGACAACCTCGGGACCCTCTATTCTTCGAGAAGGATATTCTGTACAGAGCCCGGAACTCATTCACCGTTGGCATGCTCATCCCGGACAACTCGTACAGGCAACCGAGGCTCAGCAGCCGCCTCCACTGGTTGCCGGAAAGCAGCGCGGGAGACACTTGCAGAGCGCTAAGCGTATACTGCACGAAGTCTGGCAGCGGGAGGGAGAACCCGTGGCGAAATTGGTCTCCGTGAACAACAACCCAACCAGCCTCCAGGTTACAGGCCGATTCTCCGGGATTCAGCGGCCGTAACGCCACCTCATCGGGAATACTCCACATCTCCCGGAAGGCGGCAATCTCTTCGGGGTTCATACTACCCTCCGGTTCATCGCACACCACGGCCTCTTCCCCACTCCCGATGGTGTAGCTCACGGGTGGAGTGCCAGGAAAGCACACCCCGTGCGGGATGCCTTCAGATCCCGAAGACCCGGAAGACGAGACCCCGCCCCGGGAGCTGTCAACGGCTTCGGACTCCGGGGATTCCGAATCGAGCCAATTCTCCAATCTCTCCTCATCGTCCACCACGGGACGCCTGTCGGCCGATTCAGAAGCCCCATCCGAACTTGTAAAAGCCATTCAACCTAAGGGGAAGAAAACAAAACCCCACCGCTGGTCAGCAACAGGCTAGAACAAAGCCCTCTACGGCTCCCCCACAAGCTTGCCCCGCTCACAACGACTCACAGTCGGCGACAGAGCAACCCCCCCCCCCCCCCCCCCCCCCCCCCCGCAAAACTCCAAAAAAAAAAAAAAAAAAACACGGCGCAAAGAAAGCAAGACTTACCAATTACTATGCACAACCGAGGAAAGAGTCCGTCCTACGAAAACACCGAGCAATGGCAGGCAAAGACCCAGAACGCTTGGGGTACGGATATTGCGAGGCACCTCCACAGAACTTTCGCCGGATTCCTCTCCAACCTTTTCTTCTTCTCTCTGGGCCAAAGAGCAAAACAGAAGTTATGAAGACAAAGGAGGCCTTTTTATAGACGGATCTGATACCCTAGGTACCCCTGCAATCCCCCCAAAACACGCAATCAGGACAACTCAAACGCCTGCGAATCCAGGCCCTCCATCTCAGATCGCTCCCTGCTGACACGTGTCCCAGCATCGGTAACCTTCCCACGCCATCATAACTGATGGGACTGATGGGCTTCCTCCTTAAATGCATGTCAGCCACTTGTCCCGCCTATAAGCGGCAGTTAAGGGAGATAGGAGCGGGAACCGAGGCGTCAAGCCCCCCCACTTCCCCAAGAGCCACGGCTTCTCACTGGTTATGATCTTTCAACCGGCACCACGGCAGTTCAACGGTTAGGTATAATTCAACTGGCAGCACGGCTTCTCACCGGTTATGATCTTTCAACCGGCACCACGACAGTTCAAACGGTTAGGTATAATTCAACCGGCTGCACTGCTTCTCACCGGTTATGATCTTTCAACCGGCACCACGACAGTTCAACGGTTAGGTATAATTCAACCGGCCGCACGCCTTCTCACCAGTTATGATCTTTCAACTGGCACCACGGCAGTTCACCGGTTATGATCATTCAACCGGCTCCATGGCATTTCACCGGTTAGGTATCATTCAACCGGCTCCATGGCATCTCACCGGTTAGGTATCATTCAACCGGCTCCATGGCATCTCACCCGTTAGGTATCTTTCAACCGGCTCCATGGCAAGACACCGGTTATGAGAACATTCAACCTGCATGGGCTTTATACATCTGGGAGAGTTTACATCTAACACATGTAAATTTTTCCAACAGGATAAAAACCATGCATCGCACTGAACTGCGATCAATATGGGGCTCCAAGGCGAGACTTGTCATCTCAACGCCTACCCCATCGGGCAGATTGTTTCTCTAACACAGAACAAGTCTCTCCGTAGGCTAAAAAACCTGCACATTACATCAACGCTTATACCAACACAAGCTGAGAAGAACTAGCAAGTGTTAACCGGTGCTTCGGCATGACCGCAACACCCACCGGGGTACCTGTTGGCTTATTCCACGCTCCAACAGGCCTCCCCGCAAGCTAGCAATCTTGCCCCACGCTTATTCCAACACAAGCTGGGCCGAGCCACCGGGCTACTCCCGGCCTGCCGTTGGCAGCAATTTCGCCTTGGGAACTTGGGAGACTCGTTCCGGTATGGCACTCCACCGGTCGAGTCCTCACTCGCCACATCCTCCCATGCACTCGTCCGGGTTTCACCCCGCTCCATATACATTGCATGGCGGATTTCAACTCCACATCCTCCCATGCACTCGTCCGGGTTTCACCCCGCTCCATATACATTGTATGGCGGATTTCAACGCCACATCCTCCCATGCACTCGTCCGGGTTTCACCCCGTTGCACATCTATTGCATGGCGGATCTCAACGCTACATTGTCCTCCCATGCATTTGTCCGGGTTTCACCCCGTTCCATACTCATGGCACGACAACACTTGGGCACAATATCATCAGTATTGCAGGCATACTCATAACGGTCACGCCTCCTCATTATAGGTACTCACACCACCACGCCTTCTCTACCCGAACGCCCGGTCACGCCCAATCTTCAACTCGGACTTGGGGGACTGGGCACCGTTGGGTTGGTAACCCTGCGGGTCTGCGGGACAGGAGCAAGACATATTAAGTCCCCATTCAAGATTGCACTTGACCGGGAACTTGGGGGACTTGTTGACAGTAGCCACAGAAGGGCTACATAAGCCGGCAGACCAGCATCCGGGGCCGGCCTGAGGCCCGGAGCAGGATCACCAACACCCGGACCCGAGGTCCAGCAGTCTACCTCGTGACCAGGGGCCCGGGGACCGGGGGCGCCAGCCTGCCAAAGAGGTCACCAGAGCTGCCCTTTTATGTGCGAACAGAAGGAAGCCAGTCCCACATCGAAGAGTGAGACCAGACCTCACGCCCGGCCACCTATATAAGGGCCTCAACTACCATCTTTAATAGGTAACTGATCTCTCCAACTGCTTATCATACGTGCTTTAAGTTATCTATTCATCCCAACTGTACTAACTTAGACATCGGAGAGGAGAAGACTGGCCTGCCCGGTATTCCCCTTAGTGAGCAGGTTAAGCAGGAGAAGATCACATCTAGATTCTACCAGGCCTACGGGTTTGTGCAGAAACATTAGCCGACGAAAACTTTTGAAATTTTGGCCGACGAAATTGTCATTTTCGTCGGCTATAAGTCTATATATTTTCAGATCTAGACAGCAGCTGCTCATTTAAAAAAAAAACGAAAAAAAAAGGGAGAAAGAGTGAAAAATCTGTGGGTATTGTTGAAATTCGTCCTCTCTTACATTGTGGAGCTATATATAGGTACGTATATGTGTATATATGTTGATTTTGAGTTTTAGTTGAGTTGATTTTGAGTTTTAGTGATTTTGATTTAGTAAGTGGTTTTTTGTTTTGTTGTTGCTTTAGTGTTAGAATGTATGTATATATGTTGATTTTGAGTTGTAGTTGAGTTGATTTTAAGTTAGAGTTTAATTATGTGTTTTAATTTGATGTTATTTTAATTAGTGTTAATATATATATATATGTGTGTGTGTGTGTGTGTGTGTGTGCGTGTGTGTGTGGAGCTTAATTATATATATATATATATATATATATATATATATATGTTAATTAATAGTTGTTGATAGTGTAATTAACTTAAATAATGGTTGATATATAGTGTAACTTAAATAATGGTTGTTCATGGTATGTATATATATATATATGAGTTTAGGCCTCATCATTTGGCCCTTTGGCCCTGGCCCGCCCTAAAACCCGCCCTACCCTATAGGGCCGAAACCCGGCCCGGCCCTCCATTAGGGCGGGTCGGCCCTAGCCCTTTTTGAGTAGGGTAGGGTGAGGGTCGAGCAAATTAAACCCGGCCCTACCCTACGGCCCGACCCTATTAAGCCCTTTAGGGCCAAGCCCTACCCGGCCCGGCCCTATCCTAAAATTTTAACTTTTTTATATTACATGATACATACAAATGTCTTCACTAAGCGATTTGGGGCTCTAACTTTGTCGGATTTAAGTGATTTTTTTACCATCACCATATTTGATCATAACGATCAAATGCTATTTCATAGTGTTTTTCAAAATTTGACTTCTTTTATATAGTTGTTTCAAAAAGTTGTATAGTTGAGTATAATCTATTAATCAAGTTATAGCGCATTAGTAAGCATGTTGTCATTATAATGTCTAAATTCACAAAATGAAAATTTTGACCGTCTGATATAATCGTTATAGTCAAATATGAGTAGAGTATAAAAATCAACTCGTTTCGTGAACGTTCGATGCTCGATCGAAACGGTCAACCATATTTTCATAAAACTTATCACACGAAAACGCTATTACGTACCTTTAGATGACCTTGTTTCGTCGACTCTTCCAAACATTAAACTCTCAAATAGATGAAACGTAATCATCCATGTAAAAATGTAGGAACGTTTACCTCCCGATACTATGGCTCCCCATAGAGAGATATAAGCTTAAATAAGGTTGACCGCATCGATCAGGGCTCTAACTTTGTCGGATATAAGTGATTTTTTTACCATCACTGTATTTCATCATAAAGATCAAATGTTATTTCATAGCGCTTTTCAAAATTTGACTTCTTGTATATAGTTGTTTCAAAAAGTTGTACACTTGAGTATAATCTACCAATCAAGTTATACCACATTAGTAAGCATGTTGTCATTATAATGTCTAAATTCAAAAAATAAAATTTTTGACCGTTTGATATGATCGTTATAGTCAAATATGAGTAGAATATAAAAATCAACTCGTTTCGTAAACGTTCGATGCTCGATCGAAACGGTCAACCATATTTTCATAAAACTTATCACACGAAAACGCTATTATGTACCTTTAGATGAACTTGTTTCGTCGACTCTTCCAAACATTAAACTCTCAAATAGATGAGACGTAATCATCCATATAAAAATTTGGGAACGTTTACTCCCGATACTATGACTTCACATAGAGAGAGATAAGTTTAAATAAGGTTGACCGCATCGATCGGGCCTCTAATTTTGTCGGATTTAAGTGATTTTTTTTACCATCACCGTATTTCATCATAAAGATAAAATTCTATTTCATAGCGTTTTTCAAAATTTGACTTCTTTTATAAAATTTGACTTCTATTTCATATCTGGCCCTAAAAGCCCAATCCGGCCCGGCCATGTTAGCCCTAATAGAATGGGCCTTAAGGGCGAGTAAGAGTTTACATATCAAAGCCCTAGCCCGGCCCGGCCCTAAGCTATGTTGACTTAGTCAAAGCCCGGCCCGACCCTACCCTAAGCCCTAAATTTTAGGGTAGGGCTTGGCCCGGCCCGACCCATGATGAGGCCTATATGAGTTGATGTTAATAATAATATATATTGTAATGTAATTAATTATTAAGGATTTATATATATATATATATGTATGTGTTAATTAATTTCTTATTAATTAAAGTTATATATATATATATATATATATATATATTATTTTCAGGCTATATATGGATCCGGATAAGAGTTGGATTTCGCTTCCAAGGCATGACCGACGATACACTACAGGAGTTGTGAATTTTTTGCAGTTCGTCGAGGAAAATGCAAACGGGAATGAATACCATTATTGCCCGTGCAATAAATGTAGGTGTCGCAGTGATATGTGTCGATTTCCGATTATGACAGTATGGGAGCACCTAAAGAGTAATGGGTTTTGGCCGAAGTACACACGTTGGATATATCACGGTGAGTCATCATTAGATGGATCACATGATCATGGGCAGCTTTTTGAGGCGGGCAGTAGTAGTACATCCAACGATCCAACAATGGCATTCGTCAACGACGTGTTTCCTTTTGAAAGCGGTGTACATGGGGAACAATATTTGCATGACCCGGTGCAGCCCTTCCCACAAGTTGTCAACATTGCTGCCTTTGACAAGTACAACAAACTGATTGCATTGCAACAGACCCTTGTGTCTTCAAGTTCTGAGAAGACAGTTCTTGAAAGTGTGATGGAGGTAATGAGGATTAAAGTCGAGACAAAATCGACTATCAGGCAAGTGGATGATATCTACAGTACACTTCTTCGTTGTTGGAGGAGGGTCATCGTAATCCTACCAATCACCGTAAGGTCCGAAGTATCCTCAAAGATCTAGGGTTTTCCTACATTAAGATCCATGCATGCGCATTTGACTGCGTTCTCTTCTGGGGTAAAGATGCATAAGGGAATGACCTTGCTAGCCTTGACGCATGTCCGATATGTCACTCTGACCGATATAAGTTGACGGGAACAGGCAATAGGAAACCTGTGAAAGTGCTTCGGTATTTTTCGTTGAGAGATAGGCTTGAGCGGTTGTACATGTCAGAAACCACCGCAAAAGCTATGAGATGGCACGGTGAGCGGGACTTGGGAGACGCATATATCATGACACACATCTCTGACGGAGCGGCTTGGAAGCATATAAACAATGAGATTCCTCATTTTGCGTCAGATGTCAGAAACGTCAGGCTCGGGCTCTCAACCGACGGGTTCAACCCTTTCGGCACCATGAGTCTTTCATACAGTATATGGCCGGTGATTTTGGTACCTTAAAACCTTCCTCCGTGGATGTGCATGAAGAAGGAATATAATATGTTGACGTTGTTGATTCCGGGGCCTGGTTACCCAGGGAAATGTATCGATGTGTATATGAGACCATTGATTGAAGAGCTTACGGTATTGTGGGACGTTGGTCATCCCACTTTTGACAAGTACAAGGAGGAGACGTTCCAGATGCATGTCATGGTTATTGGTACCATCAGTGATTTTCCTGCTTATGGGATGTTGTCGGGCAGCGTTGTTAGGGGATACAAGGCTTGTCTAGAGTGCCTCAGCGATTATGGGAGCACCCCTCATTGCAACAAGATATGCAGAATGGGTCATCGTGTGTTCCTTCCGGCGGATCACCACTAGCGTTACGAGTCCGCCGCATTTGATGGAACTGAAGAACACGGTGGTCCTCCCAGAAGATGGACGGGAAGAGAAATTTTAGCAGTGCTTAATGAGTACGATTTTGGGCCCATCAGCAATCATCCCGATATTGTAGCGGAAATACCTGAAAGACCTGAGGAGTACAAATTCTGGACACATAAGAGAATATTGTGGGAACTCCCGTACTGGTGTGAGTTGTTGATTCGTCACTTCCTAGACGTCATGCACATAGAAAAAAATGTTTCTGAAAGTGTGGTGGGCACAACGCTGAACTTGGAGGGGAAAACAAAAGACGGTCCTAAGGCTCGCACTGATCTGCAAAACATGAATATCAGAAAACAACTATGGTTGAAACAAGGGAAGAGAAAAATGCCTCAAGCTCCTTACACCGTCAAGCCTGAGCATAAATCAGAAATTTTCCATTGGATAAGTCGGGCCAAGTATCCTTCAGGCTTTGCTGGAAATATAGCCAAGTGTGTGAACAGACAATTCAACAATCTTTACGGGTTGAAAAGTCATGACAATCATATCCTGCTACAACGTCTCTTCCCTGTTTTCATTCGACTGTTCCTTCCCCGTCACGTTGTGGAGCCGTTAGTAGCGTTGGCAAGATTTTTCCAGAAGGTATGCACACGGGAAGTGAGAAAATCTGACCTCCGGGAAATGCAACAAGACATCGTTCATATCATGTGTAAATTTGAGATGATATTTCCTCCAAATTTTTTCGAAATCATGTCTCACCTCATGATCCATCTTCCTCGGCAGTTGTTGCTTACCGGTCCTGTGCACTTCACTTGGATGTATCTAATGGAAAGGTACGTCTTTTACACCTTATGTTAATTTCCTCACCAATATATGTGATTTAGTATTAATGTATTATCATAACACTTTAAAAACTTGATTTATAGGCAACTTGGACAATACAGTGATTTTGTCCAAAACCGATCCGCACCTGAATGATGTATAGCTGAAACATATATTGCGCACGAGTGCGTCACCTACATGAAGCTGTATTTAGGAGCGTTACAGGAAAGCATACCGGAAGATGTACCTTCACAGTTCAATCTTTCCATACTCTCCGACGATGTTGTACTCAGTGGAAAAATGCCAGTTTTCTACAAGTTGAAAGATTATGAGGTAGCCATTGCACATTGGTGGGTACTAATTAACTGTTTAGAAGTTCAGTTTTGGAAGAACATGCATCTAAACTGTGAACAAGTAGGAGGTGATCTCGATTACCACAACCGGACATTCGCAGAGTATTTCGGCCGTTGGGTACGTAACTTTAACATTATTCTATACGTATTTATATATTATTGTGTATAATTATTCATATTTATAGTTGATTCTGATGGTTGCAGATGGACCTTATTAAAAATGATAATCACTCAAATTGGTCGCATGAACTCAGACTTCTAGCAATGAAGCCGGTCTATTCAAAAGTTTATGAGATGTGCAAGGTGAATGGCGTGTTATTTCGATGTGAAGAGAGAGACATCAGACTGAAAACACAAAATTTAGGGGTTATGGCACATGGTGGGGATGATGGAGTTGACTATTACGGTGTTCTCCATTCAGTTGTGGAACTGCATTATGGGGAAAGCATGAAAGTGCTCCTTTTCAAGTGTAGATGGTTTGACACACGGCTGCAGAGCATGAAAACCGATCAATACGGCATAACTTCTGTGAACACTAGTACATCATGGTATGGGGATGACCCGTTCGTTTTAGCCACATGGGTGAAACAAGTGTTTTATCTTGATGATCTCGCCAAGGGTGACCCGTGGAAAGTAGTCAACACTATCCACCATCGCAACATTTACCGGGCGTCTACACTTGGAGTGGCTGAAGAGAACGAGGAAGGTGGCACCGCGTATCAAGAGCCCAACTCAAACGGTATTCCTGACTCCTTGGAGTGGCTGAAGAGAACGATAAACCATTGCTTCATCCTTCAAATGCAAAAATGTTGTGAAATAAGATATGACCGAAATAATGAAATACGTCTACGGTTGAAAAATGACAAGATTCCGATAAAATCTGTGTGCCGAATGTTGCGGTTAACTTTTGCCTTGATTTGTTCATTCAAGTCTATCGTCTCGACCAACTCATCCATTTTTTCATTTGAGTCAGAGGGTTTCTAGTCCTTCGAGACAGAGTACAGTTTTCGGTACAGATAAACAGCACTGCCAACTGAACTTTGCTTTAACTTCCTTGCCAACTGTTTTTTTTTTTTCATATAATAGCCGACGAAAATTTGTTATTTCGTCGGCTATACTCATAATAGCCGATGAAAAATTCATTATTTCGTCGGGAATAACTATATTGAAAAATACATATTATATTTTAGACAGAAAACGACAAAAGAATAGCCGACGAGTACGAGTCTCTCGTCGGCTATGATTTTAAAAAAAAATTACCATATTCCATTTTCTATCACTAATGATAAACCATTGCTTCATCCTTCAAATGCAAAAATATTGTGAAATAAGATATGACCGAAATAATGAAATACGTCTACGGTTGAAAAATAACAAGATTCCGATAAAATCTGTGTGCCGAATGATGCGGTTAACTGTTTTTTACTTTCGTTTTCCTATGGGTAGCCTGACGTTCGTTAAATCAATTTTGTAAAATTTTTATATGATTAGTTGCGTCTCATTGATTTGAAACTATTATCTGTTGAAGGTCAGGCAAAAAAACGTCATTTAGACAGTCCAATTACCATTTCTAAGCGTTTAGAGGTTTGACTTACCCGGTTGACCGTTCCGATCGAGCCTTTACCATTGTCAACTGAAGTTGGATTTTTTTTCCATATATGTATTTAATCTTAACGGTGATATCTGACGGTTGGAATAGATTTTCTAAACTTTTAGATTCAAAATCAGAACATATGCACTAATGTTCCTTAACTTGTTTACGAAGTGTTTAAGTGAATGTATAGTTTCAAATAGTTACTATACGTAGACTCTTCAAATGAAAAAATGTTGTGAAATAAGATATGACCGAAATAATGAAATACGTCTACGATTGAAAAATGACAAGATTCCGATAAAATCTGTGTGCCGAATGTTGCGGTTAACTGTTTTTTACTTTTGTTTTCCTATGGGTAGCCTGACGTTCGTTAAATCAATTTTGTAAAATTTTTATATGATTAGTTGCGTCTCATTGATTTGAAACTATTATCTGTTGAAGGTCAGGCCAGAAACCGTCGTTTAACTAGACTAATTTCCGTTTTTAAGCGTTTAGAGGTTTGACTTAGTGGTTTGACCTATAGTTTAGCCGACGAAAATTATATGTCGTCGGCTAAACTCTTGCGATCCGCGCCTTTTTATTGTCTGCCGTTGGATGGCTCAGATCCAATGGTTGTTGATTTTCCAAAGTATAGCCGACGATGTTCATATAATAGCCGATGATATTCAAAGAATAGCCAACGAAATCTTTTAAATCGTCGGCTATTCCCTAAGTTTAGCCGACGAAAATTATATTTCGTCGGCTAAACTCTTGCGATCCGCGCCTTTTTATTGTCCGCCGTTGGATGGCTCAGATCAGACGACTGTTGATTTTCCCAAGTATAGCCGACGATGTTCATAGAATAGCCGACGACATTCAAAGAATAGCGGACGAAATATTTTAAATCGTCGGCTATTCTCAAAGAATAGCAGACGAAATCTTCTAAATCGTCGGCTATTCTTTCTGCTATAAAAGCTGAAAGTCACTTTTTCTCCGACTTTTTTCTCTCCTCCTCCGCAAAAACTCCTCCTCCGCTCCTCAAATCGGCCGCTCCCCTCCTCCAATCCACCGCTCTCCTCCTCCTCCTCCTCCTCCTCAAATCGGCACCGGCGTCCGCTCTCCTCCTCCTCCATCCGGCCGATCCTCCTCCTTCCCCTCCTCCTGAGAGGACCCGTCCCGAAAATTCCCTCGGAAAATTCGAAACAGGTCCTAATTAATCCCAAAAAACTAAATAAAATTTTCTTTGCTCCCAAACCGCCAACACCCACCCACTGGGAACAAAGTTGGACCGAATCGCCGCAGATCCGGAATAGGGTCAAATCCAGTCAACGGTCAATGCCGGTCAACGGACTCAACGGTCAACGTTGACTGGTCAACGGTCAGAGTCAAAATCACTATTCATTTTACTGTTTAACTTTTTACTATTACTATTTACCTTTTACTGTTTACTAATTACTATTACTGTTTAACATTTACTGATTTACCGTTTACCATTTACTTTTTACCGAAAACACTATTCATCTTCTTCCTCAGCCCGCCGGCCACCGCCGCGACCTCCGCCACCGGAGGTCAAAACGTCTCCAAACCAACCAAAATTCACCCAAAATGACCACCATCGCCTCGGGAACTCATCCCCGATGCCAAAATCAACCCCAGCCGCCGCAAACGGCGGCCGGTACGGCGGCCCCGAACGCCCTTTTTCCCTTTTCCTCCAAAATCGGCCAAATCACCATCAAACAACTCTTAATCAACTCCAAATCAAGTTCTAGACATGAATTTACCCTCCAATTACAACAAAAACAACCAAAATCAACTAAAATCACAATTCCCAAATCGGGTTCAAAAACCCTAGAAATTTCATAACGAAATTTCTACGTACCTCGGCCGAATTGACTCGCATCATTTGGAGGGAAAGTTCCCTGGATCGAAGTGCAGCTTTCCCCCCCTTGAAACTCATCGATCGATGGCCGGAAAGAGGATTTCCGGCCTCTCCGACCGCCCCCTGTTCTTGGCCTGAAACGGGTGAACGGCGGCGCTACGCGCCACGCCGTCACCGTAGAACGAGAGAGGAGGAGCAGCCGAGTCGATTGGCACCGGAGGCGCGCCGATCGGTGGCCGGACGGCGGGTAATCGATGGTCAACGTCCAAGGATGGGGGCTCGCGCTCGAGCCCCATCGGGCTGGGGAGAGAAAAGAGGAGAAAGAGAAAGAAAATAAAAGATCAGGGAATATTCCCTAAGAATCTTAGAATATTCTCAATTCCGGAATTATCCTCTCGTTCCCGGAAATTTCCGCAACCTCTCCCCGATTTTACGTCATAACTTTTTCCTACGATGTCCGTTTCACGCGTGCCGCGTGTCTACGAACTCGTACCATCGTGCTCTACAACTTTCGTGAAGAAAACTTTTCCAAAATAACGAAAGATCACAAAGTCGATTTTTCCCCCCATTAAAACTTAAAACATTTTTCCAATTTAACCTCCGTAAATACTTCTGACCTTGCGCGACCATTAAAATAAAGTGCACGAAATTTCAAATACTCAAAATTCAATTAAATTGGGTTCGGGATGTGACACCTCCTCCATCCGGCCGATCATCCTCCTTCCCCTCCTCCTCCGGCCGGCCTCCTCCTCCTCCTAAAGAAAATCATCCCGTAAGTTTTTTGTTTTTTTTTTCAATTTATTTTAATTGTATAATTTAGGTATATAATTTAGATATTTAAGTGTGTGTTAAATTATTATATATATTGGTTATATGTATAAATTGTTAGATTAATTATATATATAAATTTGTAGATTAATTATATAAATTGTTATATATTTGTTAATATTGGTTATATGTTAATGTATATTTTAATTGTTATATATAAATTGTTAAATTAATTATATATATAAATTGGTAGCCTAATTATATAAATGGTTATATTTATGTTAATATATAAATGGTTATTTGTATGTATATATATGTTAATGATGAAATATAGTTATATTTGTATATAAATGGTTATATTTATGTTAATGGTTAGTATTATTTAAAATTAGTTAAAATTTAAATATTAATTTGTTAGTATGTTTTAAAATATGTTAGTATTATTGGTTATTATATTAATTAGAATTTTTTATTTAATGTAATATAATTTAATATTGATTAATGTATTAATGCCTCAAGCTCCAGATGGTCGATGCATTTAGACAGTTATTCAGAGGCCGTCGTTCCAGATCTAGGGGTTTTGGAAGTTTTGGCGGATCCGGAGACTCCGAAAGGACCCTTAGCCAACCTGTGAGGACCACCAGCCAGCCTTAGAGGATCGATTCATCCCAGCCGCAGAGGAGTGTGAGCAGCCGGCACCAGACCCTTTTATCAGCGGGGCGGCCATCGAGCAGTTCACGTCCCCCTCTCCGACCAGATCCTCCGAGATGTAATACGTAGCTATTTCAGGACGACATAGCTCCAGACGTTCATCAGGTCCGTATGCCTGAGGTTCATCGGGAGCCGATGACGAGTCCTGCGCCGTCTACTGTTGACTCTACTGAGGGGCATACTCTCCTTAATCAGCTGTACATGTCATACAACATTCCTGCCATACCCGAGGTCGACGAGCGTGGTGTGCCCATATGGCATAATAGGCCTCAGTACGTGAGTGTTGCGGAGGCATACCATCATGAGCGATTTGAGAGACCTGAGCTCCTGATTTCGGCGAGATTAAAATGAAAGTCGACAGACTGGTCATCGAGTTCAGGTAACATTTGATTTTATTAATTAAATGTTTTATTAAAATTAACGCACTAATATTTAATTTTATTAACCAATCGTCGTTTATGTGATAGGGACCGCCGCTAGCAGTTCAAGCAGGAATACGAGAGGTGTCATATGTTTTGATACGCTCAGGAAAACTGTTGAGACCAGGGGGAGGATCCAGATCAACGAACCCCCTGATTCAGGGGAAAAAACGTCGCGATTACGCGGGTTGCGTGGGGGCACTAATTAGGGATAGAGTCCCTATGTTGTGGACACGGTGGGCTGATGTGCCGGAAGAGATCAAGAGGGAGGTCAACAACGCGGCGTCGGTGAGTAATTTAAAAAACTTAATTTCTTTATCGTAATATTTAATAATTTTCAGTATTGTTATAATTTTAAAACTAATAAAATATTATCTTTCCGGCATACTTCAAGATTGCCGAACACAAACAGGCTTGGGCGTACGCGATGCAGAACTCGAGGTATGTTAGGAATTCCTCATCTTATAATTTGAAATATTTTATGATATTAATAATATTTCTAATGCACTTTTGTTTTTTCCGTAGGTTCAAAGAGTGGAAGAACGAGCTCCGTACCCACTTTACATAATACGACAAACATGGTCGTATGGGTACTCCAAGAGAGTTCATGTTCAGGGAGTACGAGTGGCGTTGGTTGAAGGCAGTAGACTTCAACAACCCAGTTATGCAGGTAAATACTAAACTTAACTATAAATGTTTATTTTGTTAATATTTTAATTATTAGTTTAATTATTTTATAATTATTACACTAATATTTTTTTATGCATTTTTCTAATATTTTATTATTTTTTTGAAGGAACGGTCTCGGATAAACTCTGCGAACCGCCGCCGTAACACAACCCCCCATCATGGTGGTTCTAGGCCATTTTCACAATATCAGGAGGAGGCGCTTAGAGATCATCCTTTAAGCAACCCGTACGTAGAGACGTTCAAGAAAGCTTATCCATTAGCGACAGAAGAGCTTGTAAGTCGTTGATTACGATTTTAAAATTTTAATTATTAATTTTACTTAATTATATATTTTTTAGAATATTAATTATTTTTTTTTTCCCGTTCAATTAGGAGAGGGTGGATCGGGCCGAAGAAGAAGTGTTGCAGGAAGTAGTTCGGGAGACACAACCGAACATTTCAGAGCAAGATCTGCAAGAAGCCCTGAGCCAGGTCGACCGATCGAATGTCCAAACTGCAGCGAGGATATTCGACGCAGCCTTCCTAGAACGGTCAAACGACTACTACTGCCGTGGTTTGGGAAGTTCTGGAATAGGGGTCCTGAAGACCACTAAGGGAGCTCAAAAGAAGGGAGGCGGGGACACCCAACAGATGAGGGTGGGGGGGGGGGGGGGAATGCAGATATTGGCAGAATAAAATGCAAGATTGGCGGCCCTGTTCCAGAGATCACAGGAGCAACAACGCAGAAGAAGGGAGCAACAACGCAGAACACAGCAGTATCAGATGGAAATGGAGCGTTGGCATGCTGAATGCGAGAGAATTCGGCGACAGAACTACGCCGGCCAACAAAACTGGTAGTATGCTATGTTCGCGGCACAACAACAAGGCCTTGAACCCCCGCCCCCGTTTGAGCCGTTAGATGAACCTCCAATGCCGAGAGCTCCCGAGTTCATTCAGCAGGATGACGAGCATGATGGACAGCAGGATGGTGGCCAGGATGACAGGCATGCTGGGGATGACGTGGTGGACTTTAGTGCTTTAGGTGATGATTAGGGTTATATTTTATGTATATTGGAACAAATTAAATAAGTCATTTAGACGTGTTTCTTATTCGTGTAAATGCATGGATTGTCATTGTGAATTGCAGGTTGCTTAGAATGGTAATTTAGAAATTAATTTAATTTTTTTCCCCCAAAATGTAAGAATAGCCGACGATATTGGCATTATTTCGTCGGCTATAAGTGCTATAGCCGACGATTTTTACCAAATTTCGTCAGCTATAACTTTTATAACCGAAGAAAATCACATTATTTTGTCGGCTAGAACTAATTAATGCTCTTAAAATATTAATATATTCCGATGAAATAACCGACGAAATAGATGAAATCGTCGGCTATATTTCAGAACAAATAGCTGACGAAACAGAAGATATCGTCGGCTATAGTTTACGATATCGTCGGTCATACTCGAAAATATCCGACGAATTTCGTCGGATATTTTGCCAAGGTTTGGTCGACAAAATGAATTTTCGTCGGTGATAATTTTGGAATGGCCGACGATTTCGTTATTTTCGTCGGCCATTCGTTTTACCGACGCCCTTTTACCGACGAATTGTAGCCGACGAAAGTTTCGTCGGTAGAAGGAATAACCGACGAAAATTTGGCATAGTAGACGAAATTTTTTTCTTCGGCTATTCTGTCTGATCTGGTAGTGAATGTATAAACATATAGAAATCTTAAACCAAATAACGAACAACCATAATCCTACCTCAGTAACCTAGAAACCCATAATCGACTTCCTTCTTCTCCCTTCTTCACAACACTACTGGAAACAAGGATTGAAGCGACGAAGATTGAAACAGGAAAAACAAACTTTGTCGCCTCAACACATCGAAGCGACCAATATAGGATCTGTCTATTTAGAAGACACGAGCGATGACAATTGATCAATAGTTGTCGCTCACAAATGATTGAAGCGACGAATATTGATATGTTGTCACCTCCGAACATTGTTTTGTAAACTGTGGCGATGAAAATTCAATCTTCGTCGCCAACTTAAAATTCAAGCGACAAAGTTAATAACCTTCGTCAATATTCGTCGCTGACTTATGAAACGAAGCGACGAGTTTTGGGCAATAGTCGTCGCTTCATGTTTTAAAATTTCAAATGGTCAACCATATTTTCATAAAACTTATCACACGAAAACGCTATTACGTACCTTTAGATGACCTTGTTTCGTCGACTCTTCCAAACATTAAACTCTTAAATAGATGAGACGTAATCAGCCATGTAAAAATTTGGTAACTTTTACCTCCCGATACTATGGTTCCCCATAGAGAGAGATACGTTTAAATATGATTGACCGCATCGATCGGGGCTCTAAGTTTGTCGGATTTAAGTGATTTTTTTACCATAACCGTATTTCATCATAACGATCAAATGTTATTTCACAGTATTTTTCAAAATTTGAGTTTTTTTATATAGTTGCTTCGAAAAGTTGTACACTTAAGTATAATCTTATAATCAAGTTATATCTTATTAGTAAGCATGTTGTCATTATAATGGTTAAATTCACAAAATGAAAATTTTGACCGTCTAATGTAATCGTTATAGTTAAATATGAGTAGAGTAGAAAAATCAACTCCTTTCGTGAACGCTCGATGCTCGATCGAAACGGTCAACCATATTTTCATAAAACTTATCACACGAAAACGCTATTACGTACCTTTAGATGACCTTGTTTCGTCGACACTTCCAAACATTAAACTCTCATATAGATGAGAGATAATTATCCATGTAAAAATTTAGAAACTTTTACCACCTGATACTATGGCTCCCCCATAGAGAGAGATAAGTTTAAATAAGGTTGACCGCATCGATCGGGGCTCTAATTTTGTCAGATTTAAGTGATTTTTTTACCATCACCATATTTCGTCATAACGATCAAATACTATCTCACAATATTTTTCAAAATTTGACTTATTTTATATAGTTGTTTCGAAAAGTTGTACACTTGAGTATAATCTACTAATCAAGTTATACAGCATTAGTAAACATGTTGTCATTATAATGGTTAAATTCACAAAATGAAAATTTTGACCGTCTGATATAATCGTTATAGTCAAATATGAGTAGAGTATGAAAATGAACTCATTTCATGAACGTTCGATGCTCGATCGAAACGGTCAACCATATTTTCATAAAACTTATCACACAAAAACGCTATTACGTACCTTTAGATGACCTTGTTTCGTCGACTCTTCCAAACATTAAACTCTCAAATAGATGAAACGTAATCATCCATGTAAAAATGTAGGAACGTTTACCTCCCGATACTATGGCTCCCCATATAGAGATATAAGCTTAAATAAGGTTGACCGCATCGATCGGGGTTCTAACTTTGTCGGATATAAGTGATTTTTTTATCATCACCGTATTTCATCATAACGATCAAATGCTATCTCACAGCGCTTTTCAAAATTTGACTTCTTTTATATAGTTGTTTTGAAAAGTTGTACACTTGAGTATAATCTACTAATCAAGTTATATCGCATTAGTAAACATGTTGTCATTATAATGGCTAAATTCACAAAATGAAAATTTTGACCGTCTGATGTGATCGTTATAGTTAAATATGAGTAGAGTATAAAAATCAACTCGTTTCGTGAACGTTCGATACTCGATCGAAACGATCAACCATATTTTCATAAAACTTATCACGCGAAAACGCTATTACGTACCTTTAGATGTCCTTATTTCGTCGACACTTCCAAACATTAAACTCTCATATAGATGAGGTGTAATCAACCATGTAAAAAAAAACTAAATTAACTTAGGCGACGAAATAAACAAATTCGTCGCCTAAGTAAAAAACTTAGGCGACAAAAATATAATTTTCGTTTCCTAAGTGTTTACTTAGCTTATGAAAATATAATTTTTTTATTGGCGGCGAATATGATGGAGAGCCTTATAAAATGGTGTGTACGTACGTACTTACTTCGACCGTACCTTCGATTTAATAACAAGTATACTATATATATATTATTGTTACGTTATTAATTTTCTTTTGTATTAATTAATATATATATATATATATATATATATATATATAAAAGTATATTTGGGGTCCGAGTCGACCAAATACACCTATGAACTCGTCGCAAAAGTTTTAACACATTAAAATTAAGCCGCCAATAGATTTTCAAAAAATTCTTTTTACTTAGGCGACAAAAAATATAAATTCGTGGCCTAAGTGTTTACTTAGATGACGAAATAGGTTATTTCTTCGTCTAAGTAAATACTTAGGTGACGAATTTATATTTTTCGTCGCCTAAGTAAAAAGAATTTTTTGCAAATCTGTTGGCGGCTTAATTTTCCGCCAATAAAGTTTGCCAAAATTCGAAATAATCTTAGAAGACTAATAAATATTTCGTCGTCTAAGTTAGTAACTTAGGAGACGCAATTTTCATTTCGTCGTCTAGGTGGATAACTTAGGAGACGAAATGTTGTTTTTCGTCGCCTAAGTGAGAGACATATATATTCACAATCTCGATCTCTTTCTTTCTGCAATCCCTAATTTACAAAACCTCAACTTAAGTTCTTCCTCCCTCTTCCGTCCACCCACCGTCTCCCGCCTCCGCCTCTGCCAGCTAGCCTCAGCCTCCTCCTTCGTCCCCGCCACAACCTCCTCCTCAGCCAGCCTCCGCCCTCGCCCCCGCTCAATGACCGCCCCGTCCCCCCCTTTCTCTGCCTTGTGGTCCGATTCTCTTCTCTCTTCAGCAGGTTAGCCTCCGCCCCAATGTTCTCTTATTTCTCTCTACTTTCTTCTTCTCTGTTATTTCTCTGTTAGAGTATATTATCTCATATTAACATTGCTTAAATTCCAAGATTGATCCACCGTCAACTTCTATTTACATTTGGTGTGATGCCATTCATGTGGGATTTGTATATTTCTGAAAGGAATTGCTGTTTGAGTTTTGTGCTATTATTTTATATTTTAAGTGAGTTGTTTGTTGTTGTTAGATGTACGAGGAGCTGGAGAAGAGAGTAAGGGTACCTGTCCAGTTTGCCAGAAAGACTTTCATGCGCAGGACTTAGAACATGTGCTTCATTTGGTTGGCAATGAATTCTCTCAATCTGTATGTCATCTTATTTTGAACTACAAATTATAGATTTTGCAGATGAATATTTCATTATTATAGTACTGAGTTCACTTGCATTACACTTTCTAATATGCATGTTAGTATGTTTATTAGAGATAGCATTATGTGCGTTAACTGGCATTTTGCATTTATATTCAATCCTTCAGTTGTGACAGTGTGGTATGGATATCCCACCCATGACTAGGAAAGATTAGTTAATAGCATTGATCTGGTTGGCTACATCATTACTCATTCATATTTTTGCTCTGTAGAAAGGCTAAATTCAATTGCGTTTAGCCATCTTGACACATGAAGAACAAAATATCAATATGTATGTATGGTCATTTAGAACTTGTGAATAAATGCCCAGGCCTGCACTTAATATTACAAAAATCTTAACAAGTCTATGATGATAACCCAAAAACAACAGCAACTTTTCTTGCATTAATTCTCACCTGATGTCTTTCTCTTCCACAACACTAGCCTCAGCGTTTTTGCTTTGTCATCTCCTATTCCAATCATCTGTTCATATTAGTGTTAAAATTTTCTTTACTTCTATAAGTTTTGATATTAATAATGTATATGTTTTGTTTAGATGAGTGTTGTTATTCTTGTAGATTTACTTAAGGTATATAGTATTGTCTTATAAAATTATTTGAGCAGAATCTCTGCTAATTAAGGGGAAGGGTAATTAAGCATGTAGTTGATATATGAATTTCAATATGCTGTGTTTGTTGAAAGGAAAAATATGTCGCCGACTCATGGGAAGCTGAAGAAGAGGCAGGAAACATTTGACCGCTTCTACCTCTGAAGGGAGTTCGTCGCAGCCCCCTTTACGATATTGTTGTTCGTTTTAATAATAACTATTAAATATTTTTATTTAATTTATATGAACAAATTTATTAATATTCAGTATTTAATTTGTATTAATAATTTTTTTAATTTATTTGAATATTCAATATTAATATTCAGTATTCAGTATTAAATTTTTGAATTTTTTTTATTTTAAAAATTAATACTTAGGCGACGAAGAATAAATTTTCCTCTCCTAATAGTGATATACTTAAGCGACGATTCAAGCTGATTTCGTGGACTAAGATCCATACTTAGGAGACGAAAAAACGAAGTTCGTGGCCTAAGAGTATTACTTAGACCACGAAAAAATAAATTTCGTGGCCTAAGAGTATTACTTAGGTGACGAAACCAATAGATTTCGTCGACTAAGTAATACTCTTAGGCCACGAACTGCTCTTTTTCGTCGTCTAAGTAAATCGACAGCGAAGAAAAACATCGTCCTTTAAGAGTATTTTTTTCGTCACCATTGTTCTTAGACGATGAAATTTTTTCGTCATCTAAGAAGTATCTTAGGCGACGAAATTCATAGATTTTCGTCGCCTACTTACTTAGACCACAAAGTTTAGACGACGTAACTTAGGCGACAAAATTTTTGTCACCTAAGTCCTTAGGAGACAAAAATCTCTCTTAGGTGACGAAAAAAATTTCGTCACCTAAGATTTATGCTGTTGTAGTGACAGCAAAATCACTAATATTTTGGCATAAGATCTGCAGATGATAAACAAAAATAAAATTCAGGTTGATCCATAATACCTGCAAAACTTTATGACTACTCTAACATTTTCTAGGGATAAACTATCTTTCTTCCATTTTTTATACTGAAATCTATAGACAACTTGCATATTATCTAATTAAGTTTTACAGACTACACAAAACAACCCTATATATAACAGGTAAGGCCAAAGATACAGTGAAATTATTAAACCTATAATTGAGAATTGTTGAAATGTGTCTTTATTTGTCAACTTTTTAAAATCTTTTCATTACATAAATGCAATCATCCCAATCCATTACCTCTTCAAGAATTTATATATAAATAGGTTGGTAGAAATATGAGAATATCCATGTGATCACACCACTCTTGCAATTGTGGGTATGTTTTCCTCTTCATTTACATTGGTGATATCGTTCTTGATTTCTATAGTTATATAGATCATTAGCTCTTATGAATTTGCTAGCGCAAGGAAATAGTCTTCGTCCTCAACAGAGAAAGATAAAAAAGGAAAAAAGAAGGTACCGGATTACGAATACTGATCTTATTATCTGATTGAGAGACAGAGAGACAGCAGAGACCGGAGAGAGGAAGTAGATACACAGCAGAGCCTATACCTTCACGATTTGATCGACAGAAGGGACGTCCACTATTTCCATCATAATTTGAGATCGATCATCAGGATGGTGGTGGAGAGCGAGAAGAAGAAGAAGAAGAAAAAAAACATTATGATGCGTGTCCATCACCGTACAGTTTTATACATACAACAATGACAATATTATAATTAAAACGAAATTGAGAGATAAGAGAGGGGGATGCGAACAGAGAGATAAGAGGGGATGTGAACACAGTCGTTGACCTTATCTCAAAAACAGGAACAATTTCCACAACTACTGATGAACAGTATCATGAACAGTGCTTATATACAGTACCATGTTGATAGGAGCACAATGTGCAACGATATTATATGCTTATGCCCTCGTTTATGCTTTGTTTAACCCTTATTTGTCTAAGATAGAGTCACAATGTAGTTTAGTGTTAATTTGGTAGAGTTTTGTGAAAAATGGTTAAGAATCCGAAAAATGACTAAGTTTGAGAAATCTGGAAAATAATGTAAAATGTGTCTTTTTTGCGATTTTGTGATGAGTAAAAGTATGATCTATCATTGTGCGAATTCTATGAAATTTTGTGTGCTTAATATTAATATGTTGAGGAATTCTGTGTTAAAATTTCAGATCAATCGGAGCTCGGGAAGTCACCCAAAAAATTGGCTGCAAAACGGCAGTCCGAACATTCCAATCCAGGGGCTTACAGGATTTTCCTGGGACTTTGTCCCAACTTTGAAAAATCATTCCCGACGACTCACATGGAATTTGGCCGAGATATTTTATGGGAAGATGGCCATATGTCTCTAGTTTACGTGAGACTTGGAATCGCATCAATCGGAGCTCCGAGCGTGGAGATATGCTGGAATTACCGCAACAAGTTCATTTCAGCCGATTCCAGGGACTGATTGCTTCCTTTTCGCAATCGCTGCTTTTCGATGAACCATTTGATGTGCAAGGGCATTTGTGAAGACATTCCAAGCTATGGGAAGGAAGGAGGACGACACTTGGCCATGGCATTGAAGGAAAACATGAAGAAATAAAGTCTCCTAGTCAAGCTAGGAGAAGCTGCCGATTCTGGCAGATTCGGATGCAACATTGTGCTGCCGGCAAGTTGGGGCATTTTCGATGGATCAAGGCCTATCAATTGAAGTCCAAGACCATACAGGAAGTCCATGAAGATGTGAAGCCCAAGCCTTGAAGAAAAATTCAGAAAAAGAAAACCTAATTGAACTAAGAAAGGAAGGTTGCAAAACCTTATCTCACTAGGTTTTCTGAAATCCTTTTTGCATGAGGGCTGCCGGCAACACCCTTATTCTCTATATATGCCCCCACTTTTACTACAGAAAAATCATCTCATCTCTTGCAAAGCACTAGCCAAAACTCTACCAAATTTTCCTACCAAAGTTCTAACCCGAAACCCTAAAATACAAGTCCACCGATTCCACCACCACCATTCACCACCGATCCCATACCTTACCTCAGCCACTGCCGATCCTCTTTCACCACACCAAGACGAAGCTCTCCAAGGTTTCTAAAGTGTGATCCATTCCTATGACTTGTGTTTTTAATTTCGGTTTAGTCACAATTATTGTTATAAAAATACTTTGTTTTCGTTTGGTTTTGTATGATGAACATGAATTGTAATTTTTGTTGGAATTTATGTGATGAATTTTGCAATCTTTAATTCATGGATTTCGTATGTTTGATAATTAGAGCAGTAGGTATTTGATGCATGATTTAGACTTAAAATCGATTAGTAATCTAAGGCCAGGGCAGAAAAATCGACACACTAGTTTTGTTTAAGCATATGTTGTTTGTATGTAATTCTAAGTGCTAGATTTCATATGATTGAGTAATATGATTAAGTTATACGAGTTGAGTTTTCTTGATTGTGTTGCTCCCCTAGATCTATAAACCTTAGAACTTGCAAGTTTAAATAAGAAGATTGACGACCTTACTTGTTTGCTTGTTTTCGATATAGACTCTTGTGCTTAAATGTTAAAACGCTTAAAACCGGATTAGCATAAACTTTAGGATCGAAGGCGAATAGCATGATCTTAAAACATTAGATGTCTTACAATTGGTTAAAAGGCTAATCGCTCTAATTGTAGTCGAAATTGATTAAGTCTAAGATGCATGAATACTTGTCTCTTACTTTCTTGCATGCGAATCTTTGTGTTAAAGGGTGTTTTGTGCTATGTGATGCGTGAGAGATGATGATCACACTTGTATATAGTAGCCTAGGATTTATTTTCTGTTTTTAATACCGTGCCTAGTATTAGGGTAGCATTGCTGCCGAACCTAATCCCCCATGTTTATGACGATTTTGTGTATATATATGTATATATTTGTCTAACAATTTCATATCTCAGGTACCCTTAATCCCCGGCCTAGAACGATCCCTACTTGCTTATACTACTAACGATCTTTTGTAGGGTTTATTATTGCATGCGAGCTTCGGCTCCCATCAATTTTTGGCGCCGTTGCCGGGGATTATAAAAGCTTGTTTTATGAATTTGTTGTGTATATAATGTTGCTGGAAATTTTTGTTGTGAATTTGTAAAGTTGTAATTTCAATTTTATTTTGGGATTTTGTAAAGTAGAAATATGCTTCGGCATGTAGAGTTTAAATTTCGGAAGATGCATGATGTATATTGATGTATGTTGGTAATCACTTAGTTTAATTTCTAGGGAGTTGATAGTGTTGTGTATGTTTGAGTTTATTGTAGTTTCTAAAGTGTAACATGTAGGTGAAGCCACTTTTGTTGATCATAACCAAAACCCTTCATGTGAATGGTGCTATGTCGGAGGCCGTTTCTATGTAGATTGGGAAACGCGGGATACTTCCCCCCCACGCATATAAGCGTTTCTTCGGTAATAGTATTACTTCTATGAGGTTGAGGGCGGTTTTAATCAACACTTGTAGACTGCTAGGGATCCGTGTTTGTTTTACAAAATATGGGGAAATTATTATCATAGATATGGTTCTCATGTTTGTTTAACTGGATCTCAAGGCCCATAGACTGATATTCATTCTCGGTGAGTGAGTCGATAGGGGGTTCGCCCTCCGTGGTGTCCAACAACGAGTCCTGCCTGGTTCCTGTAGGGGGTTCGCCCTCCGTGATTTTAATGACCTTTGAAACGTAAAATCCGCACGACCTAGTCGACAGCTTGTGCCGAAGCATCACCTCACTTTAGACGCTAGAACATAACTTGACATATGTGACCTATTTTCTCCAAAGATAAAACATGTTGTGTGGTTCAAACTCTTGAGGTATATCGGGTTAAGCATGATACTACCGGGGGCTGTATCAGTCCATTGCACCGTTATCTCCTCTGCTCCACGTACTTCGAGAGTTAGAACAAATTTAAAAGAAATTAGACTTAGCGATTACATGATCATGAACGTTCCAATTTTTCTTCTCTTGTTGCCGAATGTATGTATGCTTTGCCGGAATCTTTGTGTTTGCCGAGTGCTTATATGTGAATCATTATTGAAATATGTTGTGTAATCGCCAATGCCGTGGCTTGTAATGATGTATATTCTTGCTTTCTATTTCTTTACGATGTTCTAACTTGTTTAAATGTTGCAAATTTCAGAAATAATGCATGTCCGAATCTAATATTTGGACAAGAGATCTTCAAGGCCGTTTGCAACGTTTAGATCAAGAACTCGCTATTGCTCGTTTTGTGCCATTACCGCCATCGTCACCAACCAGTTCATCAGTGTCATCATTGCCGTCATCACCTTTAGTGCCGTCCGTTTCTGATTCAGTGCCGAGCTCCCCATCAGTAGTTTCGTCATCGTGTGATCTTCAGAATCCAGAATTTGAAGCCTTTGCCGAATTAGAGGAAGAAGAATAGATAATGGCATCCATCAGATCACAGAATGGTCATGTTGCTGGAGCTGGTATTGCTCCTTCGAATATCACTTATCCTCCCTTGGAAGCTGACAAGGCTGGAGAGATTGAATTGAGGAGTGGATTCCTCCATAAGCTGAAATCGTTTTATGGGATGCCAAGTGAGGATCCTAATAAGCATCTGCAGTGGTTTAACTTCACCACGGAGTCTATGTGTCCAAGAGGGACCGATTTGCAACACTTCAAAATGAAGGCTTTTCCATTCTCATTAGAAGATCAAGCAAAGGAGTGGTTGTTTGAGGTGCCTAGTGGTCGCATTGTTTCGTGGAGTACTATGATGGATGAGTTTTTGCTCAAGTACTTTCCTGCTTCACGTATCACTGATCTGAGGAAGCAAATAACTAGTGTGAAGCAAGCCGGAGATGAGACTTTCTTCGACTACTATAAGAGGTTCAAGTCCCTAGTTTCTTTGTGTCCATCGCATGGCATTAGCGATGGGCTCTTGTTGCAATATTTCTATGAGGGATTGCGCGTCATGGAGAGAGAGTTTCTTGACTCGGCCGCGGGAGGTAGCTTTTTGGAGTTGAATGCCGGTGCGGCAAGAAGTTTGTTGGAAGTTCGTGCTTTGAACAACCAACAATTTGGCATGGCACGAGGTAATGTGCAAAGGAATGAGAAAGTGCATGAGACGTCTTCGAGCTCAAAGCTAGAGGATAAAGTGGACAAGCTTACCGACTTGGTGAGTAATTTGATGAAGAAGCGTGCGAGTGTTTGTGGAATTTGCACCGAGGGCCATGAGACCGAACAATGCCCTCAATTTGGAGTTAATGAGGGAGTAGAGGAGTGCAATGCTATTGGCTTTCAAGGAGGCCAACGTTTTGGAAATTTCAACCCGAGGTTCAATGATCATCCTAACTTTCGATGGGCGAACAATGACAATGTGCTTAGGGCACCTATGCAACCAAGAGAGGGAGGAGCACCGTTTGTACTGAGAGCACCCTTTGTGCCTCGGCAACAATTTCAGCCGAACCAAGGGCCATATGGGGCATTGCCGAACCAAACTCAAGGAGTGCCGAGCCAAGGCCAAGCCGCGCCGAGCAATTCAAACTATGATGCTTTGATTCAATCATTGTCAAGTGCTACTCAAGCATTACTCGCGGGGCAACAAAATCATCAAAAGGACATTGGTGAGCTCAAGACTCAAATGGGCCAAGTTGTGGATTTCATGGGAAGATTTAATGAGCAAGGGAAGTTGCCAAGCAATACAATTCCCAATCCGAGGAAAGAGCAAGCCAAAGTGATTCAAACTCATAGTGGAAGAGAGTTGTTTCCTCCAACAAGTCCGAAGAAGAAGCGAGTGACTTTTAAGGGCATTGAGGATGATGAGAGGGCTGCCGGACCTGTCATTGCCGGTAGCCATATTAAAGAACAAGGGGCTGCAGCCGGCAACCATGCTGCAACCGAGACCTATGATGCAGCCGGCAGGGCTGCTGCCGAGAAGAACACTGCCGAGCAAGGTAGAGAGGCCGGCCACAATGTGAGGAATAAGGGGCTGCGCAATGAGCTTGAGTATGATCCCGCAACATCAATGAATGAAGTATTGCCGAGCCAAGCAAGCAAGGGAGGTGTGCCGACATCAAACATTCCATTCCCTTCTCGCTTTGCTAGATCGAAGAAGGATAAGTCCGATGAGGAGGTGTTGGAGATTTTCCGGAAAGTGCAAGTCAACATCCCTTTGTTGGAATGCATTAAGCAAGTACCGAAGTATGCTAAGTTTTTGAAGGAGTTTTGCACAGCTAGAAGGCATACTAGAGAGACTCGTGTGGTGACTATGAGCGAGACGGTATCGGCCGTTATTCAAAGGAAGTTGCCACCAAAGATGAAGGATCCGGGAAGCTTCAATGTGCCTTGTGTCATAGGCAATACTCGGTTTGAGGATGTGATGTTGGACTTGGGAGCATCGATCAATGTCATGCCACTCAATGTGTATCAAACGTTGAGTACAGGGCCTCTCAAGAAGGATAATGTCATCATTCAACTTGCGGATCGCTCAAGTAAGTATCCGGAGGGTTATGTGGAGGATGTGTTGGTGCAAGTCAACCAATTGATTTTCCCTGCCGATTTCTATGTGGTTGAGATGGAGGATTCGCCGGTCAATAACACTCAATTGCTACTAGGGAGACCATTCATGAGGATCGTGCGCACAAAGATAGATGTGGCCGAGGGCAACCTAACTATGGAGTTTGATGGTGAAGTGATCAAGTTTAATGTGTTTGACGCCATGAAGTTCCCTAATGTTGATTTGAAGGAGGGTTGTGCCATTGATGTTTTGGAGGAGGTCGAGCAAGTTATGTCGACCTTGCTCGACGCATAGCAATTAGCGATTGAGCAAGGGGTCGGATTTGACAAGAGGGGAGAACGAGTTAAAGAAGAGGCCGAGCCAAGCAATGCCGAGCAAGGAGTTGCCGAGCCATATGCCATATTGCCGAGCCTTGATGAGGTTGTTGCCGAGCTAGACGCCACCCCTATTTTCACGAGGAACTCGTTCTTGTCAATTCCATGTGCCACAACAAAATTTTGACCAAGTGTGGAAGAGGCCCCAAAGTTAGAACTTAAAGAACTCCCTAGTCACTTGAAGTATGTTTATCTTGGAGAAGAAGATACACTACCGGTTATTGTGTCTTCAATGCTTAGTGAGAAGCAAGAAGTGGATTTCATACGTGTGCTTAAGAAGTACAAGACCACCATAGGTTGGACCTTAGCGGATATCAAGGGAATAAGCCCTACTACTTGTGTTCATCGTATCTTATTAGAAGAAGGAGCTAAGCCGACAAAGGAAGCTCAACGTCGACTTCACCCTCCCATGATGAAAGTTGTGAAAGAAGAAATTATCAAGTTGTTTGATTGTGGGGTGATCTACCCAATTTCGGATAGTAAGTGGATATCTCCCGTGCAAGTAGTGCCGAAGAAGAGTGGTGTAACGGTTGTCAAGAATGAGAAGAATGAGCTTGTGCCACAAAGAATTGTAACCGGTCATCGGATGTGCATCGACTATAGGAAGCTCAACGCTACAACGAGGAAGGATCACATGCCTTTGCCGTTTATGGATCAAATGCTAGAGAGGTTAGCCGGCCATTCTTACTATTGCTTTCTTGATGGTTATAGTGGCTACAATCAAATCATGATACACTCGGACGATCAAGAGAAGACCACTTTTACTTGTCCATTTGGCCCGTTTGCTTATCGGGGGATGCCATTCGGACTTTGCAACGCACCCGGTACTTTTCAAAGATGTATGTATGCTATCTTCTCGGATTTTATTGAAGACATTATCGAAGTGTTTATGGATGATTTTAGTGTGTATGGGAGCACCTTCGATACATGTTTGGGAAACTTGGAGAAGATACTTGAGAGGTGTGTAGAGACAAATCTTGTGCTCAATTGGGAGAAGTGTCACTTCATGGTCACGCAAGGCATTGTTCTAGGGCACATAATTTCGGCAAGAGGCTTAGAAGTTGACAAAGCCAAGGTGGAGCTCATACAAGCATTGCCGAGCCCTAGGTGTGTGAAGGATGTGAGAAGTTTTCTTGGCCATGCGGGGTTTTATCGAAGATTTATCAAGGACTTCTCTTCAATTGCCAAGCCATTGAGCAACTTGTTACAAAAGGAGGTGACGTTTGAGTGGTCGGAGGCATGTGAGGCAAGCTTTTGCCGATTGAAGGAACTTTTATGTACGGCGCCGGTTTTGATGCCACCAAGATGGGAAGAGGCGTTTGAGTTGATGTGTGATGCTAGCGATTATGCACTTGGAGCGGTACTTGGACAACGAATTGAGAAGAAGCCATGCGCCATTTACTATGCTTCAAGGACTCTCAACGACGCTCAACTCAACTACACAACAACGGAGAAGGAACTCTTAGCTGTAATTTTTGCTTTGGAAAAATTTCGATCATATCTTTTGAATTCCAAAGTTATTGTTTATAGTGATCATGCCGCTTTGAGATATCTCATGACAAAGAAGGATGCTAAGCCGAGGCTTATTCGATGGATTCTTTTACTTCAAGAGTTCGACATTGAGATTAAAGACAAGAAAGGAGTAGAGAATGTTGTAGCCGATCATTTGAGTCGCCTTGTACAAGATGTGGATCGGCTGCCCCTATTAGAGTCCTTTCCGGATGAGCAACTTTTTCGACTTGAAGTACTTGAGCCTTGGTATGCCGACATTGCCAATTTTCTTGCCACAAACCGATTTCCCAAAGAGATGCCGAGCCACCAACAAAAGAGAATAAGGAAGCAAGCTCGACACTTCTTGTGGGATGATCCGTACTTATGGAGGTAATGTGGTGATCAAGTTATTAGAAGATGTGTGCCGGAGAATGAGCATCGATCCATCCTTGCTTTTTGTCATAGTGAAGCTTGTGGTGGGCACTTTGGACCAAAGAAGACGGCTTTGAAGGTACTTACGTGTGGATTCTTTTGGCCTACGATTTTTAGAGATGCATTCATGTTTTGCAAAGCATGTGATAGATGCCAAAGAATGGGGAACATTGGAGCTAGAGACCAAATGCCGCTCACGCCTATCATTGAGGTAGAAATTTTCGATTTATGGGGTATTGATTTCATGGGACCGTTTCCTTCAAGAAAGGGCTTTCTCTACATATTGCTTGCGGTTGATTATGTGTCAAAGTGGATCGAAGCAAGGGCTACACGCACCAATGATGCCAAGGTGGTAGCCGAGTTTCTCAAGACCAACATCTTTTCACGTTTTGGAGTTCCAAGGGTCTTGATTAGCGATGGAGGATCCCATTTTTGTAACCGCACCATTGAAGCCTTATTGAGGAAGTATGGAGTCACACATAAGGTTTCTACACCTTATCACCCCCAAACAAGTGGTATGGCCGAGGTGAGTAATCGAGAGATCAAGCATATTTTGGAGAAATCGGTTGGACCTTCAAGGAAGGATTGGAGTGATCGTCTCGATGATGCTTTGTGGGCTTATAGGACCACGTACAAGACGCCGATAGGTATGTCTCCTTTTCGGTTGGTTTATGGCAAAGCATGTCACTTACCGGTTGAGCTAGAGCATAAGGCATGGTGGGTAATCAAGGCCTTCAACATGAACATCGATGATGCCGGTCTTCATAGAAAGCTTCAACTCAACGAACTTGAAGAAATCCGTAATGAAGCCTATGATGCCGCTTGGATATACAAGGAGAAAACAAAGACATATCATGATAAGATGATCCGGGGTAAGAAGTTTGAAGTTGGGCAACAAGTTCTTTTATTCAATTCAAGACTTCGACTTTTTCCGGGTAAGCTTCGCTCTAGATGGGTTGGTCCCTTTGTTGTCACTCAAGTCTTTCCACATGGTGCAATTGAGATAGAGAATAGTGAGACATCCAAGCGTTTCAAGGTTAATGGCCACCGACTTAAGCCTTATTATGATTCATTCCAACCATACTCCGTTGAGGCATCCGATTTCCATGATCCCCCACCACATGATGTTGCCGAGCCACCTACCACCCCCACACTACAACCGAGCCAAGCTGCCGGACATAGAGCAATACCGGCCAACCTTCATGCTGCCGAGCAGCAGCATCTCGGAACAGCTGAGACACCACCACCCCCTGCCGGACCTGCCATTGCCGGCAGGGTTGATACACGAGCACAAGAGGCCGGATACAGGTTGGATACGCCAGATACGGCGATACAGAGGCCGGACACACACCCGGATACAATGCCATCTACGAGTACCGAATCGGATGCCACTTGCACCGATCTTCTCATTGAACTTCTTCATGCCGATTTGGGATACTTTGGAGCACGATGAACACATGCAATATGAACGGTGAAAAGTCTAGGCTATGGACTATAAACACAAAGCGCTACTTGGGAGGCAACCCATGTCGATCAAAGAAAAGTGAAGGAGCCATCACCGAGAGTTTGAAATTTCTTAACCCTTCTCTTTTCCTTTGGTTTGTGATGATATGTTGGAATATGTTAGACAATTGCATGCTTAGGAAATTCGTTGATATAGTTTTGTGCTTACATTGAGGGCAATGTAATTTTCTAAGTGTGGGGTGGGGTAACGTATTCCGTTTTTGTTTTGCTTTTTGTGTGCTTAGTTTAGAAAAGAAAAATTCAGAAAATTGTAACACAAAAATAGAGTGTTTTAATTTGTTTGTTTCGAGTCTTAGGATGCCCCTAATATGTCAATGATGTTTTTCTCCTCTTTGCATACATAGATGATAGTTGTGCATATTTTTAAAATTGTAAGTTTCATGGATTATGTGCATTGGTAGGAGCATGTAGGATGTGATGATTATGAAGCATGCATGTTTTAGCTAATTTATTTCGATTATAACCTATGTGAGCTTTTGTGCCAATTTGCTTTCTTCTTGAGCGATAAAAAGGTAAAATTCGATAGATCCGTAGGAAGCATGAAACCTCATAATTCTTTGCATATTCGATGACTATGTGCCATAGCTTTTAATGAACTCTAGTATGCTAGAACTTACTCTTGTTGATTTTCAAAACATTTTTATCATAAAATACCTTGATTTTGAATATGATTGAATAAAGATCATTTAGGTTTACCACCAAAGCCAAATAAAGCATGAGCCCTATTGGAGCCCGTCGTGGGACACCTTAGTAAATCCCTTTGAGCCTATGTTGAGCCTTTTCTTTCATCACCCTTAAACACTTTCCATGAGCTTAGTATAGTGATGCCTTTACCTTGTGTGTCGGCAAAGCTTGATTTTTGAAAGCATTTTCGCGTGTGTGATGAAGAAGAACAAGTGTGGGGTAGACTTAGCTAGAAAATTGTATGAAAAATTATATGTGCCGTGCCTAGCAAAAGAAAAACAGAAAATATGTAATTCGGACAGAAAAAGAAAAGAAAAGGGAAAAATCAAGTCCGAAAGAAAAGAAAAGAAATAGGCACGGTTTCAAAGTGTAAATTGCTAAGTCTAGTCTTGAAAAGTGTTGTGAATTTGGAGTTTTGTTTATATGTGAAGGTCTACTATTGTTATATTTTGACATTTGTTCATATTCACTATGTTTTGGGGAAGTAAAGAATGAAGGAAGGGTCCAACAAGATGATATTCGACCCTTGGTTTTTATCTTTTTTTTTTTTTTTTTTTTCGAACCTTTGAGTGAAGCCATAAGGAGGATCAAGAATTGCCAAGTCTTGGTGACGTTTTTAAGCACCACTTATCCTAAATTTCCTTCCCTATAGCCGAGCCCCATATTTATTCCCCTATAACGTTTTCATGATTCTTAAGATGGCATACTTTGATTTGTGGAGATTTTCTCAAGAGTTGAGCATATGGTTTTGGTTCATTGGTGCATATAGTTATCATATGAGGTTTTTCCATAAAAATCCAATTCACAAAGTGCTTTCGTTTCTTTGATATATGCAAGTCACTCTTTGTAATTCATGATCTTTCACTTGCATATACTTATGTGTGAATAGCCATGCTTTGAGAGAAAAGAAGAGAGTATGCCTAGTGAGGAGGATTGGATTAGCTTTAACATGTTTAACATGCTTATCTTTTTGCTCCTATATGTTCATATTGATGTCACATGTTCATGAAGCTTGGAATTTTCATGCTTAGCATTCTCATGCATTGACTTGAAAGCTATGTGTACATACGAGCCTGAGACAAATTGTTAGGGGCAATAGTTTGTTTGAGTCTTAGTTTTATTTAGTTTGCTAAGGGACTAGCAAAGGATAAGTGTGGGGTAGTTGATAGGAGCACAATGTGCGACGATATTATATGCTTATGCCCTCGTTTATGCTTTGTTTAACCCTTATTTGTCTAAGATAGAGTCACAATGTAGTTTAGTGTTAATTTGGTAGAGTTTTGTAAAAAAATGGTTAAGAATCCGAAAAATGACTAAGTTTGAGAAATCTGGAAAATAATGTAAAATGTGTCTTTTTCGCGATTTTGTGATGAGTAAAAGTATGATCTATCATTGTCCGAATTCTATGAAATTTTGTGTGCTTAATATTCATATGTTGCGGAATTCTGTGTTAAAATTTCAGATCAATCGGAGCTCGGGAAGTCACCCAAAAAATTGGCTGCAAAACGGCAGTCCGAACATTCCAATCCAGGGGCTTACAGGATTTTCCTGGGACTTTGTCCCAACTTCGAAAAATCATTTCCGACGACTCACATAGAATTTGGCCTAGATATTTTATGGGGAGATGGCCATATGTGTCTAGTTTACGTGAGACTTAGAATCGTATCAATCGGAGCTCCGAGCGTGGAGATATGCTGGAATTACCGCAACAAGTTCATTTCAGCCGATTCCAGGGACTGATTGCTTCCTTTTCGCAATCGCTGCTTTTCGATGAACCATTTGATGTGCAAGGGCATTTGTGAAGACATTCCAAGCTATGGGAAGGAAGGAGGACGACACTTGGCCATGGCATTGAAGGAAAACATGAAGAAATAAAGTCTCCTAGTCAAGCTAGGAGAAGCTGCCGATTCTGGCAGATTCGGATGCAACATTGTGCTGCCGGCAAGTTGGGGCATTTTCGATGGATCAAGGCCTATCAATTGAAGTCCAAGACCATACAGGAAGTCCATAAAGATGTGAAGCCCAAGCCTTGAAGAAAAATTCAGAAAAAGAAAACCTAATTGAACTAAGAAAGGAAGGTTGCAAAACCTTATCTCACTAGGTTTTCTGAAATCCTTTTTGCAAGAGGGCTGCCGGCAACACCCTTATTCTCTATATATACCCCCACTTTTCCTACAGAAAAATCATCTCATCTCTTGCAAAGCACTAGCCAAAACTCTACCAAATTTTCCTACCAAAGTTCTAACCCGAAACCCTAAAATACAAGTCCACCGATTCCACCACCACCATTCACCACCGATCCCATACCTTACCTCAGCCACTGCCGATCCTCTTTCACCACACCAAGACGAAGCTCTCCAAGGTTTCTAAAGTGTGATCCATTCCTATGACTTGTGTTTTTAATTTCGGTTTAGTCACAATTATTGTTATAAAAATACTTTGTTTTCGTTTGGTTTTGTATGATGAACATGAATTGTAATTTTTGTTGGAATTTATGTGATGAATTTTGCAATCTTTAATTCATGGATTTCGTATGTTTGATAATTAGAGCAGTAGGTATTTGATGCATGATTTAGACTTAAAATCGATTAGTAATCTAAGGCCAGGGCAGAAAAATCGACACACTAGTTTTGTTTAAGCATATGTTGTTTGCATGTAATTCTAAGTGCTAGATTTCATATGATTGAGTAATATGATTAAGTTATACGAGTTGAGTTTTCTTGATTGTGTTGCTCCCCTAGATCTATAAACCTTAGAACTTGCAAGTTTAAATAAGAAGATTGACGACCTTACTTGTTTGCTTGTTTTTGATATAGACTCTTGTGCTTAAATGTTAAAACGCTTAAAACCGAATTAGCATAAACTTTAGGATCGAAGGCGAATAGCATGATCTTAAAACATTAGATGTCTTACAATTGGTTAAAAGGCTAATCGCTCTAATTGTAGTCGAAATTGATTAAGTCTAAGATGCATGAATACTTGTCTCTTACTTTCTTGCATGTGAATCTTTGTGTTAAAGGGTGTTTTGTGCTATGTGATGCGTGAGAGATGATGATCAAACTTGTATATAGTAGCCTAGGATTTATTTTCTGTTTTTAATACCGTGCCTAGTATTAGGGCAGCATTGCTGCCGAACCTAATCCCCCATGTTTATGACGATTTTGTGTATATATATGTATATATTTGTCTAACAATTTCATATCTCCGGTACCCTTAATCCCCGGCCTAGAACGATCCCTACTTGCTTATACTACTAACGATCTTTTGTAGGGTTTATTATTGCATGCGAGGTTCGGCTTCCATCACATGTACCTTCAGGCCGAATGTAATATAGTAATAAATTACCACGTATTACATCATGTTCCCCTATTCTGATTTTTGGACTTGATCTGACCTTTGTCTATTTACTTGACAAAAGACAAATCAAAATATAGCACATCAGACAGATCACCTTCTTTTCCATTTTCTCATGGCAGACTCGTCTATAATGTTCCCACACTTGCACGTATTAATCAATTATTAAATCTAGAAACAAATACATTTTTAGCAAATAATCGCAGCTTAATCTCTTTGATTAGTCCACTAAGCAAACAACTAAAACATGGAGAACACCAATATAGATTTGTATGTGTTTGTATGTGGGGAACATCAATCATATATAAGCTAGAACGACCATATATACCGGTCAAAATGTATTATTTGTTGTAGGCCGGAGAAACAATAGATAAGCAAAGCGTTGTTTTATTGATTGATAAGGTGGCCTTTATATAGGCATTACATCAAGTATCCCGAATAATCAGGGCTTCCCTATTTACTAAAGATACTACATATCTAGTCTAATTAGGTCAAAACACACCACAGAAGTTACAGAATTATGCTTCCTTGAACATTATTATTATTATTATTATTATTATTATTATTAATCAATGTTGATTACATTATTAACAGACACACATTCGCGTCCTCTTATTTCCAAACTCCTCATAAAATTTATATCCATACCCCAGGCGAATTGTCTAGTAAGGTCTTGTGTCCCACCAGTTACCAGGAGGATAATAGTTACAGGTGATAAAAGTTCCACCACTATTGCAACGGACCTTGGCACAACCAATTTGGGTTGTGTTTGCCCACACCACCTGAGTATAGTGGCCGCAAACCTTGCCGGGAGCACATGTATTGGTGTTGTAGTCGTAGTTCTGCTTCTCGTCCGCCCACAGCTGCACCGCCAGTTCAATCGAGCAATCGGTATATGAATTTACGGCTAAGCATTCACCATATGGTGGATTCTTGGAATGCACCATTTCACAAGTCTCAATTTTTGAGTTGGCATAGTTTCTAGCATACTCTGCGACTGTTTTGTTCCATTTGACCGGAGGAACACCGTCGATTGCTCGGTATTTGTTGTGTTCTTCGACGAATTTTGTAGCCATATCACGAGCATACGCCGGAGAAATATGAACTGAGATTAAGGCAATGGAACAGAAGCCTAAAAGAATGAGCTTGGTGAATTCCATTTTTGGTTGATGTTATGACAAAGGATACGAGATTGCGCTTATTTATAGTGACAAATGATATAATCATTGTGAAAGGGAATGTATTGCCCCGTAGAATCATACAATTTGATGGATTAGTTTCAACATTTATGCGAAGAATGCGCTAGTCCTGAAAAGTTTCACTCAAAATAGGTGGACATCGATGCATGGAAAACCAAGAACATAATTAGTTTGTTTCCTATTTATACAGTAATACAGATATTAACAGAAACAAAAATTAAGGAAACGTTTTTCAATGAAACGACGATGATTTTACTGAGGTCTTTTTTTATCTGAAAATATCATTCGTCATGCAAGTTCAACAAAAATAGAATAACGACACACTTCCAAGGGTGGTAAAATACAATCGTGACATGGAGCACAATAAGCATTGTGAAGTAAATTGTTGCTACAGTTTAGGCCTTAAGGAGAGTAATTTGTAATCTCCTTTCAAGTGCGGCCTGGTTTCTCTCTCAACCCCAAACTCAACTAGCATCCTTCACCTCATTTCTCACAACTATGGAAGCTCAAGTTCCATGACACCATCATAAATATTGTTCCATTTGACCGGGGGAAATTTAAAAGTCTAACTTGATACACCATCATAAATATTATAAATATTCGATTACTATCTTAACTGAACTCCAGTAAAAATTCAAGTTGTTTTATCAAATTAGCTAAGGGCCTCCATTTGAATTGATGAATATACGACTATCAGTAGTTTCATTATTCAAATTAAGAAAAGTGTTTAATAGTGATCTTAGTTTCTCTCAATGTCTCAGGTTTGAGCTCAAAAAAGTACTTAAGTTTGTTAGTTAAAATTAGGAATTCTAGTATTCTACAATGACAATTTGATAGATATTGGTTGTAGACACTTTAGTACTATTTTCATTCAAAATGTGTTTTTGTGCCATCATATAACTATGATAAAACTCCACGTATTAATCAATTATTAAATCTAGAAACAAATACATTTTAAGCAAATAATCGCAGCTTAATCTCTTTGATTAGTCCACTAAGCAAACAACTAAAACATGGAGAACACCAATATAGATTTGTATGTGTTTGTATGTGGGGAACATCAATCATATATAAGCTAGAACGACCATATATACCGGTCAAAATGTATTATTTGTTGTAGGAGAAACAATAGATAAGCAAAGCGTTGTTTTATTGATTGATAAGGAGACCTTTATATAGGCATTACATCAAGTATCCCGAATAATCAGGGATTCCCTATTTACTAAAGATACTACATATCTAGTCTAATTAGGTCAAAACACACCACAGAAGTTACGGAATTATGCTTCCTTGAACATTATTATTATTATTATTATTATTAATCATTGTTGATTACATTATTAATAGACACACATTCGCGTCCTCTTATTTCCAAACTCAGAAAATTTATATCCATACCCCAGGCGAATTGTCTAGTAAGGTCTTGTGTCCCACCAGTTACCAGGAGGATAATAGTTACAGGTGATAAAAGTTCCACCACTGTTGCAACGGACCTTGGCACAACCAATTTGGGTTGTGTTTGCCCACACCACCTGAGTATAGTGGCCGCAAACCTTGCCGGGAGCACATGTATTGGTGTTGTAGTCGTAGTTCTGCTTCTCGTCCGCCCACAGCTGCACCGCCAGTTCAATCGAGCAATCGGTATATGAATTTACGGCTAAGCATTCACCATATGGTGGATTCTTGGAATGCACCATTTCACAAGTCTCAATTTTTGAGTTGGCATAGTTTCTAGCATACTCTGCGACTGTTTTGTTCCATTTGACCGGAGGAACACCGTCGATTGCTCGGTATTTGTTGTGTTCTTCGACGAATTTTGTAGCCAGATCACGAGCATACGCCGGAGAAATATGAACTGAGATTAAGGCAATGGAACAGAAGCCTAAAAGAATGAGCTTGGTGAATTCCATTTTTGGTTGATGTTATGACAAAGGATACGAGATTGTTCTTATTTATAGAGACAAATGATATAATCATTGTGAAAGGGAATGTATTGCCCCGTAGAATCATACAATTTGATGGATTAGTTTCAACATTTATGCGAAGAATGCGCTAGTCCTGAAAAGTTTCACTCAAAATAGGTGGACATCGATGCATGGAAAACCAAGAACATAATTAGTTGTTTCCTATTTATACAGTAATACAGATATTAACAGAAACAACAATTAAGGAAACGTTTTTCAATGAAACGACGATGATTTTACTGAGGTCTTTTTTTATCTGAAAATATCATTCGTCATGCAAGTTCAACAAAAATAAAATAACGACACACTTCCAAGGGTGGTAAAATACAATCATGACATGGAGCACAATAAACATTGTGAAGTAAATTGTTGCTACAGTTTAGGCCTTAAGGAGAGTAATTTGTAATCTCCTTTCAAGTGCGGCCTGGTTTCTCTCTCAACCCCAAACTCAACTAGCATCCTTCACCTCATTTCTCACAACTATGGAAGCTCAAGTTCCATAACATTGGAAGATTGACAAGTCCCTAATGCTATAAATATGCAGGTAGAGATCAAAGAGACCGATGAAGAGGAAAAAGTAGAACAAGAGAAATGGCCAAGTCTTGTATATTGTCCGAGAAGATAATGACGACACAGATTGTGTCAAGATTGCCTCTAAAATCTTTGAAGAATACTACACCAATAACATATTGTACTTTGTAAAGCATAATATTCAAAACCCAGAAAGTTGAGATCCTCATCACTACTAATCCAGAGGGGTGTGAATTTAGTACATACCATCACGTACATCATCAGTCTGGCATCTAATAGGGAAACAAAATCTCTAATTGGAACAGGGAAAGGATGATTCTAAACTTGCGTTGTTAAACTTTTACAATTAGGCAAGCAGCTCCAGCAAATATCTGCTAACCACCTTAATTACCGGCGATAATCAGTAAAATGCCACTTTTCCAATACCCAAAACCCAGATGGCTTAGATATTGGTAGCAGACTGTTACAAGCAATGAAGCCACATATTAACCCAGACGTTCATTTTGTTTCTGATGATAAGTGGCATATTGCAATTAGACAATTCAATGTTTTAGACCTGTGGAGCAGACAATAAGGAACGACACGAGCCCGGCCAGCTGTCCCATGCAGTAACACTGGTGCTTTTGAATATCGGAAGTCATTTAAGGTAATTTTTTTAAAGCTTATGGTGGTATTAGATGTTTCAAACTACCAGAGAAGTAGAGAAAATAGACTCACAAGAATGGAAGTACACGGATGCTTAAGATCTGAAAATTCTATAGGAGAAAACTGGGTTTACAAAAGCAAACACAAAGTTTTAGTTTAGAAACCTGCTCACTTTGTGTGATAATTATTTTAAGGAAACAACGGCTGATATAGAAGCCCCGTGCTAAATATATGTTTCACAGACTCACAGCTGCATTGCCCAGAAGATTGATACAACTATCCCACAGTTCAATGTCTTTTAAATACTAGGCATTGGGTGGTGTTTATCATTTGAGTGACAACAAAAACCTAAATTAGCCGTTCCTCCTAGTAACCAAGTAACACAAAACTCTGACAAAGAGTTGAGCAACGATAGTATAGCTCCTTCATTTCTTATAATTGTTGACTAATTCGGAACGTAAGAAAGGAAGCTGCTTTATTCCAAGGCATAGATTTTAGAAAACTTAATTATCTTTATTAAACCCAACTACGTACTCAATGATTACACCTAGAATAGTAGAGATAATATATCCAGTCAGCACAAGTAGCTATCAACAAGTAGAAAATCCAAATTCCAACAAATAAAAAAGTTACCATGACGATGGCGGGTAATGCCATAAGAATATAGGCCTTCAGCTATTTCAGTGTACAAATTTGCTTCCTTGACAGTGAGACAGTGAGTGTGTGAGGGGAAGAAGAAGAAGAAGAAGAAAGGTTATATTGGCGGGAGTTGTTTCTCAAGAAAGATAAATATTGGCGGGAGATGGATGTGAACCAGTGGGAGAGTGACACACGCTCAGCTTCAAGGAAAGCAGTGGTAGCATGGGCAGGGATGGGAGTCAAACACCATGACTCAATTTTTTTATCAACAATAATAATATAGCGATTAATTAGTATACTTGACTTTTATGAAAGCGAATATTTTAATTTAAGTCACATTTAAATTCCTAATTAGAGTGAAAATGAATCAACTATCACGAAAAAATGGACTATAGAGGTCTCTCGTCACATCATGTGGGATTCTCTGATAGAAGAAATATATTGTTAGGTACCAATAAATGAGAAATCCACACTTGGTTATGGTACCCTAACATGGACATGAAATTTAAAAGTCTAACTTGATACACCATCATAAATATTATAAATATTCGATTACTATCTTAACTGAACTCCAGTAAAAATTCAAGTTGTTTTATCAAATTAGCTAAGGGCCTCCATTTGAATTGATGAATATACGACTATCAGTAGTTTCATTATTCAAATTAAGAAAAGTGTTTAATAGTGATCTTAGTTTCTCTCAATGTCTCAGGTTTGAGCTCAAAAAAGTACTTAAGTTTGTTAGTTAAAATTAGGAATTCTAGTATTCTACAATGACAATTTGATAGATATTGGTTGTAGACACTTTAGTACTATTTTCATTCAAAATGTGTTTTTGTGCCATCATATAACTATGATAAAACTCCACGTATTAATCAATTATTAAATCTAGAAACAAATACATTTTAAGCAAATAATCGCAGCTTAATCTCTTTGATTAGTCCACTAAGCAAACAACTAAAACATGGAGAACACCAATATAGATTTGTATGTGTTTGTATGTGGGGAACATCAATCATATATAAGCTAGAACGACCATATATACCGGTCAAAATGTATTATTTGTTGTAGGAGAAACAATAGATAAGCAAAGCGTTGTTTTATTGATTGATAAGGAGACCTTTATATAGGCATTACATCAAGTATCCCGAATAATCAGGGATTCCCTATTTACTAAAGATACTACATATCTAGTCTAATTAGGTCAAAACACACCACAGAAGTTACGGAATTATGCTTCCTTGAACATTATTATTATTATTATTATTATTAATCATTGTTGATTACATTATTAATAGACACACATTCGCGTCCTCTTATTTCCAAACTCAGAAAATTTATATCCATACCCCAGGCGAATTGTCTAGTAAGGTCTTGTGTCCCACCAGTTACCAGGAGGATAATAGTTACAGGTGATAAAAGTTCCACCACTGTTGCAACGGACCTTGGCACAACCAATTTGGGTTGTGTTTGCCCACACCACCTGAGTATAGTGGCCGCAAACCTTGCCGGGAGCACATGTATTGGTGTTGTAGTCGTAGTTCTGCTTCTCGTCCGCCCACAGCTGCACCGCCAGTTCAATCGAGCAATCGGTATATGAATTTACGGCTAAGCATTCACCATATGGTGGATTCTTGGAATGCACCATTTCACAAGTCTCAATTTTTGAGTTGGCATAGTTTCTAGCATACTCTGCGACTGTTTTGTTCCATTTGACCGGAGGAACACCGTCGATTGCTCGGTATTTGTTGTGTTCTTCGACGAATTTTGTAGCCATATCACGAGCATACGCCGGAGAAATATGAACTGAGATTAAGGCAATGGAACAGAAGCCTAAAAGAATGAGCTTGGTGAATTCCATTTTTGGTTGATGTTATGACAAAGGATACGAGATTGCGCTTATTTATAGTGACAAATGATATAATCATTGTGAAAGGGAATGTATTGCCCCGTAGAATCATACAATTTGATGGATTAGTTTCAACATTTATGCGAAGAATGCGCTAGTCCTGAAAAGTTTCACTCAAAATAGGTGGACATCGATGCATGGAAAACCAAGAACATAATTAGTTTGTTTCCTATTTATACAGTAATACAGATATTAACAGAAACAAAAATTAAGGAAACGTTTTTCAATGAAACGACGATGATTTTACTGAGGTCTTTTTTTATCTGAAAATATCATTCGTCATGCAAGTTCAACAAAAATAGAATAACGACACACTTCCAAGGGTGGTAAAATACAATCGTGACATGGAGCACAATAAGCATTGTGAAGTAAATTGTTGCTACAGTTTAGGCCTTAAGGAGAGTAATTTGTAATCTCCTTTCAAGTGCGGCCTGGTTTCTCTCTCAACCCCAAACTCAACTAGCATCCTTCACCTCATTTCTCACAACTATGGAAGCTCAAGTTCCATGACATTGGAAGATTGACAAGTCCCTAATGCTATAAATATGCAGGTAGAGATCAAAGAGACCGATGAAGAGGAAAAAGTAGAACAAGAGAAATGGCCAAGTCTTGTATATTGTCCGAGAAGATAATGACGACACATATTGTGTCAAGATTGCCTCCAAAATCTTTGAAGAATACTACACCAATAACATATTGTACTTTGTAAAGCATAATATTCATAACCCAGAAAGTTGAGATCCTCATCACTACTAATCCAGAGGGGTGTGAATTTAGTACATACCATCACGTACATCATCAGTCTGGCATCTAATAGGGAAACAAAATCTCTAATTGGAACAGGGAAAGGATGATTCTAAACTTGCGTTGTTAAACTTTTACAATTAGGCAAGCAGCTCCAGCAAATATCTGATAACCACCTTAATTACCGGCGATAATCAGTAAAATGCCACTTTTCCAATACCCAAAACCCAGATGGCTTAGATATTGGTAGCAGACTGTTACAAGCAATGAAGCCACATATTAACGCAGACGTTCATTTTGTTTCTGATGATAAGTGGCATATTGCAATTAGACAATTCAATGTTTTAGACCTGTGGAGCAGACAATAAGGAACGACACGAGCCCGGCCAGCTGTCCCATGCAGTAACACTGGTGCTTTTGAATATCGGAAGTCATTTAAGGTAATTTTTTTAAAGCTTATGGTGGTATTAGATGTTTCAAACTACCAGAGAAGTAGAGAAAATAGACTCACAAGAATGGAAGTACACGGATGCTTAAGATCTGAAAATTCTATAGGAGAAAACTGGGTTTACAAAAGCAAACACAAAGTTTTAGTTTAGAAACCTGCTCACTTTGTGTGATAATTATTTTAAGGAAACAACGGCTGATATACAAGCCCCGTGCTAAATATATGTTTCACAGACTCACAGCTGCATTGCCCAGAAGATTGATACAACTATCCCACAGTTCAATGTCTTTAAAATACTAGGCATTGGGTGGTGTTTATCATTTGAGTGACAACAAAAACCTAAATTAGCCGTTCCTCCTAGTAACCAAGTAACACAAAACTCTGACAGAGAGTTGAGCAACGATAGTATAGCTCCTTCATTTCTTATAATTGTTGACTAATTCGGAACGTAAGAAAGGAAGCTGCTTTATTCCAAGGCATAGATTTTAGAAAACTTAATTATCTTTATTAAACCCAACTACGTACTCAATGATTACACCTAGAATAGTAGAGATAATATATCCAGTCAGCACAAGTAGCTATCAACAAGTAGAAAATCCAAATTCCAACAAATAAAAAAGTTACCATGACGATGGCGGGTAATGCCATAAGAATATAGGCCTTCAGCTATTTCAGTGTACAAATTTGCTTCCTTGACAGTGAGACAGTGAGTGTGTGAGGGGAAGAAGAAGAAGAAGAAGAAAGGTTATATTGGCGGGAGTTGTTTCTCAAGAAAGATAAATATTGGCGGGAGATGGATGTGAACCAGTGGGAGAGTGACACACGCTCAGCTTCAAGGAAAGCAGTGGTAGCATGGGCAGGGATGGGAGTCAAACACCATGACTCAATTTTTTTATCAACAATAATAATATAGCGATTAATTAGTATACTTGATTTTTATGAAAGCGAATATTTTAATTTAAGTCACATTTAAATTCCTAATTAGAGTGAAAATGAATCAACTATCACGAAAAAATGGACTATAGAGGTCTCTCGTCACATCATGTGGGATTCTCTGATAGAAGAAATATATTGTTAGGTACCAATAAATGAGAAATCCACACTTGGTTATGGTACCCTAACATGGACATGAAATTTAAAAGTCTAACTTGATACACCATCATAAATATTATAAATATTCGATTACTATCTTAACTGAACTCCAGTAAAAATTCAAGTTGTTTTATCAAATTAGCTAAGGGCCTCCATTTAAATTGATGAATATACGACTATCAGTAGTTTCATTATTCAAATTAAGAAAAGTGTTTAATAGTGATCTTAGTTTCTCTCAATGTCTCAGGTTTGAGCTCAAAAAAGTACTTAAGTTTGTTAGTTAAAATTAGGAATTCTAGTATTCTACAATGACAATTTGATAGATATTGGTTGTAGACACTTTAGTACTATTTTCATTCAAAATGTGTTTTTGTGCCATCATATAACTATGATAAAACTCCACGTATTAATCAATTATTAAATCTAGAAACAAATACATTTTAAGCAAATAATCGCAGCTTAATCTCTTTGATTAGTCCACTAAGCAAACAACTAAAACATGGAGAACACCAATATAGATTTGTATGTGTTTGTATGTGGGGAACATCAATCATATATAAGCTAGAACGACCATATATACCGGTCAAAATGTATTATTTGTTGTAGGAGAAACAATAGATAAGCAAAGCGTTGTTTTATTGATTGATAAGGAGACCTTTATATAGGCATTACATCAAGTATCCCGAATAATCAGGGATTCCCTATTTACTAAAGATACTACATATCTAGTCTAATTAGGTCAAAACACACAACAGAAGTTACGGAATTATGCTTCCTTGAACATTATTATTATTATTATTATTATTAATCATTGTTGATTACATTATTAATAGACACACATTCGCGTCCTCTTATTTCCAAACTCAGAAAATTTATATCCATACCCCAGGCGAATTGTCTAGTAAGGTCTTGTGTCCCACCAGTTACCAGGAGGATAATAGTTACAGGTGATAAAAGTTCCACCACTGTTGCAACGGACCTTGGCACAACCAATTTGGGTTGTGTTTGCCCACACCACCTGAGTATAGTGGCCGCAAACCTTGCCGGGAGCACATGTATTGGTGTTGTAGTCGTAGTTCTGCTTCTCGTCCGCCCACAGCTGCACCGCCAGTTCAATCGAGCAATCGGTATATGAATTTACGGCTAAGCATTCACCATATGGTGGATTCTTGGAATGCACCATTTCACAAGTCTCAATTTTTGAGTTGGCATAGTTTCTAGCATACTCTGCGACTGTTTTGTTCCATTTGACCGGAGGAACACCGTCGATTGCTCGGTATTTGTTGTGTTCTTCGACGAATTTTGTAGCCATATCACGAGCATACGCCGGAGAAATATGAACTGAGATTAAGGCAATGGAACAGAAGCCTAAAAGAATGAGCTTGGTGAATTCCATTTTTGGTTGATGTTATGACAAAGGATACGAGATTGCGCTTATTTATAGTGACAAATGATATAATCATTGTGAAAGGGAATGTATTGCCCCGTAGAATCATACAATTTGATGGATTAGTTTCAACATTTATGCGAAGAATGCGCTAGTCCTGAAAAGTTTCACTCAAAATAGGTGGACATCGATGCATGGAAAACCAAGAACATAATTAGTTTGTTTCCTATTTATACAGTAATACAGATATTAACAGAAACAAAAATTAAGGAAACGTTTTTCAATGAAACGACGATGATTTTACTGAGGTCTTTTTTTATCTGAAAATATCATTCGTCATGCAAGTTCAACAAAAATAGAATAACGACACACTTCCAAGGGTGGTAAAATACAATCGTGACATGGAGCACAATAAGCATTGTGAAGTAAATTGTTGCTACAGTTTAGGCCTTAAGGAGAGTAATTTGTAATCTCCTTTCAAGTGCGGCCTGGTTTCTCTCTCAACCCCAAACTCAACTAGCATCCTTCACCTCATTTCTCACAACTATGGAAGCTCAAGTTCCATGACATTGGAAGATTGACAAGTCCCTAATGCTATAAATATGCAGGTAGAGATCAAAGAGACCGATGAAGAGGAAAAAGTAGAACAAGAGAAATGGCCAAGTCTTGTATATTGTCCGAGAAGATAATGACGACACATATTGTGTCAAGATTGCCTCCAAAATCTTTGAAGAATACTACACCAATAACATATTGTACTTTGTAAAGCATAATATTCATAACCCAGAAAGTTGAGATCCTCATCACTACTAATCCAGAGGGGTGTGAATTTAGTACATACCATCACGTACATCATCAGTCTGGCATCTAATAGGGAAACAAAATCTCTAATTGGAACAGGGAAAGGATGATTCTAAACTTGCGTTGTTAAACTTTTACAATTAGGCAAGCAGCTCCAGCAAATATCTGATAACCACCTTAATTACCGGCGATAATCAGTAAAATGCCACTTTTCCAATACCCAAAACCCAGATGGCTTAGATATTGGTAGCAGACTGTTACAAGCAATGAAGCCACATATTAACCCAGACGTTCATTTTGTTTCTGATGATAAGTGGCATATTGCAATTAGACAATTCAATGTTTTAGACCTGTGGAGCAGACAATAAGGAACGACACGAGCCCGGCCAGCTGTCCCATGCAGTAACACTGGTGCTTTTGAATATCAGAAGTCATTTAAGGTAATTTTTTTAAAGCTTATGGTGGTATTAGATGTTTCAAACTACCAGAGAAGTAGAGAAAATAGACTCACAAGAATGGAAGTACACGGATGCTTAAGATCTGAAAATTCTATAGGAGAAAACTGGGTTTACAAAAGCAAACACAAAGTTTTAGTTTAGAAACCGGCTCACTTTGTGTGATAATTATTTTAAGGAAACAACAGCTGATATAGAAGCCCCGTGCTAAATATATGTTTCACAGACTCACAGCTGCATTGCCCAGAAGATTGATACAACTATCCCACAGTTCAATGTCTTTTAAATACTAGGCATTGGGTGGTGTTTATCATTTGAGTGACAACAAAAACCTAAATTAGCCGTTCCTCCTAGTAACCAAGTAACACAAAACTCTGACAAAGAGTTGAGCAACGATAGTATAGCTCCTTCATTTCTTATAATTGTTGACTAATTCGGAACGTAAGAAAGGAAGCTGCTTTATTCCAAGGCATAGATTTTAGAAAACTTAATTATCTTTATTAAACCCAACTACGTACTCAATGATTACACCTAGAATAGTAGAGATAATATATCCAGTCAGCACAAGTAGCTATCAACAAGTAGAAAATCCAAATTCCAACAAATAAAAAAGTTACCATGACGATGGCGGGTAATGCCATAAGAATATAGGCCTTCAGCTATTTCAGTGTACAAATTTGCTTCCTTGACAGTGAGACAGTGAGTGTGTGAGGGGAAGAAGAAGAAGAAGAAGAAAGGTTATATTGGCGGGAGTTGTTTCTCAAGAAAGATAAATATTGGCGGGAGATGGATGTGAACCAGTGGGAGAGTGACACACGCTCAGCTTCAAGGAAAGCAGTGGTAGCATGGGCAGGGATGGGAGTCAAACACCATGACTCAATTTTTTTATCAACAATAATAATATAGCGATTAATTAGTATACTTGACTTTTATGAAAGCGAATATTTTAATTTAAGTCACATTTAAATTCCTAATTAGAGTGAAAATGAATCAACTATCACGAAAAAATGGACTATAGAGGTCTCTCGTCACATCATGTGGGATTCTCTGATAGAAGAAATATATTGTTAGGTACCAATAAATGAGAAATCCACACTTGGTTATGGTACCCTAACATGGACATGAAATTTAAAAGTCTAACTTGATACACCATCATAAATATTATAAATATTCGATTACTATCTTAACTGAACTCCAGTAAAAATTCAAGTTGTTTTATCAAATTAGCTAAGGGCCTCCATTTGAATTGATGAATATACGACTATCAGTAGTTTCATTATTCAAATTAAGAAAAGTGTTTAATAGTGATCTTAGTTTCTCTCAATGTCTCAGGTTTGAGCTCAAAAAAGTACTTAAGTTTGTTAGTTAAAATTAGGAATTCTAGTATTCTACAATGACAATTTGATAGATATTGGTTGTAGACACTTTAGTACTATTTTCATTCAAAATGTGTTTTTGTGCCATCATATAACTATGATAAAACTCCACGTATTAATCAATTATTAAATCTAGAAACAAATACATTTTAAGCAAATAATCGCAGCTTAATCTCTTTGATTAGTCCACTAAGCAAACAACTAAAACATGGAGAACACCAATATAGATTTGTATGTGTTTGTATGTGGGGAACATCAATCATATATAAGCTAGAACGACCATATATACCGGTCAAAATGTATTATTTGTTGTAGGAGAAACAATAGATAAGCAAAGCGTTGTTTTATTGATTGATAAGGAGACCTTTATATAGGCATTACATCAAGTATCCCGAATAATCAGGGATTCCCTATTTACTAAAGATACTACATATCTAGTCTAATTAGGTCAAAACACACCACAGAAGTTACGGAATTATGCTTCCTTGAACATTATTATTATTATTATTATTATTAATCATTGTTGATTACATTATTAATAGACACACATTCGCGTCCTCTTATTTCCAAACTCAGAAAATTTATATCCATACCCCAGGCGAATTGTCTAGTAAGGTCTTGTGTCCCACCAGTTACCAGGAGGATAATAGTTACAGGTGATAAAAGTTCCACCACTGTTGCAACGGACCTTGGCACAACCAATTTGGGTTGTGTTTGCCCACACCACCTGAGTATAGTGGCCGCAAACCTTGCCGGGAGCACATGTATTGGTGTTGTAGTCGTAGTTCTGCTTCTCGTCCGCCCACAGCTGCACCGCCAGTTCAATCGAGCAATCGGTATATGAATTTACGGCTAAGCATTCACCATATGGTGGATTCTTGGAATGCACCATTTCACAAGTCTCAATTTTTGAGTTGGCATAGTTTCTAGCATACTCTGCGACTGTTTTGTTCCATTTGACCGGAGGAACACCGTCGATTGCTCGGTATTTGTTGTGTTCTTCGACGAATTTTGTAGCCATATCACGAGCATACGCCGGAGAAATATGAACTGAGATTAAGGCAATGGAACAGAAGCCTAAAAGAATGAGCTTGGTGAATTCCATTTTTGGTTGATGTTATGACAAAGGATACGAGATTGCGCTTATTTATAGTGACAAATGATATAATCATTGTGAAAGGGAATGTATTGCCCCGTAGAATCATACAATTTGATGGATTAGTTTCAACATTTATGCGAAGAATGCGCTAGTCCTGAAAAGTTTCACTCAAAATAGGTGGACATCGATGCATGGAAAACCAAGAACATAATTAGTTTGTTTCCTATTTATACAGTAATACAGATATTAACAGAAACAAAAATTAAGGAAACGTTTTTCAATGAAACGACGATGATTTTACTGAGGTCTTTTTTTATCTGAAAATATCATTCGTCATGCAAGTTCAACAAAAATAGAATAACGACACACTTCCAAGGGTGGTAAAATACAATCGTGACATGGAGCACAATAAGCATTGTGAAGTAAATTGTTGCTACAGTTTAGGCCTTAAGGAGAGTAATTTGTAATCTCCTTTCAAGTGCGGCCTGGTTTCTCTCTCAACCCCAAACTCAACTAGCATCCTTCACCTCATTTCTCACAACTATGGAAGCTCAAGTTCCATGACATTGGAAGATTGACAAGTCCCTAATGCTATAAATATGCAGGTAGAGATCAAAGAGACCGATGAAGAGGAAAAAGTAGAACAAGAGAAATGGCCAAGTCTTGTATATTGTCCGAGAAGATAATGATGACACATATTGTGTCAAGATTGCCTCCAAAATCTTTGAAGAATACTACACCAATAACATATTGTACTTTGTAAAGCATAATATTCAAAACCCAGAAAGTTGAGATCCTCATCACTACTAATCCAGAGGGGTGTGAATTTAGTACATACCATCACGTACATCATCAGTCTGGCATCTAATAGGGAAACAAAATCTCTAATTGAAACAGGGAAAGGATGATTCTAAACTTGCGTTGTTAAACTTTTAAAATTAGTCAAGCAGCTCCTGCAAATATCTGCTAACCACCTTAATTACCGGCGATAATCAGTAAAGTGCCACTTTTCCAATACCCAAAACCCAGATGGCTTAGATATTGGTAGCAGACTGTTACAAGCAATGAAGCCACATATTAACGCAGACGTTCATTTTGTTTCTGATGATAAGTGGCATATTGCAATTAGACAATTCAATGTTTTAGACCTGTGGAGCAGACAATAAGGAACGACACGAGCCCGGCCAGCTGTCCCATGCAGTAACACTGGTGCTTTTGAATATCGGAAGTCATTTAAGGTAATTTTTTTAAAGCTTATGGTGGTATTAGATGTTTCAAACTACCAGAGAAGTAGAGAAAATAGACTCACAAGAATGGAAGTACACGGATGCTTAAGATCTGAAAATTCTATAGGAGAAAACTGGGTTTACAAAAGCAAACACAAAGTTTTAGTTTAGAAACCTGCTCACTTTGTGTGATAATTATTTTAAGGAAACAACGGCTGATATACAAGCCCCGTGCTAAATATATGTTTCACAGACTCACAGCTGCATTGCCCAGAAGATTGATACAACTATCCCACAGTTCAATGTCTTTAAAATACTAGGCATTGGGTGGTGTTTATCATTTGAGTGACAACAAAAACCTAAATTAGCCGTTCCTCCTAGTAACCAAGTAACACAAAACTCTGACAGAGAGTTGAGCAACGATAGTATAGCTCCTTCATTTCTTATAATTGTTGACTAATTCGGAACGTAAGAAAGGAAGCTGCTTTATTCCAAGGCATAGATTTTAGAAAACTTAATTATCTTTATTAAACCCAACTACGTACTCAATGATTACACCTAGAATAGTAGAGATAATATATCCAGTCAGCACAAGTAGCTATCAACAAGTAGAAAATCCAAATTCCAACAAATAAAAAAGTTACCATGACGATGGCGGGTAATGCCATAAGAATATAGGCCTTCAGCTATTTCAGTGTACAAATTTGCTTCCTTGACAGTGAGACAGTGAGTGTGTGAGGGGAAGAAGAAGAAGAAGAAGAAAGGTTATATTGGCGGGAGTTGTTTCTCAAGAAAGATAAATATTGGCGGGAGATGGATGTGAACCAGTGGGAGAGTGACACACGCTCAGCTTCAAGGAAAGCAGTGGTAGCATGGGCAGGGATGGGAGTCAAACACCATGACTCAATTTTTTTATCAACAATAATAATATAGCGATTAATTAGTATACTTGATTTTTATGAAAGCGAATATTTTAATTTAAGTCACATTTAAATTCCTAATTAGAGTGAAAATGAATCAACTATCACGAAAAAATGGACTATAGAGGTCTCTCGTCACATCATGTGGGATTCTCTGATAGAAGAAATATATTGTTAGGTACCAATAAATGAGAAATCCACACTTGGTTATGGTACCCTAACATGGACATGAAATTTAAAAGTCTAACTTGATACACCATCATAAATATTATAAATATTCGATTACTATCTTAACTGAACTCCAGTAAAAATTCAAGTTGTTTTATCAAATTAGCTAAGGGCCTCCATTTAAATTGATGAATATACGACTATCAGTAGTTTCATTATTCAAATTAAGAAAAGTGTTTAATAGTGATCTTAGTTTCTCTCAATGTCTCAGGTTTGAGCTCAAAAAAGTACTTAAGTTTGTTAGTTAAAATTAGGAATTCTAGTATTCTACAATGACAATTTGATAGATATTGGTTGTAGACACTTTAGTACTATTTTCATTCAAAATGTGTTTTTGTGCCATCATATAACTATGATAAAACTCCACGTATTAATCAATTATTAAATCTAGAAACAAATACATTTTAAGCAAATAATCGCAGCTTAATCTCTTTGATTAGTCCACTAAGCAAACAACTAAAACATGGAGAACACCAATATAGATTTGTATGTGTTTGTATGTGGGGAACATCAATCATATATAAGCTAGAACGACCATATATACCGGTCAAAATGTATTATTTGTTGTAGGAGAAACAATAGATAAGCAAAGCGTTGTTTTATTGATTGATAAGGAGACCTTTATATAGGCATTACATCAAGTATCCCGAATAATCAGGGATTCCCTATTTACTAAAGATACTACATATCTAGTCTAATTAGGTCAAAACACACAACAGAAGTTACGGAATTATGCTTCCTTGAACATTATTATTATTATTATTATTATTAATCATTGTTGATTACATTATTAATAGACACACATTCGCGTCCTCTTATTTCCAAACTCAGAAAATTTATATCCATACCCCAGGCGAATTGTCTAGTAAGGTCTTGTGTCCCACCAGTTACCAGGAGGATAATAGTTACAGGTGATAAAAGTTCCACCACTGTTGCAACGGACCTTGGCACAACCAATTTGGGTTGTGTTTGCCCACACCACCTGAGTATAGTGGCCGCAAACCTTGCCGGGAGCACATGTATTGGTGTTGTAGTCGTAGTTCTGCTTCTCGTCCGCCCACAGCTGCACCGCCAGTTCAATCGAGCAATCGGTATATGAATTTACGGCTAAGCATTCACCATATGGTGGATTCTTGGAATGCACCATTTCACAAGTCTCAATTTTTGAGTTGGCATAGTTTCTAGCATACTCTGCGACTGTTTTGTTCCATTTGACCGGAGGAACACCGTCGATTGCTCGGTATTTGTTGTGTTCTTCGACGAATTTTGTAGCCATATCACGAGCATACGCCGGAGAAATATGAACTGAGATTAAGGCAATGGAACAGAAGCCTAAAAGAATGAGCTTGGTGAATTCCATTTTTGGTTGATGTTATGACAAAGGATACGAGATTGCGCTTATTTATAGTGACAAATGATATAATCATTGTGAAAGGGAATGTATTGCCCCGTAGAATCATACAATTTGATGGATTAGTTTCAACATTTATGCGAAGAATGCGCTAGTCCTGAAAAGTTTCACTCAAAATAGGTGGACATCGATGCATGGAAAACCAAGAACATAATTAGTTTGTTTCCTATTTATACAGTAATACAGATATTAACAGAAACAAAAATTAAGGAAACGTTTTTCAATGAAACGACGATGATTTTACTGAGGTCTTTTTTTATCTGAAAATATCATTCGTCATGCAAGTTCAACAAAAATAGAATAACGACACACTTCCAAGGGTGGTAAAATACAATCGTGACATGGAGCACAATAAGCATTGTGAAGTAAATTGTTGCTACAGTTTAGGCCTTAAGGAGAGTAATTTGTAATCTCCTTTCAAGTGCGGCCTGGTTTCTCTCTCAACCCCAAACTCAACTAGCATCCTTCACCTCATTTCTCACAACTATGGAAGCTCAAGTTCCATGACATTGGAAGATTGACAAGTCCCTAATGCTATAAATATGCAGGTAGAGATCAAAGAGACCGATGAAGAGGAAAAAGTAGAACAAGAGAAATGGCCAAGTCTTGTATATTGTCCGAGAAGATAATGATGACACATATTGTGTCAAGATTGCCTCCAAAATCTTTGAAGAATACTACACCAATAACATATTGTACTTTGTAAAGCATAATATTCAAAACCCAGAAAGTTGAGATCCTCATCACTACTAATCCAGAGGGGTGTGAATTTAGTACATACCATCACGTACATCATCAGTCTGGCATCTAATAGGGAAACAAAATCTCTAATTGAAACAGGGAAAGGATGATTCTAAACTTGCGTTGTTAAACTTTTAAAATTAGTCAAGCAGCTCCTGCAAATATCTGCTAACCACCTTAATTACCGGCGATAATCAGTAAAGTGCCACTTTTCCAATACCCAAAACCCAGATGGCTTAGATATTGGTAGCAGACTGTTACAAGCAATGAAGCCACATATTAACGCAGACGTTCATTTTGTTTCTGATGATAAGTGGCATATTGCAATTAGACAATTCAATGTTTTAGACCTGTGGAGCAGACAATAAGGAACGACACGAGCCCGGCCAGCTGTCCCATGCAGTAACACTGGTGCTTTTGAATATCGGAAGTCATTTAAGGTAATTTTTTTAAAGCTTATGGTGGTATTAGATGTTTCAAACTACCAGAGAAGTAGAGAAAATAGACTCACAAGAATGGAAGTACACGGATGCTTAAGATCTGAAAATTCTATAGGAGAAAACTGGGTTTACAAAAGCAAACACAAAGTTTTAGTTTAGAAACCTGCTCACTTTGTGTGATAATTATTTTAAGGAAACAACGGCTGATATACAAGCCCCGTGCTAAATATATGTTTCACAGACTCACAGCTGCATTGCCCAGAAGATTGATACAACTATCCCACAGTTCAATGTCTTTAAAATACTAGGCATTGGGTGGTGTTTATCATTTGAGTGACAACAAAAACCTAAATTAGCCGTTCCTCCTAGTAACCAAGTAACACAAAACTCTGACAGAGAGTTGAGCAACGATAGTATAGCTCCTTCATTTCTTATAATTGTTGACTAATTCGGAACGTAAGAAAGGAAGCTGCTTTATTCCAAGGCATAGATTTTAGAAAACTTAATTATCTTTATTAAACCCAACTACGTACTTAATGATTACACCTAGAATAGTAGAGATAATATATCCAGTTAGCACAAGTAGCTATCAACAAGTAGAAAATCCAAATTCCAACAAATAAAAAAGTTACCATGACGATGGCGGGTAATACCATAAGAATATAGGCCTTCAGCTATTTTAGTGTACAAATTTGCTTCCTTGACAGTGAGACAGTGAGTGTGTGAGGGGAAGAAGAAGAAGAAGAAGAAGGGTTATATTGGCGGGAGTTGTTTCTCAAGAAAGATAAATATTGGCGGGAGATGGATGTGAACCAGTGGGAGAGTGACACACGCTCAGCTTCAAGGAAAGCAGTGGTAGCATGGGCAGGGATGGGAGTCAAACACCATGACTCAATTTTTTTATCAACAATAATAATATAGCGATTAATTAGTATACTTGATTTTTATGAAAGCGAATATTTTAATTTAAGTCACATTTAAATTCCTAATTAGAGTGAAAATGAATCAACTATCACGAAAAAATGGACTATAGAGGTCTCTCGTCACATCATGTGGGATTCTCTGATAGAAGAAATATATTGTTAGGTACCAATAAATGAGAAATCCACACTTGGTTATGGTACCCTAACATGGACATGAAATTTAAAAGTCTAACTTGATACACCATCATAAATATTATGAATATTCGATTACTATCTTAACTGAACTCCAGTAAAAAATTCAAGTTGTTTTATCAAATTAGCTAAGGGCCTCCATTTGAATTGATGAATATACGACTATCAGTAGTTTCATTATTCAAATTAAGAAAAGTGTTTAATAGTGATCTTAGTTTCTCTCAATGTCTCAGGTTTGAGCTCAAAAAAGTACTTAAGTTTGTTAGTTAAAATTAGGAATTCTAGTATTCTACAATGACATTTTGATAGATATTGGTTGTAGACACTTTAGTACTATTTCATTCAAAATGTGTTTCTGGGCCATCATATAACTATGATAAAACTCCACGTATTAATCAATTATTAAATCTAGAAACAAATACATTTTTAGCAAATAATCGCAGCTTAATCTCTTTGATAAGTCCACTAAGCAAACAACTAAAACATGGAGAACACCAATATAGATTTGTATGTGTTTGTATGTGGGGAACATCAATCATATATAAGCTAGAACGACCATATATACCGGTCAAAATGTATTATTTGTTGTAGGAGAAACAATAGATAAGCAAAGCGTTGTTTTATTGATTGATAAGGAGGTCTTTATATAGGCATTACATCAAGTATCTCGAATAATCAGGGATTCCCTATTTACTAAAGATACTACATATCTAGTCTAATTAGGTCAAAACACACCACAGAAGTTACAGAATTATGCTTCCTTGAACATTATAATTATTATTATTATTATTAATCAATGTTGATTACATTATTAACAGACACACATTCGCGTCCTCTTATTTCCAAACTCAGAAAATTTATATCCATACCCCAGGCGAATTGTCTAGTAAGGTCTTGTGTCCCACCAGTTACCAGGAGGATAATAGTTACAGGTGATAAAAGTTCCACCACTGTTGCAACGGACCTTGGCACAACCAATTTGGGTTGTGTTTGCCCACACCACCTGAGTATAGTGGCCGCAAACCTTACCGGGAGCACATGTATTGGTGTTGTAGTCGTAGTTCTGCTTCTCGTCCGCCCACAGCTGCACCGCCAGTTCAATCGAGCAATCAGTATATGAATTTACGGCTAAGCATTCACCATATGGTGGATTATTGGAATGCACCATTTCACAAGTCTCAATTTTTGTGTTGGCATAGTTTCTAGCATACTCTGCGACTGTTTTGTTCCATTTGACCGGAGGAACACCGTCGATTGCTCGGTATTTGTTGTGTTCTTCGACGAATTTTGTAGCCAGATCACGAGCATACGCCGGAGAAATATGAACTGAGATTAAGGCAATGGAACAGAAGCCTAAAAGAATGAGCTTGCTGAATTCCATTTTTGGTTGATGTTATGACAAAGAATACGAGATTGCGCTTATTTATAGAGACAAATGATATAATCATTGTGAAAGGGAATGTATTGCCCCGTAGAATCATACAATTTGATGGATTAGTTTCAACATTTATGCGAAGAATGCGCTAGTCCTGAAAAGTTTCACTCAAAATAGGTGGACATCGATGCATGGAAAACCAAGAACATAATTAGTTTGTTTCCTATTTATACAGTAATACAGATATTAACAGAAACAAAAATTAAGGAAACGTTTTTCAATGAAACGACGATGATTTTACTGAGGTCTTTTTTTATCTGAAAATATCATTCGTCATGCAAGTTCAACAAAAATAGAATAACGACACACTTCCAAGGGTGGTAAAATACAATCATGACATGGAGCACAATAAACATTGTGAAGTAAATTGTTGCTACAGTTTAGGCCTTAAGGAGAGTAATTTGTAATCTCCTTTCAAGTGCGGCCTGGTTTCTCTCTCAACCCCAAACTCAACTAGCATCCTTCACCTCATTTCTCACAACTATGGAAGCTCAAGTTCCATGACATTGGAAGATTGACAAGTCCCAAATGCTATAAATATGCAGGTAGAGATCAAAGACACCGATGAAGAGGAAAAAGTAGAACAAGAGAAATGGCCAAGTCTTGTATATTGTCCGAGAAGATAATGACGACACAGATTGTGTCAAGATTGCCTCCAAAATCTTTGAAGAATACTACACCAATAACATATTGTACGTACTTTGTAAAGCATAATATTCAAAACCCAGAAAGTTGAGATCCTCATCACTACTAATCCAGAGGGGTGTAGAATTTAGTACATACCATCACGTACATCATCAGTCTGGCATCTAATAGGGAAACAAAATCTCTAATTGGAACAGGGAAAGGATGATTCTAAACTTGCGTTGTTAAACTTTTACAATTAGGTAAGCAGCTCCAGCAAATATCTGCTAACCACCTTAATTACCGGCGATAATCAGTAAAATGCCACTTTTCCAATACCCAAAACCCAGATGGCTTATATATTTGTAGCAGACTGTTACAAGCAATGAAGCCACATATTAACCTAGACGTTCATTTTGTTTCTGATGATAAGTGGCATATTGCAATTAGACAATTCAATGTTTTAGACCTGTGGAGCAGACAATAAGGAACGACACGAGCCCGGCTAGCTGTCCCATGCAGTAACACTGGTGCTTTTGAATATCGGAAGTCATTTAAGGTGATTTTTTTAAAGCTTATGGTGGTATTAGATGTTTCAAACTACCAGAGAAGTAGAGAAAATAGACTCACAAGAATGGAAGTACACGGAGGCTTAAGATCTGAAAATTCTATAGGAGAAAACTGGGTTTACAAAAGCGAACACAAAGTTTTAGTTTAGAAACCTGCTCACTTTGTGTGATGATTATTTTAAGGAAACAACGGCTAATATAGAAGCCCCGTGCTAAATATATGTTTCACAGACTCACAGCTGCATTGCCCAGAAGATTGATACAACTATCCCACAGTTCAATGTCTTTTAAATACTAGGCATTGGGTGGTGTTTATCATTTGAGTGGCAACAAAAACCTAAATTAGCCGTTCCTCCTTGTAACCAAGTAACACAAAACTCTGGCCGAGAGTTGAGCAACGATGGTATAGCTCCTTCATTTCTTATAATTGTTGACTAATTCGGAACGTAAGAAAGGAAGCTGCTTCATTCCAAGGAATAGATTTTAGAAAACTTAATTATCTTTATTAAACCCAACTACGTACTCAATGATTACACCTAGAATAGTAGAGATAATATATCCAGTTAGCACAAGTAGCTATCAATAAGTAGAAAATCCAAATTCCAACAAATAAAAAAGTTACCATGACGATGGCGGGTACTGCCATAAGAATATAGGCCTTCAGCTATTTCAGTGTACAAATTTGCTTTCTTGGTAGTGAGACAGTGAGTGTGTGAGGGGAAGAAGAAGAAGAAGGGTTATATTGGCGGGAGTTGTTTCTCAAGAAAGATAAATATTGGCGGGAGATGGATGTGAACCAGTGGGAGAGTGACACGCGCTCAGCTTCAAGGAAAGCAGTGGTAGCATGGGCGGCAGGGATGGGAGTCAAACACCATGACTCAATTTTTTTATCAACAATAATAATATAGCGATTAATTAGTATAATTGATTTTTATGAAAGCGAATATTTTAATTTAAGTCACATTTAAATTCCTAATTAGAGTGAAAATGAATCAACTATCACGAAAAAATGGACTATAGAGGTCTCTCGTTACATCATGTGGGATTCTCTGATAGAAGAAATATATTGTTAGGTACCAATAAATGAGAAATCCACACTTGGTTATGGTACCCTAACATGGACATGAAATTTAAAAGTCTAACTTGATACACCATCATAAATATTATGAATATTCGATTACTATCTTAACTGAACTCCAGTAAAAAATTCAAGTTGTTTTATCAAATTAGCTAAGGGCCTCCATTTGAATTGATGAATATACGACTATCAGTAGTTTCATTATTCAAATTAAGAAAAGTGTTTAATAGTGATGTTAGTTTCTCTCAATGTCTCAGGTTTGAGCTCAAAAAAGTACTTAAGTTTGTTAGTTAAAATTAGGAATTCTAGTATTCTACAATGACATTTTGATAGATAGTGGTTGTAGACACTTTAGTACTATTTTCATTCAAAATGTATTTCTGGGCCATCATATAACTATGATAAAACTCCACGAAATATGTTTTCAAACAAGAAAAGGAAAATGTAAAATTGTTGCTCTTTTATGTTCTAAATCGAATGAGTTTGTATAAATATATAGCAGGCTCTATGTATGTGTTCATGCTTGCCGTGACTTCGTTCTATATATATATATATATATATATATATATATATATATATATATATATATATATATATATATGGATACTAACAGTCTGCATCTTGTCATGTCAGAACTTAGAAAACGACCTCTTCACGTAATGGCCATTATGGCTTATGATCAACACTTTGGCTATTGCCTTCATTCAGTAAAATAAAAGATTATTTATGGAGTTATCAATTTCAACATGACCCAATAACACAACTAGAAACTCGTACGAAATAAAGCGGGTTGACCCCACAATTAAAAAATGAGTAAGTAGCGGGTTGATCCACCAACTAACCTGCATGACACGTTTAATAATGAAACATGCGTACACAGACTATTTAAAAGGTAAAACATATGTATATAAGGTTTTACTAAGCCTTTTTTCATTTTGAACTAAGATTACCGATTATACAATGAACTTTTTTCGTTTGAATTTTGTTTAAATCAATAATTTAATCCAACACGACACAATTTATTTATTAAATGGGTTAAACTGTTTAGAAACAGGTAATCCGTTTAATAATTAAGTTGTGTTTGAGGTTAATTTTTTGACACCATTATTAAATGGGTTGAGTTTGGGCTTATATTACATGACAGGACATGAACCTAACCCGACAAAGCCTTGTAGTGACCACTAAATGTGATAGTTCTTGGCAAATGTTATGAAAAAAAAATGTAATGTATTATGGTTTGCTTAATGTATTGGTCCAAGTTTTCAAGAATATAGTTCTACTGTTCTACATCATGATTTTCATTGTTACAAGTTGAGGCAGAAAAAGTGGTGTCTTATCTTTTTTTAATCAAAAAAACCAACGAAGACTTAATTTAGTATTGTTTTTTGAGATAAATAATCACTTATAATTATAATTATGAGTTGATTATAATATATTTAATAAATTTTTTATAAGACGCTTATTTATAAAAGGGAAAATGGCTGGTTTGCTCACTAAAGTATGCCACATTCTAAACTTTGCTCACTGAAGTTTGTCCAATATCACTTTGCTCACTATCGAATTACACTTGTATTCACTTTGATCACTCCGTCTAAATCAGACGTTAAAATTTTGCTTATGCCGTTAAAAACAATGACACGTGCCACTCATGTGCAAATCTTAAGGACATTTTGGGAAAATATGTGTATACTCTTCTTCTTCATCTTGTTCATCTTCTCCACGACGCCGAGGAGGGGTAGTCATTTCATGGATGCTGCTGATGAGTTTAGCCCCAAAAAGAGAAATGGGTTCTAGTCGTTTCTCTACCACCACCACAAAACCTCCAAGAAAATAGACAACAAGAGCTTCCGTGACAACTCCAAGATTAGTTCCTCTTCTTCCTTCGCATCTTCGGCCACCACAACAACAGCAGCTGGGAGAGACAAGTCTTTGGGTTCTTCTTCTCTAAGGAATAAAACCGAAACCTCGGTGGGTGAAGTTGAAGACGATAGCAGCCCCAACAGCCAAGCCACAGCTTCAGCTTCTTCGTTTGAACGAAAGGTCTCCAGATCCAGATCTGTGGGCTGCGGCAGCCGAAGCTTCTCCGGCGACTTCTTCGAGCGGATCTCGACCGGTTTCGGCGATTGCACTCTCAGAAGGGTCGAGTCTCAAAGAGAAGGCAAGCCAAAGCACTCGTCATCTTCAGCAGTTCGCAACGGCGCCGAGCGTGTCAGATGTGGCGGGCTTTTCAGTGGGTTCATGATGACTTCATCTTCTTCATCGTCCACGTCGTCCTCGTATTGGGTCTCCTTAAGATTTGCCCAAGATGACTATACAGTGGAAACCACCGTTGCTGTTGGCCTGAGCATTATTGCCTTGCATATTGGTGGCCATTTCAGAAGAGAAGCTCTGCACTGAAGTACCGTACTCAGCTTCTCGACTCTCCTGTACCAGGAGAGCAGGAGAGTCGAGAAGCTCGGCGGGGCTCATGCCAGGTGGGATGGCGAAGTAGGAAGAAGGAGAGACGGAGGGAGGCGAAATGGGGAGCTGGGGAGGCGGGAGTGACTTGAACTTGGGGACACCCGACCCGGTACGCTCGGCAATACGATCGGAAAGCCCGTACCCGGAGTTTCGGGTCGGGTTGGTTGAGGTGGGTTCGGGGGCGGAGGACAAGAGGTCGGAGAAGGAGGTGGTCATGAAGGGGTGAGTGGAGAAGGTGAAGTTGGAAGGGTGGGAGTTCGCTGAGGTGTCTAGGCTTCCGGGAGAGGAGGCCATGAAAAGGAAGAGGGAGGTAGGTTTAGTAAAGAGAGAGCTTGGGATGAAACTATGAATACATAAATAAGAGAGACGAGGAGGAAGTTCCCAAAATGTCCTAAAGATTTGCACATGAGTGGCACGTGTCATTGTTTTTAACGGCAGAAGCAAAATTTTAACGTCTGATTTAGACGGAGTGATCAAAGTGAATACAAATGTAATTCGATAGTGAGCAAAGTGATATTGGACAAACTTTAGTGAGCAAAGTTTAGAATGGGGCATACTTTAGTGAGCAAACCAGCCATTTTCCCTTTATAAAATAATATTACTTATTTATAACTCAGTTTCTTTATATTTGATTTTTTCACGTCAATACCCAAACTAAGTGACATAGAAGCACCCCTGAAATTATACAGACTGCCGATATTGCCCTCAACTTTGTTACGTGTCATGTTCCTATTAGAGAGCCTGACCATTCCAATGGTCAGCTTTGTTCTTCTCCAGTTTGCACTGTTATTGTCTTGAATAAGTTTCTGAATCAAAAATGGTGGGGGCTTTCAGAGTTCTAAGCAAGTCCCTCAGACATTACAATCCCAAAGCCTCTATCTTTCCAGACAATTCCCTCACTCCCACACTCAACCAATGGCTTCACCAAACTCGCTGCACTCTGATTCTAGAGTCAGCACCCTCCGACTCAGTCATCCTCCGCAGGCTCTCCGATGCCGCCAGTGAGTCTGTTCGCGTCGGTTTTGACACCTGTCGAACTATCAACACGTGGGGGTGGCGGACGTAAGTTTCAGTCCTGGTGCGAGCGTGCCAGTACCTTTGGGTTAGGTACAACCTTGGTGGCGGATGACGTCTGGCGAGCGAATCAACCTTGGCGAACGGATGATTCTGGCGAACGTGTTCGTCTGCTCCCTGCTACTTGACTTCTTGATCAAGCAACTGTACGCGGGCATTGACAGACCGGCGTAAGGGCTCGAACAAGACCTAAGTAAACAATTACTATGATTTTTCCTCAACCTTTCGGTAGATTGAGATATCTTACTTCGATCCTGGGATGCAAAGCAGAGCTATGTATCAAGACCGCGGATGGCGTTCGTCCAACCTTTTAGCAGATTGGGAAAGACTGTTACCGGGGTAACGACTCGATTTGTCACAAGGTGTGACGACTGACACTGGGTGCTTCAGCGAACGCAGACACGACGCAAGTTTGCAGCACTGATCGGCGCGAGTAGGCGACTTCGATTGGTGCAGGTGTGCTGGGACGTGCAGATGCTGGAAGCGATAGGTCTTAGCGATGCTTCGACACGAATGCAAGGCACTTTCGACAACGGCGGCAAGCGAGGTTGCGGCAAGGTTGGAAGAGTGGTTGCTTGCGGTTGGTGGAAGGCAGTTCGCGTAAGATTGCTCCGGAGAGGCTTGCAAGATTTGCAGGGCAAAAGCTTGTAGTTGTATGGTTGAGAACCCTTTTTACGTTGTCCTAGAGTTCTTTATATAGTGATCTCAAAACCCCAAATACATATGTAACCAGCATATGGATTCTGACATCGAATAGGATTGTATTTGTTAAATCAACTCCAAGTCAGACTTGAAGAAGGACTCCAAAGCTTTTCCCAGACAGAAACTGATTTAAATGAAATCAGATTACCCGCCAATGGATAACCCTACGGGCCCCAGCCCAAAGTCCTGGATAAATGTTAATTTAGGCCCAAATATTGCCCCCCAGCCTTCGAAATTAAAAGCCCATTGAAATTGAAGAAGGCTGAGAAAGCCCACTCGGACTTGTTTAAAAATCTGATGAACACGTCGTTCCCTCTAACCGATGCAACTTTACCAAATTGAGCTCAAGCGACTGTTCAATAAACCCTAAACCGCTTCAAATCGTACTGATTCAAAAATCCAGGTTGAAACTGAGCTCCAAGACTTCTGTGATCCCAGCACGACGCCATCAGAAGACAAAGACTGAGCTCTTGTACTTGAAGACGAAAATAGCTAGGCTAAGTTTCGAAATGTTCGAATTTTCTTTTATGCCCCCCGAGTAAATTGGGCTTGCCTTGTAACATCCATTTTTTGATGATATTGGATAAGTGTTCCTTAACCAACCCATACGCGAGGCCCAGACCTATCTGGCCCGTTTTGCATAGCCTTAATTAGTCCTTATCAAGAACTGTCAATTTTTCAGGATATGGTCAACAGTCAAACTGGCATTTAAAACTTGTGATTCCCCGTGCTACAAACGGTTGAGGACCATAAAAATCTTCATTATTTTGACAAGACCGATGATATGAAACCCTAATACGTCCCAGCCGTTGGATTTCACACACTATTCGCTATAAAACGAAGCCCTTAGTATCGAAACTAAGATCATCTCTTCTATGTTCAATATGTCTATCTCCTTCTCCAGTCTTTCTACCAAGCCTCTATGGCTTCCTGAGTCTTTTCCTCCAGATCTTATGGAGATGTTTGTCAAAACACCTTGAGTCGCATAGTCTGGTATTAAATATGTTCTAAGTCGCATAGTCTGATATTATGCCCCTTGGAGAACATGGAATACGGATAGAATCTCCAAAAGAAAGAGCTCTTCTATTGTTCTCCGGGGTATAATAGCTGCTGGTGACTTAGAACCCATCCGCCATCATGACGGTCACTTTCCTTCTGTGATCTCTCAGGATCCTGTTAGTGACCAGAGGTGACCGTCGGTTGGCATCCACATCCTCATCCCTTCGCTCTTCTCTCAACCTTCAAGGCCTTCCCTTTGAGGTAAGGTTCCAAATAAAGGTATTGGTGGATGAAGAAACTTACGGGATGGTGAAAGCGATGAGGATTGGAGCAGGAGATCAGAGGAGGAACGATACACGTCCACCCCCAAAAGAATCTGTGAAACAGATCCTCTTCTCTCTTTCGTTCAAGAAATTTAGAAGTATAGGATTTTATGTAATTTTGTACTTGTAAAGCTCTTGACCGCAAAGTCATTCTCGAAATAGAATCAATAAAATTATATCATATTGACCTTGTCGAAAAACAAAAAAATTGCTTAAAATTTGCTGTTTTCCGTGTTGAATGAACAAAAACTGTTGAAAATGAAAATTGTTGAAAACCATAAGCATTAATTCTCAATCCAACTAAGTAAACGAACCTTAGACAGATTCATAACAAAGAAAGCAAACTACAAAACTAATGAACCTTGAACAGATTCATAGTCTAAATTGTGTAAATATCATTGGCGATCTGCACCACTAACGGACTGAATCGCTAAATCTTCTATGAAGAGTATCCCTTGTATTGCCCCCCTAGTAACCTTAGGCTGAGGCGAAGTATGCTGCCAAAGCCAAGGGGACTAAGGCAGAGTGTTGGTGTATTGATAGGAGGTCTTCAAGTCGAAGTTTGCCCCCCGGTCTCGACCGTAGCGAGTGGCTCTTCATATTCCCAAACGCTAGGGAAGTACTTCTTAAGGTGGCGCCCATTAATGGGGTTACGATGGACCTCACCCTCCAAATCTCTAAGTTGATAAGCACCTTTGCCAATAATCCGATCAATGACAAAGGGGCCCTCCCATTTGGGAGACCATTTACCACGTCCAGTATCTCGTTCGCCAAAGGGAAGCACGGCCTTCCAGACCAAATCGCCTTCACCATAAGACTTACCCTTAGTTCTTTTGTCGTAAGCTCTGGCGACCTTTTTCTTTTCCAAGACGATGTTCTGTAAAGCGTCTAATCGCTGCTCATCGAGATCTTCATGTTCTTGAAACATCGCCTGAACGTAGTCATCTCCAATTAATTGATGCTGCTCGTGAACTCGGAGAGAGCGAACATTGATTTCCAAAGGAAGAACAGCATCATGGCCAAACATCAAGGCATAAGGAGTAGTGCCTGTAGGAGTTCGTTTGGACGTACGATATGCCCAAAGAGTATTGTTTAACTCCGTGTGCCAAGTCCGAGGATTATCCACTAGCATTTTTTGATGATAGAAATAATTACCTTATTGCTAGCTTCAGCTTGGCCGTTCGATTGAGCGTATTACGGCGAAGAGTGCAAAAACTGAATGCCATAATCTTGAATGAACGTCTGCGTACTCTCTGCCATGAACGCTGCCCCCCTGTCCGCCACGATACATTCAGGGATGCCATAACGGCAAATGATATTCTGAAAAATAAAGCGAATGACCGTTGCTGCGTCACAATTTCGAACAGGGATAGCCTCCACCCATTTGGTGAAGAAGTCTGTGCCAATCAGCAAGTACTTATGTTGGAGAGAAGAGTTCGGATGGATTTCCCCAACAAAGTCAAGTGCCCAACCCCTAGCTGGCCAAGGTTTGATGATAGGTTGCATTGGGATATTAGGAATCCATTGAACCGGTCCATGAATCTGGCAATCAACACAGCCTTGGGCAAAGCTGATGCAGTCTTTAAGGATAGATGGCCAAAAATTACCATAACGGCGGATTAACCACCTCATCTTTGATCCGCTTTGGTGCGAATCACATACGCCCAGATGGACTTCGCGCATTAGCCTTTTGGCTTCTACGCCAAAGACACATCTGAGGTCGACGCCTTCCTCGCCCCGGCGAAGCAACTCATCACCCTTAAGTAGGTAATTTGTAGCTAAATACCTGGTTCGCCGTTCGGATAGGGCAGAAGGATCTTGTAAATATGTAATGATCGGTTGCCGCCAATCAACATCAATAGTGTCGAGAGTAGCAACCAACCAATCGCCTCGCTGTTCCTTTCGTGCAGCAAAAGATGGTAGCGTCCTGCGTTCTACTTTCAAGATGCGTTCCGTGACGCCGTTGGCAAGAGTTATGCCAGTGGCGAGCTGTGCCAACTCGTTGGCTGCAAAGTTCTTTTCACGAGGGACGTAGTCGAGCACCACGTCAACAAATTGGTCTAACAACTCTGATGCTCGCTCCCAATAATGTATTAGGTGATAAGATACGCATTTATAGTCGCCTAACAACTGCTTGATGATTAGGAGAGAGTCACCATATACTTCGATCTCTTTGGGGTCCATATCCAGTAATAACTCCAAACCAATAATAAGGGCTTCATATTCAGCCTGGTTGTTTGTGCAAGTCCACTCCAACTGAAAAGAATAAGAATGGCTTATCCCTGATGGACTCTGGATGCAAATTCCTGCACCCGCCAAAGAGTGTGTGCTGCTTCCATCAAAGTATAGAATCCATGGTACCGTACCGACCATGTTGACAAAAGGAACAGGATCCTCAACCGATTCGTCTAAAGGATGATGAAGTAGGAAATCGGTGACCGCTTGACCCGTCATTGCCTTGAGCGGTGCATATTGCAATGAGAATTCAGAAAGAGCCAAGACCCACTTACCAATCCTACCCCTCAAGATAGGTCGAGTAAGCATGTATTTGACCAAGTCTGTTTGGGCTACCACAATGGTAGTAAAGGAAAGCATATAGTGACGAAGTTTGGTCGCTGCAAAATACAACGCTAAACAGAGACGCTCGATAGGAGAGTACCTTGTTTCTGCATCTAAAAGGGTTCTACTGAGATAAGAAACCGCGGGTATTCGACTTTCTTACCCTCTGTCGTAGTTTCATCCTGAGCCAAAAGCCCGGCAACAAAATTGTTAGATGCAGAAATGTATAACTTGAGTGGGATCCCCGGTTTTGGCAGTCGTAATACTGGCGGACTGGCCAAATATTCCTTGATCTTGTCGAACGCCGCTTGATGCTCGGGTCCCCAAACAAAGTGTTCATCCTTCTTGAGTCACAATAAAGGAGAGAAAGGAGCAATTTTCCCAGCTGAATTAGAGATGAAGCGTCGAAGAAAATTTATTTTGCCCAGCAAACTTTGAAGCTCCTTCTTGTTCCGAGGCGCCGGGGCGTCTAAAACAGCTTGTGCTTTGTCTCCGGCCACCTCAATACCTCTGTCATGTACCACGAAGCCAAGGAAATCACCAGCACGAACCCCAAAAATGCACTTTGCTGGATTCATTTTAAGCTGATGCTTCCTCATCTGCGTAAAGACAGCGCGCAGATGACCAATATGGTCTAACCTGGATTTAGACTTAACCACCACGTCGTCAATGTAAACTTCTAAAATGACGCCAAGGATGTCATGAAAGATTAAGTTCATAGCACGCTGATACGTAGCCCCCACATTGGTTAGGCCAAATGGCATGCTAAGATATTCAAAGGCTCCAGCAAAGCCTGGGCAACAAAACGCAGTCTTGTGAATGTCCGGCTCGTAAATTGGTATTTGATGATAACCGGCTGTGCCATCCATGAATGATAACATTTCGTGCCCTGCAACTGCATCCACCAAAAGATCTGCAATAGGCATAGGGTATATATCCTTTGGTGAAGCAGCATTGAGATCTCTGTAATCAACACAGACCCTGATTTTGCCGTTCTTTTTCTTAACAGGAACCATATTCGCCAACCACTGTGTATATTGGGCTGGACGGATGATTCCTGCATCCACCATACTCTGAACTTCCTTCTTGACCGCCATAGCAGTTTCGGCGTTCATTCGCCTTTGTTCTTGCCGAACAGGCCTGGCGCCGTCCCGAATAGGTAGTCGATGGCACACCAAATCCTTGGACAATCCAGGCATATCCTGATACTTTTCCGCGAAGCAATCCTTGAATTCTTGCAATAAATTGATTAATTGCTACCTCAATTCTAGTTCCAGCTGCTGACTAATCTCAACCTCTAAAGGTTCCTCAGGTGTACCAAGATTAATCTTCTCCACTGGGTTACGTACCTTGGGCGGAGTATCGTCTAAAGCAGCTGGTGCTGGTGGAATGGGTTCTACTTCTTCAGTAGTGATGACGTCGTCTTCATCGATACACTCAACTAGAGCGACCGTATCCGAAGCTAACTGCTCAGCTCTAAACATTGCCAGTCGCTGTAGTAAAGAGATTACAGGTTCTGTCTCCTCAGCTGTAAAACTGTCAATCATGTTGACAAGTGGTTGAAAATCGATGGAAACAGGCCGAGAACAGTCTGCCTGAGCCTGAGCTAATCCCCACCGTGTTAAGTCAGTGGAGGTCACCCCTAGCGGACGACCCTTACTATCCACCCCATCAATCACAAGAGGACGCATAGTGCTGTAGTAATAATCTGACTCCAAAGTATTAGTTGCTATAGAAAAGGGGCGTTCATCCGCCTTGATTAGAACTGGTTCATCGGAAGCTGGGTCCCACATGAGCATCTCCTGATGTAGTGAAGATGGGACTGAATATGTTTTATGGATCCAGTCACGTCCTAAAATCATTGAATATGGGACTGTAGTCTCCGTCACGAAAAGACCCTGGCAAGCATTGGAAGGTCCGATCTTAACCCTGAGCACGAGGAAGCCAGCCGTTTGAGCCACAGCACCGGCAAACCCTCTCACCTTAATAGAAGAATTCTGGATCTTGTCTGCGGGAATCTGAAGTCGCTCTACAGTACTAAGTGTAATAACACTCACCCCCGCACCATTATCGACGAGGATTCTGTTGACCTGAACACCCTCCACCTCTGCTGTAACGTAGAGAGGTCTGAGATGTTGAGTCATTGTAAACGTGGGCTTAGTAAAAGTCATGTGCGAACTATCCAAATCAGCGACCCTTTCATGGTCACTATGTGTTGGTGAGGAATTCAAATCCTCGTTGGCGGGAAGAGCTTCCTCGTCTGACGCTGGAATGAGACAAACCGGCTTGTCCGCCGCCTCCTCTTGTATAAAATACGCAGTAGGAATTGGCTTAGACAAAGCATAACTAGAAGATAATATGAAAACCATATTACAATCCAGAATTGGTTCATCCCCATCTGTAAAACTTTCTTCGTCCTCCAGCATCTCATCATCCGCGTCTGGCATGTCTCTATCAACCCCTGACGAGCTCGTAGGCGCTTTAGCCTGAGACGTTATAAGAGCTGCCTCGGCTTGCTTCACCGCGAATTCGGTCTTCAATTGCTGAGCTACGAACCGAGGGAAAGGCTGATCACCTTGTTGACTGACAGCCTTTTGACCCGTGGGAACTTGAGTTGTCTTAGCTGATGATCTGCTAAGGGCTGGAGTAGATCCTTGAGTTTCTGGTTGTATGTCAAGGACCTTAGTAGTTATTGATGTAGAAACTGCTGTCATCCCCTTAGGATGCCATTTCAGAATGACAAAATCTGTCTTCTCTGTTTTGTCAGAGGTTGATTGGACAGACTTAGGTTTTGGTGGAACCTCAACGGCTGAACTCAGAGGTAGCCTTTCTGGAGAAAATGCTAGCTTCCTGCGAGGAGTTTTCTGAGGTGCACCATCTGCAGCTGTAGGATGCGCAATCCTTTCGTGAACATTCCTCCTTCGAGTTGGCGATTTCTCCTCCTTCCGTGCCCGACGAGAATCAATATAAGTCTTAGACTTATAACGTTTATAGGCGTCACGTACGTGCTCCACAGGCATGGAGAGTTCGTCAGGAGTCACCTTCCCTTTGTTCAAAGCCTCTAAAGTCCTTCTCGCCTTACCATACCGCTTTTGAACATTCCTAGTTGGAGGGACTGGTTCCTCTATGATTGGCTTAGTTCCTGAAGGTCCAGGATCTTGCTGGGACCTCGCTGGAGTAGCGAAGGCTGCTGTCTCCTGGTGATGATATTTCGTCCGCTTGGGGTCATCAAACCTAGAGCGAATCGGCCATGGAGGATTTCGCTTGGCCGTCGCGAGGGCCTTTGCCGTTGCCTCCTCTAGCGCCTTCATCAGCTCTTCATGGGTAAGAGGTATTCGACAATTTATCTTACAATCAAGGCATAGCTGAGCCCTAGGTATCGTTATCAGTTCTTCCTCGACTGGTGGATTAACTTGCTTGTCCGCTCGCGAGGTGCTATTGGGTTTGTCCTGATCGATGGCATTTACCCAAAAATGCTGAAAGGTCACCACCGCGCTATTATCAAACTGGAGGAAACCCTCATTCAACCAATCCTGGATTTGATCCTTCAAACCAATGCATGTAGATGTGCTATGATCGTTTGACCGGTGAAAAGCACAATGGGATCCGTCTGACCCATCCTGCTAATGTTGCACCAGCATGAAGTCAGGAGCAACCATCCCCTTTTGGCTCAAAGCTTGCCAAATTTCCAACGCCTTATTCGCGTTGTAAGTATAGGTCTGGAATTTAGAACCCTGTTGACCAGGTTCCAGTTCGCTACCTTCATAAGGAATCAGAGAAACCATATTCACATCTGGAAAGGGTTTAGTCTCTATCCATGTAGGTTCCTTCGGAACGTCCATCGCCATGAGTTTATCGTTAATCCAAGTCTGGATTTGGTCTTTGAGCTTAACACAGTCCTTAGTATAATGATTAGTCATGTTGTGGAAACTGCAGTACTTCTTACCTGCCATGTACTCTGGCTTGGGTATGAAACCGCCCTCGTGCTGGAGCCGTCCTTGTTTAAACAATTCGTTGAGGATCTCCGGTGCTTGATGAGCATTATAGGTATATTTCTCGAAAGCGGACTTCAAAGACAAAGAAGCCATAATCTTAATAGGGTCCTTAGCGAACCGCACACTTTTCGGTTGTAGGGGTTGGCGACCCAACACCTCTACAACCGCTACGTTTCCTTCATCATTGGTATCATTAACCCAAGTGACCGTTGGCGCTGGTTCAGCATCTATAGTCGCCACCGTTTTGGTAACAGGAGGAACATTTGTCTTAGGTTTTAAAGTACCTGGAAAATATGATAGTGGGATGCCTTTTCTCTTACTGGTCTGAGCCCTTGTTTGGTCGAGGAAGTGCTGATGTTTGGCTAACCTATTAGTTAAGTCAGCCATATTCGTCACATACACTTGCTGGAAGTGCGCCTGGATATCTGGCTCGAGCCCCGCGATTGCCAGCTCGACCGTGGTCTCTTCCGTCAGCCTATCTCTGCATTTGGCTCGCAGGAGTTTAAAGCGCTTCAGATAGTCGATGGCAGACTCGTCAGGCTCTTGGTTAATATCCGCCAGAACCTTAATGGTTATCTTAGCTTCGACAACCCACTACCAGAAAAGGGGTTATAGCCGACGACGCCATCTCGTCGGCCGTTTTCATTAAATCGTCGGCTATAGTCATAGCCGACGATACTTCGTCGGCTATTCTCTCGTCGGGAATGCGCCGTCGGCTATAGTATAGCCGACGACACTGAGGGTAAGTCGTCGGCTTATAAAACACGCGGTATAGCCGACGAATAAAGCGTCGTCGGCTATACTTCGAACATTGCCGACGACAGGATCGTCGGCTTCAACAATTACGTAATTGCCCCTAACCCGGAAGTATAGCCGACGATAGTGTCGTCGGCTATACTTCCGGCATAGCCGACGACACTATCGTCGGCTATACTTCCGGCATAGCCGACGAATTAATCGTCGGCCATAACAATCGCCGGTACCAGGAACGGCTTTTTTTTGCCGGAAGCCGGGAGGGTATAGCCGACGAAATATGGCCCATTTCGTCGGCTATAACCCCTAAATATTTAAAAAAAATTAAAAATTTAACTCGGGCCCAATTTCACTTCGTCTTCGGTTTGGCTGCAGAAAATCCACAAACAAACATCCAAATATCCAACAAATATCCACATCAATCAATCCCTAATATCCTACCTACTGTACAAATTAACCCCCTAGCTAACTAGTCATCTACTCATCATCACCCCCTAAACGCGTAGCGTCGTCGACCGGATCGTTCGAGTTCCGGTGGCTATGGCTATCCTGATCACCTGGCGTACTCCGATGCGGGTGGGGAGTGGGGACGACGAACTGGGGCATCTGTGGCGGAGGCGGGGGCTGGAGTCCAGCCTGCTGGGCCTCCCAAGATAGCTGCATCCATCGGTACATCTCCGCCACAGATGCGTCTCTGGCCTGCTGCGCCGAAGCCTCCGCGGCCCTCGCCAACTCCGCCTGCTCGAGCGCCTCCACCGCCCTCGCCAACTCCGCCTGAGTCCTCTGCAGCTGCGTCTGCAAATCTCCTCTCGTCGAAGCCGCACGCTGCGTGCTGGGATTCGCCGGCATGTACTTGAGAACCCCATCTCCCGCCGCGCCTAGGCCTCTCTGGTAGAAGTAGTTGTTGCCCGTCCCCACCGCCGCGTGCATGATCTGAGAGGCCAAGCGCGGCTCAAGGGTGTCGATCGTGGAGTTTGCCTCCACGATCGCCTCGTCGGACGCCCCTTCCCCCAGGGTGTCTCGCGCGATCCCGAAGGTGATCGCGTCGGTCTCCGCATCTATTTCCGCCTAATTGACAAGAAAATATAATAAACGAATTAATAAAAAAAATATATAAATTAATTTAATGAAACACTTTTATTGAATATGGGCGAATACTTACCACTTGGTCGGGACGCCCCGGATACATCTGCACATGAATCCACGACAACGGCCTCAGCGGTCGGTCCCTCCTCGCCATCTCTGCCCACTGCCTCCAGGAGCGGGCGCCGCCGTGGTGGGGGTGCTCGTTCCTCTTGCGGTTGTCGCTGTTCGTCTTCGAGATTTTCTGTATTATAAGAACAAACATATAAACGCAAATATAAATTAGTAACTAAATTAAAATATTAGGAACTAACCAAAATAAAATTATTAACTAATTTAGTTACTAACTAATTTAATTTAATTAGTAACTACTTAACTAACTAATTTAATTTAGTAACTAACTAACTTACTAACTACCTAATTTAATTTAATTTAATTTAATTTAGTAACGAACTAACTAACTATGTAACTAACTAACTAACTTAATTTAATAACTAATAACTAACTAACTAATTAATTTAATTAAGTAACTACATAATTTAATTATTAAATAACATTAAAAAGTTATATACTAGGAGGCTAAATTTTCTTACCGAGACCCTGTCGCTCCCGAAGTAGGCTACCGGCCATAGCCACTCATACTCCCTGTACCGGAACTCGTGGGGGGTTGCACCTCGCCCCAAGTGCTGCTCCACATGGTACGTCATGTAGTGCGTCGCCAGCTCGTTCTTCCACTCGGAGTACCTATATTAACAAAACACAACTGTTAGATATATTCGTACACTGTCAATAAATATATTTATACAAAAAAAAGTGAAACACATAACCTGTTCTTCAGCTGCTCGTCTCTCCACCAGTCCAAGGTAGGATGGACTCTAAACCATTGCTGCAATATTATAAATTAATTAGAAAATATTTTTATATAGTTATAAGGACTGAATTCATAAATGTTTATTCTCTATAATAAAAATACGATTTAACTCACCGACAGTGCATTGTACACTCGCGCCTTGATGTCATCGGGCACAGAGCCCCAGTCGGGCCACAACAGTGGGACCCTGTCCCGCACGAGCATGCCCGTCGCGTTGATATACTTGGTGGTGGTGTCTCTCCTCTCAATCGGGCGTCCATCCTCACCGGGACCGGGCAGGATCTCTCTGATCCCACCGGCGAGCTCCCTCTCCAGGGTCGACATGTTCGCTGGCCCTCTGGTCCGTCTCGTCCCCGCGGGTTTATTGACGAGGACGCCTGTTTCATAATTAAAATGAAGATATAGTTAAATAATTATTTAAACTAACTAATTAAATAATTAATTAAACAATCTAAATAATTAATTAAACTAACCAATTACCTGCGTCGTTGTGCTGCTTGTCCTTCTCACGAACGGCCCACAGGCCGCGGCAGTCCTCTGAGTCGAAAGGACTGTAGACGTAGGCCTCCTCCCAGGGAATCTCGTGGGCCCGGTCGTGCCTCCAAATCTGCCTCCCCCTGGCGTCGTACTCAGGGATGGCAGGGAGGAACTGGACCATGTACATCCCCGATGGCGGAGACATACGGGGCGTGGACCCTGAGGGGCCTGCTCCCCCTGACGGTGGGCCCCGTAGCTGTGGATGCTGTCGCTGTGGGGGGACAGGGAGCATCTCTGGAGGGTCCAGATCGGCGCGCGGTGGGGTTGGCTGCCGATCCTGGAACAGTGCTGAAGTGCACTGGGGTCTGGTGGCTCTGCGTCCTCCTCCGACACTCGAGTCAGGGCCCGCTCCCGTCGACTCATACGAGGAGCCCCCACGTGGATCACTCGGGGTCAATCCCATCAACGTCTCCTCTCGTCGACTCATAGGCCGGCGTAGGCCCCGACGACCGCTGGATCCGCTCCCTCCACGGCTGGCTCCTGCCTGAGCGTCGGGGTCGCTCTCGGTCCGTCTGCCAAGCCATCGGTCTACAAAGCGGCGGTTTCCTGCACAATTAGTATATAAATTCCATAAATTGCACAAAAACTCCACAAAAAAATTAAAAACTTCATTCAATGTATATATACCTAATTATATATATACCTAAACATATTTATACCTAATTATATATATATATATTCCGAAATATATATATATAGATATATATATATATATATGTATATCCTCCTAAAAAATCTTGTTAATTCCACAAAATTAAAAAAAAATCCACAAAATTCCTTAAATTTCACAAAAAAAATAAAAAACTTCATTAAATATATATATACCTAATTATATATATACCTAAATATATTTATACCTAATTATATATATATATATATATATATAATTATATATATATATATTCCGAAATATATATATATATAGATATATATATATCCTCCTAAAAATTCTTGTTAATTCCACAAAATTAAACAAAATTCCACAAAATTCCATAAATTTCACACAAAAATAAAATACGTCATTAAATATATATATACCTAATTATATATATACCTAAATATATTTATATCTAATTATATATAAATTAGTATACTAGTATATAAATTCCACAAAATTCCACAATTAGTATATATATAAAAACCCTAAATTTAACAAAAAATCCACACAATTCCATAAATTTCACAAAAACCCTAAATTCCACAAAAAATTCACAAAAACCCTAAATTTCAAAAAAAAACAAAATTCCACAAAATAAATAAAAACCCTAAATGAGCAATCGATCGGGACTACCTGACATGGTGGTGCAGTCTGGACGAGGAGCTTGGTGGGTGCGGCGGCGACGGCGGCTAGGGGCGGCGGATCGATCGGCTCGTCTGGTTCGGGTCGGGGAGGCGTCGAGAAGCTCGGGCACGGGGCGGGGAGGGGTCGGGTAGGGCAGGGGAGGGTCGGTCGGCGTCGGGAGGCGTGGTGGTGGTCGGTCGGCGGCGGGGAGGCGTGGTGGCGATTAGGGATTTCGGCAAAAATCCAGAAAATGAGGGAGAGGCGCCTCTGTTGCGGTTTAAATCGAAGGACTATAGCCGACGATTTAATTTTAATTCGTCGGCTATAGTCATAGCCGACGAAATTCGTCGGCTATACTCTGACCCGACATCCGGGCCGGGCCGAAGTTGGGCTTTGCGGGCCGGTTATAGCCGACGAAGTATGGATTTCGTCGCCTATAGTGTGGACTATAGCCGACGATTTGATTTTAATTTCGTCGGCTATACTCGTCCGGGCCGGGCCGAAGTTGGGCTTTGCGGGCCGGTTATAGCCGACGAAGTAGTTATGTCGTCGCCTATAATATCAATCTCGTCGGCTATATTATGAATCTCGTCGGCTATACTTCACGCTCTCAGCAGCCGTCAGATCTCGCCCATCCAACGGCGGACAATGAAACGGCGCGGATCGCAAGAGTTTAGCCGACGAAGTTAAGTATGTCGTCGGCTATTCTTTGGTCAAACTACAAAGTCAAACCTCTAAACGCTTTAAAACGGAAATTGGCCCGTCTAGATGACGTTTTTTGGCCTGACCTTCAACAGAGAATAGTTTCAGATCGATGAGACGCAACTAATCGTATAAAAATTTTCCTCAAAATATTTACCGACCGTCAGGCTACCCATAGGAAAACGGAAGTAAAAAACAGCTAACCGCAACATTCGTCACACAGATTTTGTCGGAATCTTCCCATTTTTCAACCGTAGACGTATTTCAATATTTCGGTCGTATCTTATTTCACGACACTTTTGCATTTGAAGGGTCTACGTATAGCAACTATTTGAAACTATACATTCACTTAAACACTTAGTAAACAAGTTAAGGAACATTAGTGCATATGTTCCGATTTCGAATCTAAAAGTTTGGAAAATCTATTCCAACCGTCAGATATCACCGTTAAGATTAAATACATGTATGAAAAAAAATCCAACTACATCTGACAACGTTCTCCATCGCTCCCAAGTACAACTTGGCGTACGTTACACACTCATGCGCAATGTAAGCTTCAGCAATACACCCCTCAGGCGCAGATTTATTGTGCACATATTTCTTGTACTCTCCAAGTTGTCTGCAAGGTTAACAAGTGCATGTTAAGAGCATGCAACTTTTATTTAAAAACATGTATAAATCAAATTTATGAATAACATGTACCTTTCGATGGGATACATCCAAGTGTAGTGTACGGGACCGGTAAGCAACAATTGTTGGGGAAGATGGATCATCAGGTGAGGCATGATGTCAAAGAAGTTTGGGGGAAATATCCTCTCGAACTTGCACAAGATAAAAACGATTTCCTCATGCATTCTCATGAGGTCTGATTTTCTAACTTCTCTAGCGCATAACTTCTGGAAGAATCTTGACAACGCCACCAACGGCTCAACCACTTCATCGTCCAAGTACGCTCGAATGAAAATAGGGAAGAGGCGTTGAAGCAGTACATGGCAGTCGTGACTCTTCAATCCGTACATCTTGTTGTCTCGGTAGTTAACACACTTGCTTATGTTACCCGCATAGCCATAAGGATACCTGCATAGCCATTAACAACAATTAGATTTCATGCATATATAGTCGTCCAACAACAGATGAATTCTTTAGGGAATACATGCCTAATTAATAAAAAGTTACCTGACATTACTCAGCCATCCAAAGATTTCATGTTTCTGGTCCCTGGTGACGGTGTAAGGAGCTTGGGGCATTTTGCTCCTGCCCTCTCTCAACCACAAATGGTCCCGCAGTCCCATATTTCTCAGATCAACGCGTGCCTTGGGGGTGTCTTTTGTTTTCTTCTCCCAATTCAAAACTGTGCCAACCACGGCTTCACCCACGTTCTTCTCTATATGCATGACATCCAGGTAGTATCTGGTAGCCAACCTGGCCCAATAAGGAAGTTCCCATAAGATGCTCTTGTGTGACCAGAACCTATACCGATCCGGCCTCTCTGGAATCGTGCGCAACACATCGGGATGATTGCTAAGCGGACCAAAGTCATACTCATTCAACACTGCCAATATTTCCTCCCCTGTCCATTGCTCGGGTGCCCAGCCCCTTTCTTCAGTCCCATCAAAAGCCTGTGCATCGTCCCTAAATGGATGGTCATGCGGAAGCCAACGACGGTGACGCATCTGGACAATCTTGCTGCAATGAGGACTGGAGCAATCAACAGTCATGCACTCTGAACAAGCCCTGTAACCCCTGGTGACGCTGCCCGACAACATACCCCTCCCAGGAAAGTCACTGATCGTGCCAACAAGCATGGCATGCATCCGGAACATCTCATTTTTGAACCGGTCGTAGACCAGGTGGCCGTTCAGACTCAAGTACCGAAGCTCCTCAATTACGGGTCTCAAATACACATCGAGACACTTTCCCGGATAACCTGGGCCTGGAATCAACAATGTGAGCATGTTATATTCCTTCTTCATGCACATCCACGGTGGAAAGTTGTACGGAATCAAAATAACTGGCCACACACTGTACTGAAGCTCTTTCTTGCCAAAAGGGTTGAAACCGTCGGATGATAGCCCTAGCCAAACATTTCGAACCTCTGATGCAAATTCAGGAAACTCCAACACATTCTTCTTCCAAGCCTCTCCGTCGGCGGGATGTCTAACGGTGTCATCGTCAGGCACATTCCTCTCAGCCCACCATCTCATAGCTTTGGCCGTGAAAGCACACATGAACAACCGCTCAAGCCTATCAATCAGCGGGAAGTACCGAAGTATCTTCACAGCTTTCTTGTTCCCTTTAGGAGTGAACTTATACCGCTCTGTATTGCATACTGGGCAGTATTCAAGATCTGTAAGTCCTTCCCCGTAAAACAGAACGCAATCGTATCTGCATGCATGAATCTTAATGTAGGAAAGACCGAGATCTTTAAGGATATGTCGCACCTTATGATGACTGGTAGGAAGCCGATGTCCGGGGGGCATCGCCCCACCCCATAGCCGAAGCCAATCATCAACCGATTTGACAGTGCCTTTGTTCTCCGTTTTGATCTTCATCACTCCCATGACAGATTCAAGGACAGTCTTACTGCATCCGGGGTACAACGGAGTCTGTTGCAATGCGATCAGGTTGTTGTACTTTTCCATACCACTTGTGTTGACCGGGGATCAGGGTAATGGCTCGAGTGGCTCAATATCAGGGAAACACTCCATCTCCGGAGGAGGGAGTTGCACATCTGGTGCTTCCTCAAAGACACCGCTCTCACGAGGAAACATATCGTTGATCCAGTTCGTTGTTGGATCATTGGAGGAACTCCCTCTCTCGGCAAATTGTCCATGATCATGACGACCCGCAAACTCTGGTTCACCGTGATAAATCCAATTAGTGTATAAGACCCAAAATCCATATCTAGCCAGGTGTTGCTCCACTGTCTCTATGGAAAACCGGTGTCGTGGGGTGGCACACTTGCACTTTTTACACGGACAATAATGAAGTGTAGTGTCTCCACAGTTAGCCATCACAAAATCCAGGAAACTCCTAACTCCATCATGATACGCCTGATCCCATCTTCCAAGGGTAATCCAACTCTTGTCCATCCTGTAAATTCAAGAAATAAATATAGCTATATATAGATATGTATATATGCACGTACTACGTACGTACGTACGTACTAATTAATTAAAAAATTCATCATTAATTACACACACACACACACACACACATATATATATATATATATATACACACACACATGCATCCCTAAATTAATTAAAACACTACTACAAAAACACCTTCAGATGACGTCTTTTGGATGACGCAAAAAAAATAACCGTCATCTGATTGATTTTGAAATAATCAGACGTCGGTTCTAGTTTGTCTGTCATCTGAATCGCTTTTAGACATCACATTTCCTCAGTTTATGAGGAAAACATCCAAAATTTAGTATTGGCAATGGTAGACATCTCAAAAATTCATCGTTCAAAAATTATACTTAATTCAGATGACGGTTGACTGTCATCTGAGGGTCTAGGGTTTCTACCAAGTTATAAGCGGGAAAATTCCCTCCCAACCTCAGCCTAGGTATGCCATCAAAAATTGAAAGGTTGAAACATCAGACGACGGTTGCACGTCATCTAATGTTTGGGTGCGAAATTTGTTAAAATTTTGCTTGAAGGCACAGGTTTTGGGATTTTTCCTAGTAGGCTCACTAGAATAATGCACTCAATCAGATGTCGGTTCGACTGTCGTCTGTATTTTGGGCTGAAATTTTAACAAATGGCGGCATTTTTACCTCCGAAAACCAACCAATTTTGGGAAACCTAGCTAGCGCGCCACACCAACCAATATTGTCTCAAAAGCATCTTAAGTGAAAAAAAGAGAGGAAAGAACAAAACAAGTGAAAAAACCAACGTACTCCTTCGCACTCACACCTCTTCTCAGCCCCAAACCTCTTCGCACTCACACCCTAATCCGTCAAAAACCAAACCTCATCAAAATCTCAGCTTCAACTGAATCTCAAAGACCCATCTGCTGTCAAAACTAAACCGCAAGAAGGACCTAGCTACCTCCGTCGTGTTTCAAATTAATCCCTAACACAGATCTCAATAGGTATATTCTTTTGCCCCAAATTTTCGATTGAGTTGGTTTAGCCTGGATTACGTTTTTGATATGGTTGGGTTTTATGAAAAATGAGATTTTGGTTTAGGGTTTTTATGGTTTAGGGCTTTTCATCTCGATTGATTCATTTTCGTTTTGGGTTTTGTTCATATGGTGGGTTTTGCGACTTAGGTTTTGTTCTTGTTCTCTGTGTGATTATGCTTTTCATCTCGATTGTTCTCTGTGTCTGTTGTCTTTGAAGAAGTAAAATGTTGTGTGATGGACCTGGATTAGTGGTGCTGTGGTATGTATGAGACTTCAATTTGATCTTGTGGTGTATGTGATTGACAAATATATATTAGTGGTGTTTGGACATGGATTTATTTTGTTCAGAATTGGTTTATTGTTGAATGGATGTTGTATATGAAACATGCTGAATTATATCGGTACTGGGGTTACTGACTTTTCAAGTTGTTTTTGTTGATATGTGGTTTTAAGAACTTGTTTATTTTTGTGATAATTTAAGAACTGGTTTATTTTTGTGTGTTATCCTTTGACTGTTATGATACCAAAGCTGATGTTATCCCTGAAATATTTTGCTTTCCATTATTTTGTGAATCTAATATCTGTGATTTTTCTATGTTCGAGGTTGGGTAAAGGTAATAAGCCGGGGATTTGCAGCATAAGGCACACATTGCTTGGAGCGTAGTATTTTTGCTGGGATTTTTTCTTGCAGTAGGTACACATACTCTCTCTGTCTCTATATATATATGTGTGTGTGTGTGTGTGTGTGTGTGTGTGTGTGTGTGTGATTGAAAATAGGTTGCTTATTGTTGGTTGAATGCTAGTAATGTATGCTGGTTGGTTTTTTGTTGTTGTTGTTGTTGTTTCTTTTTAGCTATGGATAAGTCCTGGATGTATGCTAGTAGGACATCATTAGCTTATCAGCAAGGGGTCACTAGTTTTCTGAAGTTTGCCTTGAAGAATGCTAAGGATTCTAAAAATGTTTACTGTCCTTGTACTAAGTGTGGAAATCTGAAAGTTATTCCAATTTCTATGATTAAACACTAGTACAGAAATCGATTCAGATGACGGTTTTTAACCGTCATCTCATATGCTCCCAAACTGTCATCTATCGCAATGTCATCTGTTAAAACGCATTCAGATGACGGTTAAGAACCAAAAAAAACTGTCATCTACCGATCATAAGGATGACAGTTGTGTATTCAGATGACGGTTGGCATTCATGGTGCCAACTGATGCCAACTTACGTGCGCATTTTCAGTGATGAATGGCATATATTGAGATGACAGTCGACTGTCATCTAATGCTACTTTTTATGTCAGTTAATATATCAAAGCGAGCGTCGTGTGATATCTTCTCAGACGTCATCTTTCATTTTTAATGACTGTCATTTACATCTTCTAAGGATGACGGTTATACGTTGTTCAGATGACGGTTGGCATTCATGGTGTGCGCATCTTGTGTCTGATGGCATGTAACCTGATGACACTCAAACCGTCATGTAAAGTGCAATGTAACGTCGGTCATATTGTCAAGGCGAATGTCATCTGAATTTTGAACATATGTCATTTACACTATCATATAGTATGTCATCTGAGCTCTCTTAGACGTCAGTCTTGCATAATATTGTTTGTCATACGATTTTGGTTCAGATGTCACTCGTTTGTCATATGAATGTGTTTCTAACGTCAGTTATTTTATGACTGAGTCTGTCATTTGAGTTCATTTGATATGTTACCACATGAACAGTACTGACCAAATCCACAGTACTGGTTCATCTCCACATATAAAACCTGAATTCATGCAAATAAACCAAAACTGTAGGATAGTACTCAATAAACCTGCCATATTTTGCTAAGATATTGAACTGTTGTATTTAGGTTATATGCGCTCTGTAGGATGATATTAAGAATTAAAAAAAAAGATCTTCCAGTAGAACAACTAAGAAAGAAGAGGGAGTGTCAACAAAACAATCCATCAGGTTAAATATTACCATAAGTAGGTCCATTTCAAGAGTAACTTCTCAATGGAAAAATTCTAAATGACATTAAGGAAAAACTAAAACTTAAACCAAAACCAAATAAGTTCAACAGAGAATATACCCTTTCTAATTGAGTACTTGTTGTGAATTTGATTAACTATAGCCAAGCTGAACTGCGCATATCTACAACCATAAGGCAGTGCCTGCGAATCCGCCACATCCAAATACATTGACAAGTAGTCCACATTGTTCCCTTTAGGAAAAATCAGTATCCGCCTGATCAAACAAACAAAAGCAATTTCACTAAAAATAGAAGAAGCAACTACCGAGGAGATACAACAAAGGCCAACTTCAGGAGCCCAAAACAAATGATTTCCAAGGGAAGAAATACCATTTATAACCACCGACGACGAACATGTCAGAGTAGTGCTTCTTGGTGTTCAACCTAGAAAAGCTCTCAATTGTCCAAGTGAACTTCATTGTTGGAGGCTCCTCCACTGGCTGATTATCAACTGTACTCGCCGGCTCCACTTGAGCTACTAAAAACACATCAAACACCACTAAAATCAGTAAAAACAACAAAACCAAAACCCTAACAACAACAACAACAAAAATCCATCCACACCGAATTCGCCGAAAGCTCAATTCTCCAGATCAACTATGCAACACGCAAAGCTTCAATCCAACTCTCTAAACACAAATTAAGAACCCCCCTCTGCTGCGAAATTTTACAGGTTATGGATTGTATCTCTAGATTTCAAGTGACAACACAACACAACACGGCATTTACACTAACAATTAACTTTCTCCAACATATAGTATGAGAACCAACACACGAGTCATTAAAAATTCCATATGTATGCAGGGAAGGAAGGCATTAAGCTGTAGACATACCACGAGAAGCTGAGGCCTGAGCATCTGCCATGAACTCTGCATAAGAAGCCTGCAAATGAAACAGTAGGTTACACATAAAAAAAAAAACTCAATAGGACACATTAAAAAGGATAACAGATTCAGATCAAAAGAATATACCATCATAGCTTCCCGACTTTCAGTAGTCCTTTGGGTCATCTTTTTGTATTCCTTGTCTGCTTCATCCAACATTTGCTGACATGCTTGAGTCTGAATCTGAAAACACAGAAAGCCAACTAATAAACAGCTCACAAAATGCCCCACCCTAAATCTCAATGCTCCTCTTCCAGTCTTCCCCTACTAACAAGTTCTAAGAATTCATCACAATAGATTTTGCCTTACCAAACTAAATTTCGTAACAATTACATCAAAAAAGTTACACAAATTACTATGAAAATGGTTAAGCTACCATATGATAAGTTGATAACAAATGAATTATCAAAATCATGTTTGAGCTCACAATTCAGTGTTTTACTCCTGTGTAATTATCCTCACTAGCATTAACTGCAATCGAAATTTCTCAACATTTCTAAATAGTTTCATTCATTTTCTCGGCAATCGTAACCGTAACTCACTCTACTGTAACTTCAAAATCAGATCTCAAAGCTAGCTACTATCATATAGCCACATAAATTCGTAAAAATAGGCGAAAACTCAGTTTTCTGTTCAGTTTCTTCAGATTTTTTAGTAAGCAAACCAAACAATGAATCACAAATCTCAAAAATGCAAACACAGTAACAATTCCATACAAGAACTTAATTTGAATTAGACAGAGAGAGAGAGAGAGAGAGAGATAGAAAAAGAGAGAGAGACCTTAAAGCGCTTGTGGAGTCGAGAATGAGCTGAATCGCAATCCTTCAGGATCTCAGTGTGAGAGCGATCGATGTGTTGCTTCAGATCCTGGAGGCGCGACGAGGCGAGGTTCTTCAGATCGGGAATCGAAGCCAGGCCGTTGGATTCGGCGGCGGCGAGCGGCTTGGAGGCTGCCGGAGACGGAGATCCGATGACGGAAGAAACTCTGACAGTTGTCATCTTCTTGACGCGCTTGTTGCTGTTGTTGAGAAGCGTCGATTTGGGAGGGGAGTGATCCGGAGAACGAGGCGAAGCCACTCGCGGTGGCGTTTCGAGTAGCGCCGCCGCTGAGCGGAGGGGGGTTCTGCGGCGGCCGGAGAACCAGCCGAGGAGGTGGGAGGAGGGAGGGGTGAGGCGGCGGAGGGAGAGGGGGTCGATTTGGCCGGAGGGGGAGTAGAAGGAGAGAGAGGAGGAGGAGCAGAAGAAGGAGGTGACGGTGGCGATGAGGTGAGAGAGTAAGAGAAAGGCTCGGTGATTCTGGATTTGGTTGTGGGAGATGGTGAGGCTCTGGCTGAGACTCTGATGAGTAGACTCTAGTGTTGAATATCAGAGAGGGAAAAGAGAGAGGTCGAAGAAGAAGAAGGAGATGGATTTAGATATGAGGGGAGAGTGAAAAACAGAAAACTAATAAGGGGGAATGGTTTGTGGGGTGTGTTATTTTTGGGGGTAGTGGACCGATGATTGCGTTAAGGGAAGAAGCAATGTGGGCCGTTGGATCTGGAGCTGGGGTAAGGGACTGTTTGGTGGAGCAGCTGGCAAGCACGGGGGGCTTTGATTTTGACCAGGATGGAAAATAAACAAAATAAAAAAAGATTTGCGAAATAAACGTTGTCAGATGTAGTTGGATTTTTTTTCATACACGTATTTAATCTTAACGGTGATATCTGACGGTTGGAATAAATTTTCCAAACTTTTAGAATCAAAATTGGAACATATGCACTAATGTTCCTTAACTTGTTTACTAAGTGTTTAAGTGAATGTATAGTTTCAAATATTTACTATACGTAGACTCTTCAAATGCAAATGTGTCGTGAAATAAGATATGACCAAAATATTGAAATACGTCTACGGTTGAAAAATGAGAAGATTCCGACAAAATTTGTGTGCCGAATGTTGCGGTTAACTGTTTTTTACTTCCGTTTTTCTATGGGTAGCCTGACGGTCGGTAAATATTTTGAGAAAAATTTTTATACGATTAGTTGCGTCTCATCGATCTGAAACTATTCTCTGTTGAAGATCAGGCCCAAAAACGTCATTTAGACGGGCCAATTTCCGTTTTAAAGCGTTTAGAGGTTTGACTCACCCGGTTGACCGTCCCGATCGAGCCTTTAACGTTGTCAGATGTAGTTGGGTTTTTTTTCATACACGTATTTAATCTTAACGGTGATATCTGACGGTTGGAATAGATTTTCCAAACTTTTAGAATCAAAATCGGAACATATGCACTAATGTTCCTTAACTTGTTTACTAAGTGTTTAAGTGAATGTATAGTTTCAAATAGTTACTATACGTAGACTCTTCAAATACAAATGTGTCGTGAAATAAGATATGACCGAAATATTGAAATACGTCTACGGTTGAAAAATGAGAAGATTCCGACAAAATTTGTGTGCCGAATGTTGCGGTTAACTGTTTTTTACTTCCGTTTTCCTATGGGTAGCCTGACGGTCGGTAAATATTTTGAGGAAAATTTTTATACGATTAGTTGCGTCTCATCGATCTGAAACTATTCTCTGTTGAAGATCAGGCCCAAAAACGTCATTTAGACGGGCCAATTTCCGTTTTAAAGCGTTTAGAGGTTTGACTCACCCGGTTGACCGTCCCGATCGAGCCTTTAACGTTGTCAGATGTAGTTGGATTTTTTTTCATACACGTATTTAATCTTAACGGTGATATCTGACGGTTGGAATAGATTTTCCAAACTTTTAGAATCAAAATCGGAAAATATGCACTAAGTGTTTAAGTGAATGTATAGTTTCAAATCGTTACTATACGTAGACTCTTCAAATGCAAATGTGTCGTGAAATAAGATATGACCGAAATATTGAAATACGTCTACGGTTGAAAAATGAGAAGATTCCGACAAAATCTGTGTGCCGAATGTTGCGGTTAACTGTTTTTTACTTATGTTTTCCTATGGGTAGCCTGACGGTCGGTAAATATTTTGAGGAAAATTTTTATACGATTAGTTGCGTCTCATCGATCTGAAACTATTCTCTGTTGAAGATCAGGCCCAAAAACGTCATTTAGACGGGCCAATTTCCGTTTTAAAGCGTTTAGAGGTTTGACTCACCCGGTTGACCGTCCCGATCGAGCCTTTAACGTTGTCAGATGTAGTTGGATTTTTTTTCATACACGTATTTAATCTTAACGGTGATATCTGACGGTTGGAATAGATTTTCCAAACTTTTAGAATCAAAATCGGAACATATGCACTAATGTTCCTTAACTTGTTTACTAAGTGTTTACGTGAATGTATAGTTTCAAATCGTTACTATACGTAGACTCTTCAAATGCAAATGTGTCGTGAAATAAGATATGACCGAAATATTGAAATACGTCTACGGTTGAAAAATGAGAAGATTCCGACAAAATCTGTGTGCCGAATGTTGCGGTTAACTGTTTTTTACTTCCGTTTTTCTATGGGTAGCCTGACGGTCGGTAAATATTTTGAGAAAATTTTTTATACAATTAGTTGCGTCTCATCGATCTGAAACTATTCTCTGTTGAAGATCAGGCCCAAAAACGTCATTTAGACGGGCCAATTTCCGTTTTAAAGCGTTTAGAGGTTTGACTCACCCGGTTGACCGTCCCGATCGAGCCTTTAACGTTGTCAGATGTAGTTGGATTTTTTTTCATACACGTATTTAATCATAACGGTGATATCTGACGGTTGGAATAGATTTTCCAAACTTTTAGATTCAAAATCGGAACATATGCACTAATGTTTCTTAACTTGTTTACTATGTGTTTAAGTGAATGTATAGTTTCAAATAGTTACTATTGTCTATTGAATGTATAGCATTGTCTGATGAATATTGTCTATTGAGGTTTTTGGCTTAGTGAATTGGTTGGTGTGGCGCGCTAGCTCTAGGTTTCCCAAAATTGGTTGGTTTTCGGAGGTAAAAATGCCGCCATTTGTTAAAATTTCAGCCCTAAATACAGACGACAGTCGAACCGACATCTGATTGAGTGCATTATTCTAGTGAGCCTACTAGGAAAAATCCCAAAACCTGTGCCTTTAAGCAAAATTTTAACAAATTTCGCACCCAAACATTAGATGACGTGCAACCGTCGTCTGATGTTTCAACCTTTCAATTTTTGATGGCATACCTAGGCTGAGTTTGGGAGGGAATTTTCCCGCTTAAGGGAATTTTCCCGCTTATAACTTGGTAGAAACCCTAAACCCTCAGATGACAATCAACCGTCATCTGAATTAAGTCTAATTTTTGAACGATGAGTTTTTGAGATGTCTACCATTGACAATACTAAATTTTGGATGTTTTCCTCATAAACTGAGAAAATGTGATAGCATACCTAGGCTGAGTTTGGGAGGGAATTTTCCCGCTTATAACTTGGTAGAAACCCTAAACCCTCATATGACAGTCAACCGTCATCTGAATTAAGTATAATTTTTGAACGATGAGTTTTTGAGATGTCTACCATTGCCAATACTAAATTTTGGATGTTTTCCTCATAAATTGAGAAAATGTGATGGCATACCTAGGCTGAGTTTGGGAGGGAATTTTCCCGCTTATAACTTGGTAGAAACCCTAAACCCTCAGATGACAGTCAACCGTCATCTGAATTAAGTATAATTTTTGAACGATGAGTTTTTGAGATGTCTACCATTGCCAATACTAAATTTTGGATGTTTTCCTCATAAACTGAGAAAATGTGATGTCTAAAAGCGATTCAGATGACGGACAAACTAGAATCGACGTCTGATTATTTCAAAATCAATCAGATGACGGTTAATTTTTTTGTGTCATCTGAAAGGCGTCATCTGAAGGTGTTTTTGTAGTAGTGAAAGATCATTTGTATTTTAATGGGATAGATGTTACGTATACTGTTTGGAAGGAACATGGGGAGGTAGTCAGTGATTCCTCGGGAAGTGAGGAGTCTGGATCTGTATCAGTAGGGGAAGACTCTAGTTCTGTAGGGGAAGACTCTAGTGTAGAGGGGGATACTAATGCGGAAGAGGAAATTGAGGGAATTTTGATTGTAGAAGAATAGGCCTTATTACTGTCACAATGGTTCTTCACCTTTTGTTTTGGCTCACCTGTGTGTGGCTCTATGTCTTTCATGCTTTGCTTACCTCTGTGTTGCATGGTTTTTTTGCTGGGTTGTAATATGACAGTTAATAACTGCAATTTTATGATATGGATGATGTATTATGTTGCTCTTTCTGTTGGTTATGCATTCTGGATGTGTACATTGATTGTGGCTCATGTGTTTACAGTTACATTGATAGTGTCACATGTGTAGGAAATGGCTTACTGACATTGATTGTGGCTTATGTGTAGGAAATGGCTCCTTCAAAAACTGCCACATCGCCAGCAAAAAAGAAGTCCAAGTCACATAAGTCCAAGACTGAAGATGCTCTGACTGTAAGGAAGTCCAAGTCTCACAAGTCCAAGTCTGAAGATGCTCGGAGAGTAAAGAAAACCAAGGCTGACAAGTCGGGTATGGAGTCGACACTATCAAACACAAAGTCTTCAACATCGAAGACAAGAAAGCAACTTGAGGAAGATGAAGGGAGTACTGGAGGTCTGAAGCGGCTCAAACGTAAGCCAGTTACCATGTCTAAGCTGACAGCTGCAAAGGTACTTAGGCATAAGTTGAAGGTTTTGTATGATATGTATGGGAATCCATCTGGGAAGGAGCGATGTATGCTGCAGTCATACATTGGTGTGCTAGCAAGAACTCGAGTTCCAATCACAGTTTCTGATTGGAGGTTGGTGAGCAAAGAAGATAAAAAAATAATCTGGGATACTATCAGGGTAAATTTTTTTTTGTCGGTATTTTGGTGTTCTAATATTTAAAATATAAATGTTGAAGGCACTTGTTTATGCTTTGGAATCTTAATTTTCTAATTCATATGTTTCTTGCAGAAGGCATTCGTATTATCAAGTGATAAACGGGACATGGTGCTGAAATCTGCTGGCGTCAAATGGAGGAATTTTAAGGGGATGCTCACCAAACACTATGTTTGGCCATTTCTGGATGATGAGGAAAGCATGAAATTTCCCCCAGATGATTATAGGTTTATAACGCAAGCTCAATGGGATGTTTTTGTGGCACAGAGGAAATGCCCTAAATTTCAGGTAGCTAGCTGGACATGTCATTCTACTTTTAGAGATATATTATGACATTTATGGTTCCCAGTTCATAACTTGATATAATTTGTTTCAGAATTTGAGTAAATTAAACAGAGGCAGAAGATATGAAAATGAGTACGACCACCGTACTTCGCGTAAAGGATATATTGGATTGAAAGAAGAATTGGTATGTTCTTGTTAATTACAGTACATATGCCTTGTGTTTACAGTTTCAGTTGTTTATAGATTTATTCTTATTGTAATGTACATACTTCTACATTGTCTCTGCAGTGTGCGACCATGGATGAAAAAGACATTGACCGAGGTACGTTGTGGGTAAAAGGGCACTTAGGTAAAGATGGTTCATGTAAAGATCCCCGGATTCTGGCAGAGGCTGATAAAATAGTAAGAATTGTAATGCTTACTTGCATTTATGTACTTTTAGAATTAGATTCAGTGCTAATTACAACCTTACTTTTTCTTTATGGCAGAAAGAACTAAAACAAAAGGAACAGGAAGGGGAATTGGAAATCCATGGCACTGAAGATGTGCTGACTTTGGCTTTGGGGACTTCAGAACATACAGGCCGTGTTCGTGGAATGGGCGGATATGTGGTTACGCCGTCCACCTTCTTTGATCTCTCAACGAGAGGAAAGAACAAGAACATTGTGAAGACTGTTACTGATACAATGGAGCATATTTTGGAGAAGAATAATGAGAAGATGCTGGAAGATATAATTACGAGGATTAGAGAAGAAGAAAGGAAAAAATCAGCGGAAAAGGACAGGCTTTGGGAGAGTAAACTCGCAGTAATGGAAGCAAGACTCAATGCTGCTCTTGGGGTTGCTTCACCAATGCAGTCTGCTGAAGCAAGTTGTTCTAAACATGCTGAAGAGGGAGCAGTTGGTGTACAAACATCTTTACGGCTTGGGAAAAAGAAGAGGCATCTTTCCATGGCTGGTGTACAGGAGGATAAAAATGATGATGACAATTCCCGTGTTGTGACCAAGAAGAAGAAATTAGACAAGAAAAAGGCTGCTGTTTTGGACAAGAAAGATGAAATTCAAGGTCAAACACTTGCTGGGAACATTGACGATGAGAAGTTGGAGTCGCCTTGTGGTGATAGATGTAAAGACCCACCTACAGACATGGCATGCTTCGTACAAATGCCAAGTCCAACGGTATGTGTTTTCTTAAACAGCCATGGATAAGTACTTGAAATATTCTAATGCTTGATGAAAGAATTGATCTAATGCATTATTATGTGTTTTCTTAAACAGGCTAGCAATGTTGAGGTGAACTGCAAATTGGCAGTGGGTTCCATTGATAACATTGTTGCTACAGCAACAGTGATTAAATCCAATGATCCTTCACTTGTTTGTCATGGAAAGCCGTTGGGAGCTGAAAATTGGCGTGTTTCTGTGACCTTTCCTCTTCAAGACAGAGCTTTGGTTCCAGTTCCAGTTGGAGAAGAAATCAGAACTGTGGTTCAAGCTTGTGGAAGCTGGGTGGCATGGCCAAAACAGTTTGTCATATTTGATGAGGACGTAGTCAATGAGGACGAAAATGAGGACGTAGATCAGGAGGTACTTGTGGAAGCAACTAAGGGAGATAGGGAGGTACATGTGGAGGCAACTAAGGTAGATAAGGAGATAGTTATCGAAGATGAGGATGAGGAGGTGCTAGCTACTGAAGAGGTAATGTAGTGTAGAAAAACATTCCAATTTTTTTTTCTATGTTGGAGCCTGCAAATCATCCTAAGCCTATCATTACTGCAATTATCCTAAGCTTCAATATATATATATATATATATATTTTTTGTAGGAACCTTCAAAGGATAAGTTCAAAAAGAAATGTGACAAGTCTTCATGTCCATTCGACTTGGGATCAATCGCTGACACACTTACACCATCACTGAAACAACTCTGTGATTGGGGTAAGCAGTTATTCACAGAGCGGCAAAGTATTCAGTTTGAGATTGAAGAGAATGTGTTTGGCAGTATCCGTAAAACCTACATGATGGACACTGATGTTCTAAGGCTTGCAAAGATGGAAATGGTTACAGGGAACTGTATAGTTGTGTACATGAGGTATGACTTTGTAAATTTACCTATATCATGTTCTTATGTGTCTCTGTATATGTAATGCATCTAGTTCTATGTAAGAAACAATAATATCTTTAGGTTATGTGTGTTTATGTCAATGTAGGTACCTGTTTGATATTCTTAAGGCTTCAAAAATGGAGGACATGATAGGGTACACATTGACCCAGCAACTGTTGGTGCTGATAGTTCCCCGACAAGTAGGGGCAATGCACTAAAGAAGCGACTCATCTCAGCAAAGGATGGTCAAATGTTCTTGATGCCTTACTTTGCAAAGTAAGTTGATAATTTTTTTTTTTTTAACCCCATCACTGGATACCGTATATTGTGAACTGATTGGGTGTAAACTTTAAATATTATGTGTCCTTGTAGTCAACATTGGATGTTAATGTTGATTCATCCAGACAAGGAGGTGGTTTATTTTATGGATCCGGCTACAAGGCGACTGCTCACTGGAGAAGGCCGTACTATCGTAGACAGGTTCCTTTTTCCTGATATTAAAACTTACATTTTAGGCATCAGGGTTTAATTTGGAGTTTTCTAAATGGTTGTTTAATATGATCACTTGGTTACTATGTAGTGCATTATCAAAGTTCAATGATCACCGGAAAAGGAAGGGAAGCCTTAAGGCTAAATGGAAGAACATGGGGGTATGTTACCTATTTTAATAGTACAAAGTAGTACCTTTGCTATCTATTAGATTTTTCTGGATTACTCAGTGCATCAAAATATGGTACAGGGCATTCCACACCAACCTGATGGCATACAATGTGGCTATTATGTAATGCGCTTAATGCGAGATATTATCTATGACACGGAACTTGCATTTGCTGCAAAGGTAAAATCTGTACCTATTTTTCTGTTTGCATATGATGACTGCCACCTTCTTTGAGTTTCAGTTTTGATATATGTATATGTGTAATGATATCAGTGGGAAAAAAAAGATCGACGTGGAAACGAGTACACTCGAGAAGATATTGACCAAGTAAGGGATGAGCTTGCAGGCTATCTATTGAAGAACCATGTGAAGCTTTGAATGAGTAACAAGCAGGTTAAGTGTTTTGGTATATAGGATGCTCAGAATTCTAGTGGTACCTATAGTATATGGCCAATCCTATTACAGTTATGTGGACTTGAATTGGTCATTTTTTTGCTACTGGTAGCTACAATTGTGATGGAAGAAGTTGATTTTGGTTTTGCTGCCAATGCATGTGCTTTTAGAAGTGTATTACTCATGGTTTAAAACAGATCTTGGTAGACATATAAATATGGCAGGTTTATTGAGTACTATCCTACAGTTTTGGTTTATTTGCATGAAATTAGGTTTTATATGTGGAGATGAACCAGTACTGTGGATTTGGTCAGTACTGTTCATTTGGTAACATATCAAATGAACACAAATGACAGACTCAGTCATAAAATAACTGACGTTAGAAACACATTCATATGACACAAACGAGTGACATCTGAACCAAAATCGTATGACCCAAACAATATTATGCAAGACTGACGTCTAAGAGAGCTCAGATGACATACTATATGATAGTGTAAATGACATCTGTTCAAAATTCAGATGACATTCGCCTTGACAATATGACCGACGTTACATTGCACTTTACATGACGGTTTGAGTGTCATCAGGTTACATGCCATCAGACACAAGATGCGCACACCATGAATGCCAACCGTCATCCTTAGAAGATGTAAATGACAGTCATTAAAAATGAAAGATGACGTCTGAGAAGATATCACACGACGCTTGGTTTGATATATTAACTGACATAAAAAGTAGCATTAGATGACAGTCGACTGTCATCTCAATATATGCCATTCATCACTAAAAATGCGCACGTAAGTTGGCATCAGTTGGCACCATGAATGCCAACCGTCATCTGAATACAAAACTATCATCCTTATGATCGGTAGATGACAGTTTTTTTTGGGTTTTAACCGTCATCTGAATGCGTTTTAATAGATGACATTGCGATAGATGACAGTTTGGGAGGATATGAGATGACGGTTAAAAACCGTCATCTGAATCGATTTCTGTACTAGTGAAACATCGTCAATCTCCCTAATTAATTAAACACAATGTATTTTTTATGTATACCAACAATATATTTTTAATTACAATTAAATTAATTAATATATATATACATTTTTTCATCAAATTCATCTAAAATCACCTATAAATCAACAATCAATCACTAATCTTCAACAAAACTTCAATTCTATCTAACCAACATATATATCAACCCATTAATAATCTCATCTCAACACACACACACACACATATATATATATATATATATATATATATATATATATATCAAATTAATCACACATTTATTCTAATTAAACTCTAAATTAACACACCTCTGCATATAACCAACTAAATCAACACACACAGCAATATACGTACCTTTCAAGCTTATGGCCGAGGTTTTGGACGATTTCAGAGCGTTTTCGAAATGTTTTCGACGAATGAGCTCGCTGCTGCAGAATGGATCTGATATAAGAGTTATAGCCGACGAATACCCTCCTCGTCGGCTATAACCAAAAACTTTTCGTCGACTATAACTCTTATAGCTGACGAATACCCTCCTCGTCGGCTATAACCAAAAACGTTTCATCGGCTATAGTTATAGCCGACGAGTTGTCGGCAGTCGTCGGCTATAATATTATAGCCGACGATGTGGCCGACGAAATAGTAATTCGTCGGCTATAACCACTTATAGCCGACGAAGTACTGTTTCGTCGGCCGTGTTTTCCCATATCGTCGGCTATAACCCCTTTTCCGGTAGTGACCCCAAACATGGTCCTAAAGAGACCCTCCATGGATTGCCAATCTGGAATAGAGCCTGGCGCTAGGTCTCTGTACCAAGCTAAGGCCGACCCTGTGAGGGAAGTTCCGAACAACTTCAACTTAAGAACGGGATCTTGGGCGTAAGGGCCACATTTGTTATGAAAACGAGTTATGTGGGTCTCGGCATCTTCAGAAGATTCGCCCAAAAAAGGGGTAAACCTTATATGCCTGAAATTTGCGGGCCATGGTGTCAGATTTACAGCTAGTGCAAGTGGATTGGTATAGGTCATACCGGGATCCGGCAAACCTTGCATGACCCTCAACTGCTCGTGAAACAGTCTTTGTACTTCGTTGCGGGTCATAACACCCTCAACATCCTCTTCTTGAGCTTCGCCTTCGTTGTCAGGTGGTGGGTTCACGTTCCGACCACCTCTCCTCTGCTGTCTATTTAGGTTGACAGCTTCAAATCCCTTGTTATTAGGCTTAGTATTTTTGTTTGGACCTTTCTCCGTTATCTTTGCGAGCTTTAGTAGAGGGGTATGTTCGTTCGGCTCAGATACCTCAGTCTCGAAACCCATCTGCACCAACTGCGCCAATCGCTCGACAGAGGCGTTGGTCTTGTCCATCTGTTCTTGCTGTTGCATCATATGGGCTCGGAACTCCTCCTGCTATTGCTGGAGTTGCTCACTGAAATCAGCCTGATGCCCCCTCATTAATCTATCAAGATTTTTAGAGAGATAGCTAATATTATCGGTATTCCTATGGGTGTGCTCCGCCAAAGCATGGATGTTAGTCATATGACCAATCTGTTCAGTCTTCAGCTCCTTTAGCGTAGCTTGTATCTTCTCTAGAATGACATCAGTAGCCTGAGATTTGGATATTATGATGCCGAAAGATTCCATTATTTCGTCAGTAGAAGGTGTCCGAGGCGGAAACACTCCCTCATTGGCTTCAGTATCCAATGGAGCCACGACGGCATTCGGGATATCGCCTTGCTAATGGCGATCAGCGACACCCTCCAAACTTTCGGGAGCTTGATTATTTCCTTCGAGGCCCTCAGTCAGATCCTCGATTTCAGGTCTGTCATCTCCAAACCTGGCTTGTAGTTGGGATTCGGACAGACCCCTACATGCAGCTGAGTTATGCTGTCTCAACAGCTGATGTTCTGGTTTCTTACAGAACGACATTGGGCGTTTATAGATATTGGCTTGCGCAATCTTGACACTTGTCCCACTGGGCGTGTCAAAAATGTTCGCGTCGGTTTTGACACCTGTCGAACTATCAACATGTGGGGGTGGCGGACGTAAGTTTCAGTCCTGGTACGAGCGTGACAGTACCTTTGGGTTAGGTACAACCTTGGTGGCGGACGACGTCTGGCGAGCGAATCAACCTTGGTGAACGGATGACTCTGGCGAACGTGTTCGTCTGCTCCCTGCTACCTGACTTCTTGATCAAGCAACTGTACACGGGCGTTGACAGACCGGCGTAAGGGCTCGAACAAGACCTAAGTAAACAATTACTAGGATTTTTCCTCAACCTTTCGGTAGATTGAGATATCTTACTTCGATCCTGGGATGCAAAGCAGAGCTATGTATCAAGACCGCGGATGGCGTTCGTCCAACCTTTTAGCAGATTGGGAAAGACTGTTACCGGGGTAACAACTCGATTTGTCACAAGGTGTGACGACTGACACTGGGTGCTTCAGCGAACGCAGACACGACGCAAGTTTGCAGCTCTAATCGGCGCGAGTAGGCGACTTCGACTGGTGCAGGTGTGCTGGGACGTGCAGATGCTGGAAGCGATAGGTCTTAGCGATGCTTCGACACGAATGCAAGACACTTTCGACAACGGCGGCAAGCGAGGTTGCGGCAAGGTTGGAAGAGTGGTTGTTTGCGGTTGGTGGAAGGCAGTTCGCGTAAGATTGCTCCGGAGAGGCTTGCAAGATTTGCAGGGCAAAAGCTTGTAGTTGTATGGTTGAGAACCCTTTTTACGTTGTCCTAGAGTTCTTTATATAGTGATCTCAAAACCCCAAATACATATGTAACCAGCATATGGATTATGATATCGAATAGGATTGTATTTGTTAAATCAACTTCAAGTCAGACTTGAAGAAGGACTCCAAAGCTTTTCCCAGACAGAAACTGATTTAAATGAAATCAGATTACCCGCCAATGGATAACCCTACGGGACTCAGCCCAAAGTCCTGGATAAATGTTAATTTAGGCCCAAACAGAGTCAAATTCCAAAAGCTTATTTCTTTCTTGTGTTTTATGTGTGTGTGTGTATATATATATATAGAATATTAACCCATTTGGGTTTTTGGGGTGACAGGAATCGTTGAAGTTAGTTTGGATAGACCCCAAGTGAGAAATGCAATAGGGAAAGATATGCTCAAAGGTTTAGAGAACACGCTTGAAGCTATCAGTTAGGATTCATGTGCTAATGTTTTGTTGCTCCGCAGTAAAGTTCCTAGGGTGTTTTGTGCTGGAGCAGATTTGAAGGTAAACAATTCAATTATATATTTCCTTCCTAGAATCAATACATGTATATGTATATATTTAATTTATTGAGTGTTCAAATTGATGTTGTTTTGGTTATTTTTGCGACTTTCTTGATTTGCTTACATAAACATTGCGTTTATTGTATTACAGAAGAAGGTAGTGCTCACTAGTTAAATTGTCTATGGCTCTTGATATGATTGGCAGGAACGCAAGATGATGAGTGCAACTGAGGTTCGAGATTTCGTGGACAAGCTGCGTGCCACATTCTCATTTCTAGAGGTCAGTCTTGGTGTTTTACCTTTGCGGTTTCCTGTAATTGTTTGTTGTTTACAATGGCATTGAGAATGATAAGAACTGCTATATCTGTATGTGGCGAGTAGTTGGATTGAGTGCTAATACGTGGTATACTCACTCGTGCTGATTGAAGGCTAGCATTCTTTCTCTCACCTGAGATTTTCAAGATTTTTTTATTACATTTTCGTCTTGCATTAAAATAATCTAAGAGTTGCACTCGTCTGTGGTTCAGTTTTAGTATTAACTAGGTGATAGCCCGCGCGTTGCCGCGGGTTGACATTATCCTGATTTTAAGTAGATTTGAAAAACTGAAACAATTTCAGTTAAAAAGTGGAAATCCCTGATAATTATATAGTGGAAACAAAAGTGGATAAGTGGAAACAATCAAGAGTTTAATTCTTAACATAATAGATAGTTAAAAAGTCTTAAGAAACGTGTTTCTGATCAGTAGGCATGTACCCACATGGGACTGAATCAGACCAAAATAGATAGTTAGGAAGTACAGTGTATGTCCTCTATAAGGACTCAAACAAACTCGGATAGCACGGAATTGTCTACTAATATACATGACATTAGCTATGGCCTTGTGTACTAATGGCCAGCCTACTATATTCACAAAAAATTGAAGTCCGAAAGCTTGGTGATTTTTTTTGTCTCTGCAAAATATCACTGTAGTTAAGACTTTGTCAGACTAACTCTTTCCAATCCGTGCTTTTTCATCCGCTGTGAAAAGAATATATTATAAAGCAATTCAAAGATATATTGATATGAATGTTATATAAGACTGGAAATTAAAAATATTTATTGCAAATTTTTCGATATATATATTTTCATTTAGAGATATTGTGTACCTATTTGTCTCCTTCCCATGATGAATTTGCTTAATTTGTGCTATTGTGTTGTTCTTCGGCATGGATATCTCCTCTGGTGTCATATCTTCATGACTGACCTTGCCACAACTTTTATCATAATCAGCGTACACTGCCTTTACCATGGGTTTACATCCACCACCAAATTCAATCTCCCAAAGATATTGCTTAAAAATCCTATCTGCGAGTAGCTGTGGAAGGCTTTGTGGATCATCATAACCCTCTTCAATGACCAATGTCTCACATGGCGTTCCAAAAAGAGCATCTGCTGGTCTTCCCATAAGTGTCACTTCAATTGAGTCACTTTTGTCGTCAAGACATAATTCCAGACAATAGCTGTGGTACAAAGTAATAACTATTAGGTAAAAAAATTTTTTTTACTCCTATACGTTGACTGTATTTGTATTATTTTTTTATGAAGAGTTTTTCTTTTCCTTATTGTTATATTCATAATAAATTGAATATGCTTTATATCTAAACTACCATAATTGTAGACATCTGGAATGTGTGCATTTTGTTTTTGTAAAAAGACATGATCACATAATTGGTAGCTAGTGTAATGTAAAATTTAAGCAAGTGCTTGTGTTTTGCACTTACGTTGGTAATCCAATCTGGTCACGGTCATCGTCACAGTTGAGTAGAACACATCGCGACTGTTTTCTGAGTTCCTCACTGCAACTTTTGCATAGCATATAATACCATCCATTGGGAAATTCCATTTTTTTGATTCTAGCCCTCAAGATATGAATAGAATCCTGTAGGAAAATCATTGGAGCTTCATATAATACTGAATTAATGCTATAAGATATTGTTAAGGATACTTTATTTTGAATAAAGTTTACCTGATCAGATGCCCTTGTTGCTGTAGTGTCAACATTGACTGGTTCGGTGGATGAGTTTCCAGCAGATTGTGTAGCTATTGGATTGTAGAATTTCCCTGGAGACCTGTAACAAAAGTATATAACCAAAGCTATTAGAGCGTGTATGCGGGATGATATGAATTATGGGAGTGGTTTTATTTATGTATATTACCATGTTTTGTACTCTATTGTCTCAGGTATACTGGGATCCAAAAATATACAGGTGTTTGGTCCACTGTTTAGAACAATTCCACCTGTGAGAGTGTAAATGAGATGTGTAAGCACAGGCTGTCATGCGAGAGCAGAAAGTTTTTTTTTTTTTTTTTTTCATTCTATCACTACTATTTGGTACCTTTGTACATCCTAACTTTCAAGCTTGTGAACACAACCACAGTTGGAGGGTTTATGAGTGCAGCTCTATTGGTATCAAAGTATTCTGTCAAGTCTCCCCATAAATTAACTCTAACATCTTGATTCCTGCATGGTATATCACAAAACTCTGCTGTTATGTTTTATTTTGGTTTATGTAAATTTGATCCGCAGTGTTATCATGTTTTTGTTTGATAAACTTTTTTGACAACATATCTATTGCAATTTGCATCGGAGTGTTACAGAAAAAAAAAATAGAAGTATTGAAAATCCATTGTAAGACCCAGGTTTGCACATATATACTTGTGTTTTCTTATAATATGAGCAGTAATACATTGTGCTTTGAGTTTACAAAATAATAATAGTCAACTTTTATTAGAAGAAATATAGTGGTACCTTTTATCCTTAACATGTATGTAACGCAGTTGTATATCCGTATCACGAATAGTAATCTTTTCAACTGGGTGGATTTGTCTGATTTGACCAATTATATCTGTTTCACGATGTATTGAATCAATTTCATAATTACACAAAATCAAATAATATCAGAATGAAGACAGGTTCCCATCTGACATCAAATTGTAATTTTTGATATCAGATGTATTATAGTTGTAATGTACGATAGAATGCAGGGAAAAAACATTGATAGTCTTTTTTAATGATGAATCAAAAAGACCATATAGATTGCTACGGCTTCATACCTGTTAATATCTGGTCATTGTTGAGTCGACTTTCAAGTCTATCATAATCCATGAAATAAAAACGGTGAAATGGAATTGAAGGATACAGTTGAAGAAGCAATCTGAAGAGAGTTTGGTTTGTGAACACCAGTTGTGCCTGATGAGGTACAATTTGGCGCTGCACTGGGGATTGTCTGGCAGTGAACCTTGTAATCTCATAAGTACAACCCTTATTGATTCTTTGTGATACCTCCTCATAATCTGTCTCTTCAACTGTAGCATGAATAGCAGCATTCTGCATTTGCAATAATGTATAAGTTATTGCACTTTGCTAGCACCATTGTGTAGGTAATATAAAAAGTTTAGGGTCAGGTTATTACATATTGGTCCACCAAAATAATATTCATGCCGTGTGGCTGTTCAGCAGGTGTAAGTGTTCTTCCCCTGCAAATTCTACAGACGCGTACTCTGACCGTCATATTGTTTTCATATGGGTGAATATCTTCAACTTTAACAAACGCCATCGCTGGCCACACTGCTGTTCCTACGATTAGTATAAACACAGAATAAAAACTATTAATATGAAACTGTATAGTATAAGAGTCCATTATAGAAGAAATATGACTATTTGAAACTCTAAACACTACCAAGTAAGATTACATTACTGATTACACCAGAGGGAATTGCCCATGTATGACAACGATATGGGAATAGTACACCAAAGATTGCTTGCAGCACTATATTCGTAAATGGAGATAAATAGAGGAAAAGAAATGAAAAACATTTTACCAATCAAAGGACATACAAAGATACTCATGCTTGTCTCTCAATATATGGATATTTGAAGAGAACTATACACCTATTATATTCGAACTGTAACACAAACGATCTACCAGTAACAACATATTAAGATGACATGCAGGATGAAAATTAGAAAGATGAACCACATGCATGTTAGATCGAAGGCTAAACGAACATGCGCTATCATCTACACAAAGATTATAGCTTTAGTCCTTACATGCAACACCATTAGTTGACTAAAATACGGTTATATTATATTAAGATGACCAGAATGATAAACTTGATGTAATAGTAGCTGCAGGCGAATACGACTTGTTAGCTGGTTGAGACTGGCTAAACAGTTGAACGATCTTAATGGTCCTCTATTGTGTAAAATTGTTTTTCACATACTTACTTTACTAATATCATAAACTCAATAGTATCTGATAACGGTGGATATAGAGTGTTTTGAAAATTCAATTAACCGAATAAGCATGCTTGCTCGGCTTTGTACTTAAAGTAACAAAACCTTTAAATTTTAAAAAAGTAAGAACATGTAAGTGCAGACTGTAAGGAAACAACCACATGCACCCTCCTAAGAACTAAAAAGAGAGACACCAACGAACAGGACCATGAAAACAAAACACACTTGTTTTCTGGATGTCAAAAGCAATCAAACACTGCAATTACTCTAGAGACTGCAACAACCTCAGGGCTCTGACCATACATTAATCGAATATGTAAACAAATAAATGAACGAAAAAAGAAACAAATATAAAGGAATTTAACGAACCCAAACCAACATGCATGATCCATTACAAATATTTTGTCATAGACAAATATCATGATATCAGCACATATTTTTCGTATTACTCAGCTGTTCTTATACCTGATAAGAGTAGAAACAGAGCACTTCAACTTCTAATCCCTTCAATCAAAATGTTTGCTCAAATATATCTCACTGAAAATCAGAAATGCACAGTCCTTCAGATTTAACGAAACCATATATACCCAAAACGTTTAAAGCTGACTGCAGAAATTTCGAGACAGAAGAAAGAGAACTCAGGACGCGAGTGATGATGAAATTTCTGCGAGTACAACAGAGCAATAAATGGGAGAAGGCAGCTCAGGTTTTTATAGGTCGAATTCCCCAACATTAAAAAGACTACAACACCACTGGCACCTCACCCCAAGTCTTGAATTATATAGATTATAATCCCTTCACTATTATTTTATACATTTCTATTGTGCCTTGAATTGTGTAAAACCCAAATAATAATTCTTAATTAATTTCCCTTGTTGGGTACATCAAAATCATACTCAATAAGTCAATAGCAATTATGAATATATTTTTATACCTATATGTATACTGACAGTTTATAACTCTCCTCCTATTTCCGGCTGCAGAGCTTACCAACCACTAATTATAGCTTTTGGTGTGATGACAATATATCATCAATATATCTCCAGAATTAGCTCACCTGTATGTCAATCAACAAAACTATAATTCTACAAAGATAACAGCACTATTAGTTCTATGATATTAACTCATATTACATACTTAACAAAAGATACATCATTTTTTTTTAACCCAACGAAATAATAAAAACATAATACTTAGTTACTTACCCTATTGTCTCTTGGACAATACAGAATCAAAGATAATAATTTTAAATTTGCTCTCACTCTCGGGCATATCAAATCTGAAATTAAAAATTATATATATATATAATTAAGTTTTACTTAATGCAGTTTGAGCATTTTAGTATATGAGATTTTTAGAGCTTTTATAAAATCAAATAGAATTTAACCTGTTTATAAATTAAGTAGAGTGAATAAGGAACTCGGAAAGACAAAATTAGTGTTAACTTGTCTTGTACATTTTATTGCCCATGGGTATCAGTGCGCATTTGATTAATCGAAACTGTTATATTTTGGAGAACATCTTTATAGACAATATTCTTTGTGTATTTATTTTCCATATTGTCATTTGTCACTATAATTTTCATTCCTTCTCTAGATGTGACTCTAGATAATGCAACATATAATTGACCATGAGTGAAGACAGGTTGTGGCAAGTATAAACCAACTTGTTTTAGCGATTGTCTTTGACTTTTATTAATAGTCATTGCATAACACGGTCTTACAGGAAATTGTCGTCTTTTTAAAACAAATGGACATCTTGGGTCGGAACCAGTTAATATTATTCTTGGTAAATAAAATTTATGATTTACATGAGTACTCGTCAATACTCTTGCTTCTATTACCCTTTCAAACATATCAGTAACAATTAATCTGGTCCCATTGCACAGACCATATGTCTGATTTAAGTTTCGAAGAAGCATTATAGGCATTCCTTTTTTCAGTACTAAAGAATGTGGTGGTAGTCCACTTATTTCCAATTCATGCAGGAATTCTGGTGGGTATAATGACTTAAGATTTTCTGCATTATCATTGGTTTCACATATACTATCACAACTCAGGTAAGTTACTATTTTGCCTGGTAATAAATTTATGGCAAAGTTATTGATTTCAGTAACAGTGACATTTTTAGGGGTGATAATAGCTCGTTCTCTTATATAATCAAAATTTGTGTATTTTTCAAGAAAATGTGGGTAAGTGGCAAGGAATATTGCACTGATTGGATCATCATAGTCGTCAATAAGCATGTCATCTGGGATATCAATCCAATTAGCATCACTGTCTTCCGGATCGCGGGCAATAGACACATTTCCATCACCAACTTGTAACAACCACTCGGCAAATTCAGATATTTTTTCTTTTTTTTCATCAGTCAAACTTTTCTTGCACAATCTCATGTTTTGAGTTAAGAAATAAATTTGAAATAGGGACCAAAGTTTTGAATTATTTATAGAAGCGTTGATTACTTCTGCTTTTCCACCATCAACCACTGGTAGTATTTGTCTGAAATCACCACCCAACACTACTGGTAAGCCTCCAAATGGTAGCTTATTTTTACGGACATTTGGTTTTGATAGTATGTCCCTAAGTGATTTATCTAATGACTCAAAGCAGTATCTGTTTGTCATTGGTGCTTCATCCCATATGATTAAATCTGTTTTTTCAATTAGTTTTGCTAAATGAGTTCCTTTTTTAATGCAGCATGTTGAACAATCAGTAATATTAATTGGAATCTTAAATCTAGAATGGGCTGTTCTTCCATTTGGCAATAACAATGAAGCGATACCAGATGAAGCAACAGCGAGAACTATTTTTCCTTCAGAACGCAACTTACTAATTATCGTATGCCATAAAAAAGTTTTTCCGGTTCCTCCATGTCCATACACAAAAAATAACTGGTTTTTTTTATTATATACTGCATTTATGACATTGTTATATATAACTTTTTGATCATGATTTAAATCAGTAATCAAGGTTGCATGCTCTTTTTCTAAAGTTGGACGATCGTAATCCAGTTCTTCTCTTAATTGTTTGTTTGCGAGTTCAAGCATCAGTTCCTCGTCAGGCAGTGGCAGTCCATATTCTTCTAGCGAGCTAGACGCATTTATGAACAGTTGTTGTAATTCAAACAACAAATAATTTTTTACTTCAAAATCGGGGAGGTTTGAAGTTGGTACTGATAACTTATGTTGAACATTGTATAAAATATCATCAGACATTATCCGCCAATGCTCATCAAGAAGTCGATTAGGATTGGAAACCTGGCAATACAATATGATAGTGACAAACAGGTGCCGCAACTCTGATGCAGAAGCTGCCAAAGTTGCATTTGTTAAGGCTTCCGCCCACTCTTTGTCATCACCTAATAAACCAAGTGCTCTACACGCATCTTGATATGTAGGATAGACCACTCCAGACACTGTTCTTATTGAAATGAAGTTCTTGCATCCTTTTTGTTTATTCAAGAGTAATCGCAAGTAGTACAGTTCCCCGGATGTCGGGTGGACACTTGCTAACCTACCTATAGCGTATCCTTTAAATCTTGGTGTCCATTTCTTTTTACTATTATTCCAGACAAATTTTGATGGAAATTCAGCGTACGTCAATGCTCTTGCTTCTACATTATCCTTTTCTGCATTTGCCTTAAACCAAGCTGTAAGCATTGTATCTTTCGATCCCTGATTATTAACGACTGATTGTAGTGGTTGTGACTGATTAAATATTATATTTTGTCCATACGGTAGATGCACTTCCAATCGTTCCACAGGTGGATGGCGTGTATGAATGGGATATTCATACAACCTCCATGCAGCTTCTGGTGGGGATATATATCTACAATTTAAATACATTTGAATCTCATCATTCAAATTGCTGTGGAATTCAACTCTAGCTCGATCCGGACCTTTACTAATATATTTGAATAAATATTTAATCAACATCGATTGACTACAAGACTCGACATTTATATGAGCATTGTACCTTAGTAAAAGTTCCGAATTGTAGGGGACAATAAAACGATTATCAATTTTGACACCATTTTTCATTGCAAATTTTGTATCATCATCACGCCGCTTATATACTGGTATTTTATCCATTTCAAAACAGGTCTCAGACACATAATCTTTTGGGTAATGCTTTGTGCAATTGTTGTTTCGCATACACGGTGATTTAGTATTTAGTATCCCACATGGTCCATGAATCATACATTGTGTAACAATGTCGTATAAAATTGGATTATCATCTCTATCAGGTAATTCAGCAGAAATTATGGCATCAATGTCATGGCTTGAATAACATTTGTTCTTTTGGTTTAACCAAAATAACATATGGGAGTGAGGTAGGCCCCTTTTTTGAAATTCTATCGTCGCCACGTCTGTACATAAAGAGATTATAAATTTAATTTGAAAGTAAACGGTTTATCAAAAAAAAAAAAAAAATGTTTGTGCAAAGAGGACATAAAACGTATATACCTGCTATGACTTTTCCAAATGGTTTACCAGATCTGATAAAATCAATGAGGTTGTCATGCTTCATCTTAAAAACTCTAGATATAATATCTGGACGGTCCTCAGATTTAAGTGAAAATTCATTTTCTAATGCTCTCACTATCTCAGGCCACTTTGAATTGCAAGTGAAAGTGATGAATAAATCTGGATTTCCATAACGTCGACATATGGCCATAGCATCGTGATAATTTTTTATCATGTACCGTGGACTACCAGTGTATGTACTTGGCAGGATAACTTTTCTTCCTATATTTTGACCATTATTATCACCCCTTGCAATCGAATCATATATTCCTTCATAAGTTTCAACACGGAAATCACCTTGGTTATTCCTAATGTAATATAACCGATCTTCTTCAACAGATGCATACGCATCAACTATGAATTGTTGGAACAATCTTCCACATTTTAGCATAGTATTTGACTCATTATACCGCTTTTGAATTTGATAAGACATAAAACTACGCATAGACATTTTATTACGCTTTATTTGACGACTATCTTTTGGAGGTAACATTTGGAGATTAATACTATATCCATCCTCTCCATAAGGAAATATAATAGGATACTGAAAAGACATGTACTTTGGGTGAACTTTTGAGACTCGTTGCAGGGTATTATTAGTGTTTTCAACAATTGTATCCCTTTCAGAATCATAAACACCAATGTCACCAGCAATCAGACCCGCAATTTCACTACTATTCGGTGCATCATACTGCCTATCTTGCACTGTTTCATTATCCAATATAGATAAAGTGAGACAACGTAGAGTGTCATCATCATACTTGTGTCTGACGGAACGATAAAACTTGACTAACTCATTTGTATCATTAAACATATCAAGTAGGTTTTGCATTATTTCTGGATCTAAACCATCCAATACTCTTTGACGATTACTAAGCTCATTCTCAGTATCATAGATGTATAATTGTGCAAATTTTGGACATTCGCCTTCCGGGGGAAGAAGTGTACCCATTAGATGGTGGATTTGACCAGAAATTTTAAAGACAAAAGGGCCAGACCCATTATTTATCACCGTATCTACTTTTGCCCCTACTGACGTAAACGCAAAGATTGTATTATAGGCACGGATGTTTTTCCTGAAATGTGTGCTCTTAGGTCCATTTTTGGGATTAAGCAAGTAGTCAAGATATGCTGGGGTAGGTTTCTGATTGTCTATTTTTATTCGTCCCTCACGACAACACTGGGTATATATTGGATTAGCATTTTTGGGTATTCGTTTTGACTCATCCAACCAGAACATAGCACCACAATCAATGCACATATTACTCATGTCTCCTATATCGACGTACTCCACTGACACATCTAAAAATGCAAATAACAAATAAATTTAGACAACTGAACAAATTTTAGTTTATAATGAAGTATAATTATTTTGGCCAAAAAGTTTACCAGATGCTTTTCTCCTCCTTTGATATGATGCTTGCCCAGCATTATCGCTATGCACTTGCTCAGCATACCCAGCAGACGACTGGACTACATGGACAGCAGGTCGCAACCCTGCTACAACAGGATTTACATGAAGTGCCGTAAGATCATCCGCTGTTGAACTATCTAGTAGGTCCGTCATTACTCCACTCGTTTCATCTGTATTTGTTTCGGCTGCAACCAAAGTTGTATATACAAACTGTCATGATTATGTAGTCGGGTAACCTATGATTCTTTATCTGTTATAATCAGTTTTAGGCTTCTTTGGGGATCACCAGAAGTACCTTGTCGGATGAACTGAGCAGAGGATGATGATGATGCAACAGCAGTATCATTTGAAAAACCCAATGACGACAATGGCTCATTTTTATGCTTTTTGCGGCCAAATTCAGGTATATCTATCATAATTTTCACAGAAGATATTTTTTAATTATACAGCAAACAAGTTAGAGTTAGATAAAAAGATATATATAATTGAGAGTAAATTATCATGTAAAATCAGGTGCACTTAGAAGATCAAATTTGAAAATCAACATTACCAAAACTATAAATTTTTTTTACCAGATTGTTCTGAACCTTCTGTTATGTCAGAAACCACAGCTTCACTATCATTGCTTGTAAAATAGAGAGGCAGTTGTTCTCTTATTCGTCTTTTACGTGGCATGTTCACTGTCAATATAACATTATCCAAGATTTTAACAAACTCTCAATCTTTATAACATGAGACAACCTCAAGTAAATCAGTAGGTCATATAATAACAATTGCAGACAAACATAATAATTTTGTCGAACTGAAAAGGGTACTACATTAGGTTAGGGAATGCTTATAAGGCAGAAACTCTGCTTGTGTTGTTTTTTCTACCTCTGCTAGTGAAGTGTAGTTTAGTCAAAATTGCTTCCTCCCTGGTAGCAACTCCGAGGTATTGGCATTATCTTACTGAAAGTATATAAATCGACATGATAAATTTGCACTAAGCTCCAGTTATAGAAATAGGGATGAATATACAATATATTCCTCTTCCTAACATCTAAAGTTGTGCCCTATAGATTAAGAGCATACACCTTGTTTTCAAAAAGAAAAAAAGATTTGTGGTATTTGGTTGATGTTAAAGCAGTGTTTAACCTACTTATAATATCATCAACTTAGTAGTACCTGATAACGGTGGATGCAGAGTGTTTCAACTCCTAATTCCTTGAATCTAAAACTTTGTTGAAATGTATCTGGCTGAAACAGAAAAAGAAAATGAAAGCCACTTCAGATGATAAAAGAGAAACTGCAGAGCTTCCACAGAGAAAAAAAGAGAACTCACAACTTGAGGGTTAGACACAATTTTTCAGAATGGAACAGATCAATAAATGTGAGAAGACAAATTAGGTGTTTATAGGCCCAAGTCCCAGCGTTGAAAGACAAAAATATCACTGGCACCACACCTGATTTCAATTAAATAAGCATTCTTTTAGTATTATTACAACAGTATAACCCGAAAATAGTACCCAGCACGCACCAATTGAGCTAAGAGTTAGACGACGAAGATGAGGCAGAAAAAAAAAATCCCACAAAACAATGATTTTCGCCGTAACAGCAAACTAAAAACCCAGTGAAAGAAGTGCTAAATTTTGCCAAATCATGTTACTATTAGAGCTTATAACATCATAATACGACGTGCAATTATTAGTTAAGCCTAATCATTTTCTTATACATAGCATGACCAGAAAGATTGCAAGAAAGCATCAAAGACTGAAAGGGAGCGTAATGAATGACTATACCTTCTTTATCTTCCTTCTTCAGTAACTCAGAAACCCAGAATCATCCTCATTCTTCTAATTTCTTCACAATCTTGAATCTTTGCATCACCCAAATGTTAAACCATTGTCCACCTTGATTATCAATTGAAAGAGAAGCAAACTCCATAAATGTCTTAAAGTTATGTCAATGAAAAAGCCAAATCTCCATTTTAAACATCTTTCAAAGAAAATTCATCGACTCAAAGGAACCCCCGAATTCACCAAATCAAACTGAATCCATGTCAAATCCATATCAAACCGATATAGAATAAAGAGTTACACAATAATGATAGAACTTAAAGACATACCGATCAGCAAGAGACACAACGAAGACAGTTTGGCAGAAAAAGATCAAAATCGAATCTCCCCTCCAGAATGAAATTGCTATTACTGCTGCTGAGATATAAACCAGCTATTTACGCAAGTGATAAATGGACCCTTGTTGATGGCAAACCCAATATAAGAACCTTAAATTCCTGCACTAACAAAACCCAAAATCATATATATGCTAAAGAGACCTAAGAGTTATTAGTTGACAGTTAAATAAAATAAACGACCACAAAACTGAATTAATTATAATCGTACTCAATTATTTGGAACATATCAGAATAACTTACAATTATTTGGAACATATCAGAATAACTTACAAATACAAATACAACCACAACCACACGCGTGTAATCGATATAACACGCACGACAATATAGTGAACTACGGATACAGTAAATAAATATGGTCTGAAAAATAATACAAAACAGTAGATCGACTTGTATGACAAAATACAGACGCCAGAAACCCAGAAGTTTTCTCAATCGTTACCTAACATAAAGCGTGGCACTGGTAGTAAATACTCTATGGTTAAGATCTTTAGCAGGTTTATTGATACAGATCATTTTTTTTTTCCAGGTACCAACAGTGACAATTTAAGCCCACCTTTACTAACCAAACAGTAACCAATCCCAACTCTTAGTAGTCATATAAACTGTATTACTTTATATTTTTTAGACATTTTATAACCAAAGTTTAGGCTCCACGATGAGAAAACTACTGAAAAATTAAAAAGAAAAAGGATACCTGTCTTCATATAACGCATAACGAAATTCGCTACAAAATATCAACACAACTTTCGTTATCAAAAGTCCAAACTATACATGCATAAAGATCATTACCCCGCAGCAGGGCAATATCACTGCAGATAGAGATGGGGAAACACTACAAAGCTGTTTGAAGCTTTGGACCCAGTCTTGAACTCAGAGGGGAAACCAGAGGAAATATATAAAGATAGCTATTTAATCTATCATTGCAGCCTCTGTACAAAATCACCCCAACAAACATACTCACAGCGGATGCTATCAACAAAAACCGGCGAAATGCAAACCAACACCGAACCAATCCGAAGAACATAGTACTTTTGATAAAAATTCGCTAAACCAACAATTGAAAATATATATTGACGTAAACACCTTGTCGGACAATATATGCCTAAATCTTAAATTAAACTTTGGGCAAACTAATAGGAAAAAAAAGAAAAAAAAAAAAAAAACTTCTACATTGAAAACGAAACAAAACATCGGCAATCATAGGAGATTGATGTCTCATAACAGCTGAAGAAAAAGAGAGAGAGAGAGAGAGAGAGAGAGAACATAAACTAATAAGCGTTCTGTACTAAAATGAAAATAAAGGAAACAAAAAAATAGGACAAACTAAGATAATATCATGGAACAAATATTGATAGGAGACGAAGTTATACTTACCAATGACCGGTGAAGGTATGGCTGTACTGGACTGGAGAGATATTGAATAGAGAGAGAGACAATAAAAACGGCGGACTATTAAGAACCACGTCATATCTTGGTGGAAGTAAGAGGTTACCTAGTGTCAATCCATAAGACTAATAACGAAGAGTCCGTGTCTCCATGATCAAAGTAGTTTATATATAGAGACCTAGGATGTTGGGTCAGTTATTGGTTTTTTTTTTTTTTTTTTGAAAAAGCAGACATTCAGCATGAGATTATACACTACTTGAAGCTGTAGTTAATTCTGAAGAAGATCTTCTTGTTGTCTCTGGCCATGCTCTTTAAACTGTTGTAGAGCAATTTATAAATGAATGAGACTAATTGATTCCACATATTTTTCAGAGTAACTACACAGTTTGCTCTTGTTTGCCTACTGCTCTACACTGTTTGCCCTAGCAGGGCACTGTTATTGGCCTTAATTTACACGGTACTTATATGTTAATCTCAAAGTTATAATTTAACTATGCTGTAAAATTTTGAATTTTATTCTTAACTAATCGCTTTCATTTATTTTTTTATTTTCTTCTCTTTAATCATCTCTGGCTTGTACTAAAAAATTATGGCTTTTTGAATAATCATTACATAACATTAATGAAATCCTTGATTCTAGAAAGAAAGAAAAAAGTATCAAAGATGTTTTATTTCAATGTTATTGATTTTAGTAACCAAGCAGATTATAGGACTGTATTTTGATCTCTTATCCCTACTAAAAAATATAACTCGGAAATGATCAGAATAAACTGAACTTCACCAATTAGAAAACTATTATCTACAACGAAAACAACACATGACATCATGAACAGAAGATACATCCCTTCTTTTACATCCATGACACAAAAAGCATTAGTTGATAACTGGAGAAGTTAGTTACAATTTATGTCCCCTAGAGGAACCAAAAGAATATCGTCTGCAACGATAAGATCTTATCAGCAATAATCCGGAGCAATATTTTAAATGAATTCATACAACAAAAAGCCTACAGTCAAGAGATTTTAGGATGCTCCTTTCCCTGCAAAAGACTTAACTAATCTTCACTCCTCCTTGGCTTTACCCTTATCCTTCTTTCCTTTGTCCCTATCAACAGAGAACCAAAGTTAATAAAAACATCATATATGTCCCAAAAGAAACGAAAAGAAAGCAGAACATAGTTTAGTTCCTCCAATCCATCATGCCACTGAAATTTGTTAGGTCCTAATTCATATACTAAATAGCAAATGAAATAAATATATACTACCTCTTCAGCCTCTTTGCAAAAATGGCTTCCATCATTTGAGACCAAGTTTTTTCTTTCTGTAAACACCTTTTTGCCGGTTTTTGTTTCTGTGGCGTCTCCATTTTTGGAACAACATTTCCATCCGTACCCTTCTCAGCATTTTCTGCAATTTTCACATCACTCTTCAAGCTCAAACCTTCCTCAACATAACCAGTAGTCTCACCACAATCAGGATATACAGCCTTCACCATTAAGTCATCTCTTGTGCCATATCCTATTTTCCACACAAAATATTTCTTCATCTTATTCTCCACTACTGATGGAAGGTTATATTTATCGTTTTGGCCAAGTTCATTGACTAATTTCTCACAGGTTGTCTCAAATAGAGAATCCCCTGATCTCCCTATCAGCATGACCGGAATAGAATCAGTGTTATCCTCAAGACGTAACTGCATTCTGTAACTGCGAAACAGAAAATATGAATTTCCAATTATTATGTAGAAGAACAATTGACATCATCAATAGTCGAAGATTAGTACATAAGATAGTACACAATAACACAGGCGTACAGTGGCAGTCCAACTTGATGACCATGATCTTTACACATGAGTGACCCAGAATCAGATGGTTTTACCATCTGCTTGTTACAACTTGGGCAGCCAATATAATACCAACCATCCCGGAATATAATCTTGGTGATTTTAGCTCTGCATAAGGATATAGTGTCCTGTAAAGATATTAAGATATTTAGTAACTACAATCAAGTAATCCACCTTCATATGAACTCTACACATGCACATATATTCCTCTTCTCCCTTTTAACTATAAAAGTGCTAAATACACTGTAGCATTGCCGCAACCTACCTTGTCATTTGTTGGTGTAAGCAGGTTAAGATCACCTACTTTGACCTTTTTTGCAGCCTTGACATCACCAGCATCCATGGTCAATTTGAGTGAAGGAGATTTGATTGTAGGGGCACTACATGATTGTGCAAAGCTGTTGACATAAGGAGACATAATGTAAGCACAACTACAATAGAAGATGAAAAATAATTAGATACATATATGATATATCACTGTCTACTGTACCAAGCCTTATAATCAGCTGTCTCTGGAATCTTTGGGTCAATGAATACACATGTGTTCATACCTCCGTTAAGAACAACCTTGGCTGAAAATAAAAACAACAAAATAGCTTAGTATCCATAGTTATTGCTTTAGAACCATCTAGTAACTATAAACAGCTATTTTAGATCTTTGTACATTGAAACATCCGGACTTTCACACTTGTAAATACTATGACAACTGGAGAAGTCAGTCCATTAATTGCATCAGCATCAAATTTTTCAGCCATCTCTCCCCAAAGAGTGATCCTTGTCATTTCTTTGCTGCAAAAAGTAATTAACATAAGAATATACCAACAGTAAATAATACTATTTGTATAGTCGATAGTAAATGATTATAGGATAACAAACATTTGAAAAAAACCACAATTAAATCACACAACTATCTAAACACAGTACAGCTTGTTGTAAAGTATTTACAATTACAAACCTTGTATTCTGAATATGAATATGGCGTCTAGAAGTGACTCTACCATTAATAGGAACATCCTCAGACGGCTGCACGATCCTCAGTCGTCCGATAACATCTAAATTATGAAAAATATTAAGTAAATTAGCAAACCTAATTTAAATCAAAAGGCATACAATTAGTCCGAATACCTCACATACTATAAGTCTATAATTAAAGCAAGATAACAGTATCATGGATTATTATAATTAGGAAATACCTGTTAAGATGGTATCATTGTTTAATCGATTGAGAAGATTGTTGTATTCCACAAAGTAAAAGCGATGTTGTGGTAGTGGAGGGTAGATATCAGGAAGCAACTTGAACACAGTATGATTGTTAAAAACTAATTGTGTCAGGTGTGGAACAACTTTGTGCTGCTTCTGGCTCTCCCTGCTATAAAAGTTGATTATCTCATAAACTAAACCTTCAGCCACATTTCCCGAAACATCATCATAGTCTGCCCCTTTCACCATAGCATGTATTGCATCATTCTGCATACATAGTTATAGCTAGAGAATGTGAAAATTGGTATAATACAAAAATAAAACTCAAACAACTGAGTGACAGAAATTACATGCTCGTCCACCAGTACAATGTGAAAACCATCTGGTTGCTCAACTGGCTTCAAAACTCTTCCTCTCCACATCCTACAAACACGCACTTTAATCTGCATACCATTTTGTCCAGCTTGAATATCTCTAATATTCATAAACGACATGGTTCCCTGCAGTATAACAAAAAAGATACATAGAACAGGTGTCAATAGATAACATTTAACGATGAAAAACCAAGTGATGCAAACCACGATTAACAGGTAAAATCACATTAATTCAAAAAATAACACATTGAATGAGAAGCCACATATCAAAATGAAACAAAGAAAAACATACAATCTGCCAAAACTCCAGCATCAAAACAAAGGAGTGAATACATCACACAACTGGAAAAATCTCAGTCTCATCCAGTAAAAAGAAACACGATCTGTTAGATAATGAGCACCTAAAATGGAATGAGCAACTGAGAGAAACATGCATGTTCAAATAGGTGAGCTTTTCAGCAATATATGCATCTTCATAAATGCATAACACAGCCTCTATATTTGAAACGACACAATCAAGATCATTCTTCAAACTATATCAGAAAAAACCAAAAAAAACAAAAACTGGAGTTAAATAAGGCTTCCAAAATAATCCTCGTTGCGAAACTCTAACTGTTATTTCCTCTAATACATGAAACAAACATGCATGTGTTAAAATGCAAATTCTAGACCAGATTGAAAATGGAAAAAATTGAAAATTCAATTAACCGAATAGGCATGCGTGTTCGGCTTTGTACTTAAAGCAACACAACCTTTGAATTTTAAAAAGTAACAATATGTAAGTGCATAAGAACTAAAAAGAGAGACACTAACGAACAGGACCATTGAAACAAAACACATCTGTTGTCTGGAAATCAAAAATAGTCAAACACTATAATTACTCTAGAGACTGCAACAACCTCAAGGCTGACCATACATTACTCGAATAAGTAAAGAAATAAATGAACGAAAAAAAGAAACAAATATAAAGGAATATAATGAACCCAAACCGACATGCATGAACCAGTAATATGGTAAACATAGTTTTTCATAGACAAATATCATGATATCAACACATATTTTACGGATTACTAAGCTGTTCTTGTACCTGATTACAATAGAAAAAGAACACTTCAACTTCTAATCCTTTCAACTTCTAAAGCTGAAGAGAGACTGCAGAAATTTCAAGACAGAAGAAAGAGAACTCAGGACGCGAGTGATGATGAAATTTCTGCGAGTACAACAGAGCAATAAATGGGAGAAGGCAGCTCAGGTTTTTATAGGTCGAATTCCCCAACATTAAAAAGACTACAACACCACTGGCACCTCACCCCAAGTCTTGAATTATATAGATTATAATCCCTTCACTATTATTTTATACATTGCTATTGTGCCTTGAATTGTGTAAAACCCAAATAATAATTCTTAATTAATTTCCCTTGTTGGGTACATCAAAATCATACTCAATAGTAATTATGAATATATCTTTATACCTATATGTCTACTGACAGTTTATAGCCCTCCTCCTATTTCTGGCTGCGGAGCTTACCACTAATTATAGCTTTTGGCATGATGACAATATATCAATGATACACTTCTGAATCTTTGATTCTAGAATTGATTTGAAATCAGTCAAAAAAAATAATTGCAATCATTTGTAATTTTAAACCAACATTGTTGTGTGTTTAAATAGTACATTATTTATATTTGATCTATTATTGTTTAATCCATTTTTATATAAGATAATTCCTTGGTTTTAAAATAGTATCCTGAAGATATGTTATTTTTCATATAAGTATCCAGTTGTGTAGACTCAGAATAAGCTCACTTGTATGTCAATCAACAAAACTATAATCTACACAGATAACCGCACTATTAGTGCTGTGATATTAACAGATATTACATACTTAACAGAAGATACATCAACTGTTTTTTTTTTTTTTCCAATTCCAATTTACACACAAAAAATATGAGGAAATAGCTGGAGCAGAAATTAGTTACAATACTTGTCCTCTTAAGGAACCAAAACAATATCACTTCCAACAATCATGTTGCATCACTAAGGATCTGGAATAGCGTTTTTGAGAGCACTTCAGTCACAAAAAATCTATACACACATAACCATAGGCTGCTCGTTCTTCAAAAAAAAACATATGCTCATTCCTACTCCTTGGATTTACCTTTGTTCTTGTTTCATTTCCCTCTGTCAACACATAAGCAAAGTGAATAATCATAATAGAGATAGATGTAACACACATGAAATAAATCAACTATAAAAGAAAGACAAACAAATTACTCTTGCTGCAATTCGATAACACTGTTTCCAGCAGCAATCCTGTCAATCGAACACCAACACTCTTTAAAATGGGTATAGATAATTACATAAATCGAACTGTGTAGTAAAGATAGATAACCTAATAATCATTAATAGTTAATGTAGTAGACTAACAAATAATAATATCCAATATAAATTGCTTCAAAAGATGCCTGCATTTAATGTCCCCATCTAACTACGAACAACTGATTATACATTTTTAACTGATTATACATTTTTTCTGATATGTCGCTCTTTATATACGTCATATTACTTTTAAACCTATGAATAAGTGATTATTCTATACACGTTTGTTTAAGTAATATAGCAACAAATATGGCAAAGCCGATAAACTCTTATGTACAAATTGATATATATACTTTACTTCATTTGTTTCATCCGCTTATTAAACCAATTAATTTCTAATGAATATGATAACCAATAGGGAAAAAATTTACGTTACCTCTTCAGCTTCTTTCCAGAAATATTGTCTAAGATTTCAATAAGAGCGCTCTCTTCTGATTCCTGAAAACTCCTTTTTGCTGGAGGATTCTTCTGTGGTGTCTCCATTTGCGGGAGCAATTCACCTTCGTCGAAATCCTTTCCAGCATGTTCTGCAATCTTTTCAACAGCTCCCAATCTTGCAGCCTCCTCAGCATCAGCATTACTTTCACCACAATCAGGATATACACCTTTTACCATAAGGTCATTTCTTGCACCATATCCGATTCTCCATACAAAGTATATATTCATCTTATTTTCCACTGGTGCTGGAAGAGTATATTTATCGTTCTGCCCAAGTTCATTCACTAATTTCTCACAGGTGACCTCAAATAGAGTTTCACCTGTCCTGCCTATCAGCATGATTGGAATAGAATCACTGTCATCCTCGAGACGCACCTCCATCCTGTAGCTGTTGTATTAAAACAATTAATTTTCAATTATTATTAAGCCCAACCACAAACACTATCAATATTTGCATTATTTTGTGACTGCAATAAACAATATCATAAGCTTACAGTGGGAGTCCAACTTGATCACCATGTTCTTTACAGATAAGTGAGAAAGAACCATACAGTTTCACCATCTGCTTGCCACAACTTGGGCAGGCAATATAGTACCAGCCATCCCGGGAAATAACCTTAGTGATTTTAGCTCTGCATAAGGATATGCTACCCTGTAACATATCAAAACATTTAGAAACTCCAATAAGATAATCTACCTTCACATAAATTTCAGACATATACCCATATTCATTATGTCCCTTTTCATTACCAAACTATTGAAATATACTCTAACAATGCAGTAACTTACATTGTCACTTGTTGCATTAAGCAAATTAAGGTCAGCTACTTTGATCTTCCTTGCAGCCTTCAGCTCATCAGGATCCATAGTCAGCTTTACTGAAGATGATGGTATTCTAGGTGCGTTGAACGGTTGGGTGAAGCTGCATGTATGAAGAGACATAATGTAAGAATAGCTACAAAAGAAGATCAAGAATACTAAGATGTATTTAGTGCTGTGTATTGTACCGAGCTTTATATTCTGCCGTCTCTGGGATTGCTGGATCAAGAAAAATACATGTGCTCATACCACAATTAAGAACAGCCTTTGCTGAAAATACAAATAATCAAACACTTAGTAATGATAGTTGTGAATTCAAGTACATACAATAATCAACAACAATAATATTTTGCATCTTATTACAATGGGACTCCCGGACTTTCACACTTGTGAATACTATTACAACTGGAGGGATAATTCTACTAACTGCATCTACGTCAAATTTTTGCGCCATATTCCCCCAAAGTGTAACCCTTGTTAATTCTTTCCTGCAAAAACATTGAACATATATATAGATTTATAAAAACATTGGAAAAAAAAAATTGTACAGCCGCTTTTAAGAATAAATAACCACAATTGAATTATAATACCGATGAACCACTCTTCAATAGAATATACGATCACAAACCTTGTGTTCTGAATATGGATGTGGCGTCTAGAAATGACCGTACCATCAACAGTTGCATCCTCAACCGGCTGGACTATCCTCACTCGTCCGATAACATCTAAATTACCCCATATATAAGACATAAAATTAGCCAAAAGTCATGTACAACCAAAACATAAACAAACAGTAATTATTATAATCACTCAATACCTGTCAAGATTGTATCATTGTTTTTGCGACTAAGAAGATCACTGTATTGCACCAAGTAAAAACGATGACGCGGAAGCGGAGGATACACATGAGAAAGCACCTTGAAAACAGTATGATTGTTAAAAACTAACTGTGCCCGGTGTGGCACAACCTTGTACTGCTTCTGGCTCTCCCTGCTGTAAAATTTTGTTATCTCATAGACAAAACCTTCAGTTACACTCTCTGAAACCTCATCATAGTCAGCCTCTTTCACCAAAGCGTGTATCGCATCATTCTGCATATACAATTAAAGTCAACGAATGTACAAATCGACATAATATATGAGCAATGAAACAACTATATTCCACAGATTACATGTCCATCCACCAGTACAAAGTGAAGACCATCAGGTTTCTCAGTTGGTTTGAAGGCCGTTCCTCTCCACATCCTACAAATACGCACTTTAATCTGCATACCGTTCTGTCCGGCTTGAATGTCTCTGATATTCATGAACGACATGGTTCCCTAAAGTATAACAAAAAAGATACAAAGAATAGTTGTCAATAGATAACATCCAACGATGAAAAACCAAGTGACTCAAACCACGATTAACATGTACAATCACATTAATTCAAAAAATAACACACTGAATGAGAAGCCACAGATCATAATGAAACAAAGAAAACTATACAATCTCCCAAAACACCATAATCAAAACAAAGAAGGAATAAATACATCACACAACTGCAAAAGAGCCACTCAAATCCCGATCTGGTAGATACTCAGCACCTAAAATGGAATGAGCGTCTGAGAGAAACATGCATGTTCATATAGGTGAACTTTTCACCAATATAAGCATCTTCATAAATGCATAACACAACCTTTATATTTGAAACGACACAATAAAGATCCTTCTTCAAATGTTCTGACTATATCAGAAAGAAAAAAAAAAAACCTAGAGTTAAATATGACTTCCAAAATAATCCTCGTTGCAAAACTCTAACTGTTATTTCCTCCAAAACACATTTGTCTGGAAATTAAAAGCAGCAAACACTGCAATTACTCTAGAGACAACAACAACCTCAGGGTTGAACATATACTAATCGAAGAAACAAATAAATGAACGAAAAAAATAAACAAATATAAAGGAATTTAATGCACCCAAACCGACATGCATGATCCAGTAACATAGTAAAGATAGTTTTTCATGGACAAATATTATGATAACAGCACATATTTTACAGATTACTAAGTTGTTCCTATACCTGATAACAGTAGAAACAAAGCAGTTCAACTTCTAATCCCTTCAACTTCTAAAGCTGAAGAGAGACTGCAGAAGTTTCAAAACAGAAGAAAGAGAACTCAGGACTGGAGTGATGATGGAATTTCTTCGAGTACAACAAAGCAATAAATATGAGAAGGCAGCCTGGGTTATTATAGGTTAATTCCCCAACATTAAAAAGACTAAAACCCCACTGGCACCTCACCCCATGTCTTGAATTACATAGATTATAATTCCTTCCTTATTATTATATACATTCTTATTGTCCCTTGAATTGTGTAAAACTGAAATAATAATTCTTAATTAATTTCCCTTATTGGGCCCTTAAAAATCATACTCAATAGCAATTATGAATATATTTTTAGGGAAAATGTCTATTTGGTGCTAATTTGACCCCCTGACTGCCCATTCAAATGACAAACTTATTTTTTTCCCCTATTCAACATAAGGTAACAACTCTATTGCCCATTTGAACAAATCTTTTTCAATTCTAGTACAAATTTAATTTTTTTTCTTCCTTTTTTGTCCTTTTGTCTTATCTAACATATTTTTGAATTATAATGTGTTGAGAAAGTGGAAGATAAAAAAACAAACTTTACCGAAATATCACCCAACTCCTCCGGCCTCCCATGGCCGGTCGCCGGAGCCTGGTCGCCGGATTCCGGGCACCAATTTTTTTTTTTCGCCGGAATTTTTTTTTTCGCCAGATTTTTAATTTTTTTATTTTTTTTTTATAATCAGGTTATTGACGATGGTTACTAACCCTCAGTAAATAATTTACAGATTACAGTAAATAATCGATTATTGACCCCCGGTAATCGATTACTGGGAGTCAGTAATCGGTCAGTAATCAGGTTACTGACCCCCAGTAATCAATTACTGACCCCCAGTAATCAATTACTGACTCCCAGTAATCAGGTTACAGATTCCATATTTTCCAGTAACCATGTTACTGACCCCCAATAATCGATTACTGACCCCCAGTAATCCATAACCAGAGTTCATGAAGTTGTAAAACTTTGATCACAAAACATCCACACTATACTGGTACTAAGATTTCATTGATAACTTGACAATAACATAAAGAACTTGCACATACAATACAATGAAACTCTACAGATTTCATGAAGTAATCAGGTTACTGACCTCTAGTAATCGATTACTGACCCCCGGTAATCGATTACTGACCCCCGGTAATCGATTACTGACCCCCAGTAATCGATTACTGAGGGTCAGTAATCGATTACTGACCCTAACCAAGAGAAAAAAAAAAAAAAAACCCTAGTTTTTTTTCTTTCCGTCGCCGTTGCCGCTAGCCTCGCTCCTTCATTGCTTTGCTGCCATATAGTGATGGAGACCATTTTCTAGGGTTAGGGTTTTATCTCCCCTTCTCCTCTTCTTCTTCTTCTTCTTCTTCTTCTTCTTCTTCTTCTTCTTCATCTCCATCAATCTCAGCCCCACATCTTCACTCCACACCCAAATCCCAAACCTCGATCAGCTCTACTCTCATCACTGCAACGAAAAGTAACACCACCCTCCTCCTCCTATAACCAGAAAAAGCCTATAAGAACACATCTCCCTCCCACAATACAACATATCTGAAGCCTCTGGACCCGGATCGCCGCCCCTCGACCTCGACCTCGACGAAGAAGCCCATCGTCTGAAGCTCGCTGCAGTCCAGATATGGACACCCTTCGCTGCTCTTCCCCAATCCGACGGAGGAGGAACATGAGGCAGATCAGCCTCGTCTGAGGAAGTGGGCGGCGGTGGAGGCCGAGTTGGTGGAGCAAATGAAGGCATAGGTTGTGGTTTCCGGTGGTGAGGTGGTGGTACAGGAGAGGAGGAGGAGGGTGAAGTGAAACCCTAATTAGAGAGAGAGAGATTTATATATGGTTTTAGTATAGGGTAATTAGGTATTTTTATCAAGATTCATTGGAATGGGTAGGTAACATTGAAATGGGCAAGTTTTTCAAATTTTTTGTGCAAATGGTCTTTTTCCCATATTTTTATAGCTATATGTCTACTGACAGTTCATAGCTTTCCTCCTATTTCCGGCTGTGGAGCTTACATCTAATTATAGCGTTTGCTATGATGAAAATATATCATCAATGATACACCTATGAATCTCTGATTATAAAATTCATTTTAAATCCGTCAAAAAAATAATTACATTAATCATGTGCAATTCTAAACTAACATTGGTGCGTGCTTCAGTGGTACATTAATTATATATTGATCTATTATTGTTTAGTCCATTTTTATATATGGTAATTCCTTGGTTTTAAAATGGTATCATGATATGCTCTCTTTCATATAAATATCCAGTAGTGTAAACTCAGAATAAGCTGATCTCTCATATTAACTGATATTACATACTTAACAGATGATACATCAACTTTTTTTTTTTTTTTTCTATTTCAATTTACACACAAAAAAACATGAGCAAAATACCTGGAACAGAAATTAGTTACACTACTTGTCCCCTTAAGGAACTAAAACAATATCATTTCCAACAATCATGTTGCATCACTAACAATCTGGAATAGCGTTTTTGAGAGCACTTCATTGACAAAAAATCTACACACACAGAACCATACGCTGCTCCTTCTTCCAAAAAAAAAAACATATGCTCATTGCTACTCCTTGGATTTACCTTTATTCTTGTTTCTTTTCCCTCTCTCAACACATAAGCAAAGTGAATAAACATAATAGATATAGATGTAACATACATGAAATAAATCAACTATAAAAGAGAGACAAACAAATTACTCTTGCTGCAGTTCCATAACACTCTTTCCAGCAGCTCTGTCAATCGGACACCAACACTCTTTAAAATGGGTATAGATTTATACATAAATCGAACTGTATAGTAAAGATAGATCACCTAATTAATAATCATTAATGGTTAATGTAGTGGACTAACAAATAGTAATATCCAATATAAATTGTTTCAAAAGATGCTTGTATTCAATGTCCTTTTGAGAATAAATGCAGATAGTAATATCCACTTAAGCACACACTAATGTTAGTTTAAAATTGCATTTCATTGCAATTATTTTTTTGACGGATTTAAAATGAATTCTAAAATCAGAGATTCAGATTTTATTCTTAACTAAAATATATAGTTAAGAATAAGTGAAGATGTATATGTTCCTTTTGAGAGCATAATCAGCCGAATACGGAAAACAAAAACATCCTCTTCACAAACGGAGACCAATATTCCCTAAAGTTATATTAACAAAAGATTATTAACAATAGATATCTTATGATGTATTATTTTTCCCTAAAGTTAGTCAGTTTACCTGAGCTCTCTATGGCCGATATACCTTTGCATGTTAAGCAGGGAATCTTAAATGATTATTAAGAATAAATTTTTAATTTTAAAGAGATTATTGCATAAGATAAAATGCCAATATTAGCCAACATTATTTGGACATTGGTAGAAGTAAAATTTTGAAACCCAAAATAAAAGAACAGCACAGAATTTATGATGCTTAAACCAATAAGCTTGTAACCTAAAAAAGTTAGTTTGTGAGCAATGGAAAGGGTATATATGGAGAATTATGGGACTATGAATTAAGCCTCAGTGTAAGCATTTGGAAAGAACGTAAAGAAAGGAACACTGTAAATGCATCTATCAAGTTTTAAGAAAAAGGAAAATTCAACTCCAAAAACCAGAAAGAAAATAGGACTCAAGTCACTCAAACTAAGTATCACACTAAGTCATCATATTAGTTAAAGGACAGTGCAGTTTATAAATCACTTTGCAATCTAATTTATGTATCCAGATTTAGCCGGGTCCAATAGCAATAAGGATGGCGAAAAGAGCTATTGACCAGGGACTTGAGGTAGATAGGGCTTCAGCTTTGGCACTGGAAGAAGAGTGCTATGAGCAGACTTTGCACACAAAAGATCGTTTGGAAGCCCTGACAGCATTTTCTGAGAAGCGCAAGCCGAGGTATACTGGAGAATAAGATGGCAAACTTGCTATTGTGTCTTGGGATGAGTTGGCTGGGGGATGGAAATAAACTTAATTGCCAGGCAATGAGGAAATAACAGGTTGTAGAGGCTCTAAGTTTGTATATCATGATAATGTATGTTTACCTGCATGTTAATTTGAGGGGTCAGCGAAATAGTTGGTGTCTGTAAGGGGTGGAACCTCTTGCACTCAAGAAGTTCGAATGTGTATCAGTGAAGGGCGGTGAAGCAATAAAATTGAATATTTAAAACTACTGTCAAGAATAATGTTCAGAGTGTATTTGACTTTTCATCCAGGCATCCAATATCATGACTGCCCTTACTTCTGTTTGGATTCTTCTTGAGGGAGCGCTTAATTTTTAATGCTGACATTGTTCTGCAGAACTTATAATGAATGCCATTTCAGTTCCGTCCATCAGTATTTTCTTCTGCTTATTTTGATTATCATTTTTTAGTATTTAGTAGTCTTTTTTTCTCTTTTATTAATACTCCCCTTTTGAGAGATTGGCACAAGAAATAACTGAATGAACCACAATGAAGTTGGAGCTAAGATTCCTCGTCCATGCTGCCGGCCACGAAATTTGGTAGCTATTTCTACTGGTATTTTCAATATTTTGCCATCAGCAATGTCAGCTGCTAATCCAGGTCGAGAAAGTTAAGACGTGCTGCACCTTAAAAATTTCAAGAGAATCACATCTTGGTCAAAATAAAAGACAACAACAAATCAGTATTACAACTTCCTCTATTAGATGATACAGATTATTCTTTTGGTAAGAGTTTGGTCGCCCTACTCTTAGCCTAAATGTGCTGAACATGCAAGTTCTCTATTAAATCAAGTTTCTCTGAGTCATTTTTTGTCAGTTGCAGATGGATGTTTAAGTAATTTTAAGTCTCTAAATGCTGCAGTCTTCTGAAAAGTTTCTATTCTCTCTGTTGGTTATCGAATACTTGGAGAGGCACTAACGTGAAAGAGATCAGAGTATAAGAATATGTGAAATAGGAACAAAAGAATGCAAGAGCAGACATATGGAAGGGAAAACACATGAATTTGGTAATGGAACTCTGTCTAATTAGCTTCATTGTTTCAAAAAACATTACAAATATTTCTTTTTTCTTTTTGCGGTACATGCCGTATGAATATACATCATAAATACAACATGAAAATACAAAGGTTATCTGCTGCCTAACTTGAAGAATTTGAAATAAAAAATAAGAAGTATGGCTTTGACACTGGGGCATCATCATCACTGGGGAGTTGGTGCTGTTGTTGGACTTGCAACAAAATGGTGATCTGATACTGGTAGAGTGACCTTGACATGAAGTTTTTGTCATGCTTGGCAGTGGCCTGGTTCCTTGAGAGTCATAGCATACCAGTCTGGTTCAAAATTTCGACCACAGATGAATTAATAGTCCCCAGGTTTGTCAAGAGCGATAGAATCTAGTCCAGCAGCATAAAATGCTAGAGGAGACTTTGTGCTGCAAGATTGGTATCCTTCTTCATTCACTTCCATCAAGTTATGAAATTCTTTTTCGTAAGCAAAAAGTAGAGCATCTCCGACGTGAAACTCTTTAGTGGAAGTCCACTTCTTGTAATCACTAAAAATGCTCCACCCAAGTGAGTCGCCAACTTTGTGAACAACTCCACTGTGAACTGCCTCAGATGAAGAACCACCCGAACAGACTCCTAAACAAGCCATTGTGACAAAGAAAATCGTCACGGTGTGTCTCAAGGCCATGCTGAAACAAGGAAACTACTAGAGAGAATGAGAAATGGGTTAGAAATCAGAATGTGAGTTTAAACGATCAAGAGAGAGGTGTGCGAATGAAGATTTGAATGAAAAATGGCGTGGCCAGTGGCATGTACATATATGGTGCGGATTGGTGCCAGCTTTAGCCTAAATGAGGACGGAAAAGGATTCCAATCCTATAGCAACAAGGATTTGTAAACCGTTTTGGACCGAAAAAGGGAAAAAGAAAAAAAAAAAAAAAAAGGATTTGTAAAACCACAAAAGAAGGATTACAAAACAAAATCAAACGCTTTAGTCCCTAATGGAAAAGGATTAGCAAAACCAAACAAATCTCGCACGCCAAGAAATCAGATCAAACCCTTTCACACTCTCTTCCTAAACCTTCTTTTTAATGGTGACCAACTATCCTATTATTCATTATCCAACTCGAAAACCAGTCGGGCACTTTATTTTTTTTAAGACTGAAAGACACTAGGCTTGATCAGTAACGTTTGTGAAAACATTTTCTAAGTTGGAAATTATTTTCCTACTTTGAGTAGAAATGATGGCAATACCCAAAATAAGAAAATATTATTTCATTCAGAATAAATCAATCCTTTATCACCAAAAATACATCAATCCTTGGATTATATTCTTGGCGCCCTATCCTCTTTTCTTTCCCAGTATTAAAAAAAAGAAAAATTACTTTTACGATAGTGCGACATGGATTTAGTCATTTAGACATTTAATTGATGTTGGCTAACATATCTGACACTCCAAAGTAAGCAGACAAAATGTTTTATCTTTAAGCGTTTTTAAAAGGTTTACATATTTTTACTCCTCAAAAGCTTTATATATAGTTTCGTCGAATTCTTCTTCTTCTTCTCTTCTTTTCAGTTGTTGGTGTCTTCTTTGTCTTCTGCTTATGCCCTCCTCTTCTTTATTTTTTTTTCTTTTTAATTTTTTAACAATTTAGAGCAGTTCTTTATATAGACAGTTTAGGTGAATAAGATGATAAGTTGGTGATGAGGTAGGACTCATGCATGATTATCGCCAAGATTGAGAGTTGGAGTCTGTTGCGGGGTTTTTTCGATTAAGCATGACTAGGCCGAATTCCACAAAAAAAAAAAGAAGGAGAAATTCGTGTGTGATTCAGATAAAGATGAAGCAGCGGATAGTGAGCCTGGCGTGGGAGCTGGAAAAACACCGCAGTGAAGGAGAATCGGGCTATTTCTGGGATGGCAGATTTGGGTTTCTAGGGTTTGAGGAAAGGATTTGGGGATTTATGCTTGAATGGCTTGAATGCTTGAATGCTTGAAGAGGAGAGTTTCCTATGTTGCTGGGTAGTTGCCGCCTCTCCCTATGATGCGTGACCGATGCCTCTTTTATAGGCTCAGGGTTGTGCTGCAGGGTGATTCAAATATCCCTAATTTATTGGATAAACCATTTCCCCTTCAATCTCACCCTTGATTTCTGCAAGAGAATGGGGAAAAGATGATTTGCTTTAGGTGGATTCTCTAGACAGACGAAGGCTGCTGCAGGGGCTGCTACAGGGTTTATACTGATTTCCATGGCAGACTGCCCGATGCCATGAAATCCGGAAGGAAGAGCTAGGGAGAAATTTGGGATGGCGAACTCATGATTTCTAGAGTGAAGAGGGTGCTTATTAACTGGTTTAAGATATGGTTTCAGTGGAGATGAGGTGGTAGACAGAGAGAGCCACGGTTTCTGGGCTGCTGCAGGGCATGAATCTTACTTCCCTGGACATTTGGCTGGTGTTATCAATCAGGTAAGAAGGAGATGGGGTTTGGTGCAAAAAGGTGAGGCAGAGAAAAGGGTTGGGCTTCTTTCCTAAAAGTGACATTTGGGCTTTTGTTTGGGTTCAGAGGAAAACAGCCCAAAATTCTTTACCTTCACTATTTCCGTCATCAATTCACGTCATTAGGCATGGATTTCGGGCTCAAGACCGAAATCGTCAATAACGCTAAATTGACAGCGAGCGTTGTGTTTTTTTTCCATAACCTTCCACACCATACCCACTATGCAAGCCCCAAAATGCATGCAGCTTGGGCCTGCATAAATGGCGTACATTGCTTGGCGAGTTAAGTCGAGTATTGGAATGATCATAAAGTTTGCGTGAACACATAAAATAAAATGCGTGATTTTTCGGGTATCAACAGAGTCAAAATATAATTCCATCTTCTTATCAGGTGCATTCCTCAGTTTGTTTTTGTTTTTGTACATCTTTCTAATGCTTTGTTGTAGAGTTTGAACAAAGGCAAAAGTAGTCCAACAACAAGTACAGGACATAATTAATGGAATCTAGAAGCACCATATTGTCCCAATTTTTTTTTTCTGATTATTATTTTTTTTTATTTTTATTTTTTCGGTTCAACAGTGACTGAGTAAGATACTCAACATCGATCTAACTTTATCAACTGAAATCTTCTGACTAAGTAGAAACTTGACTAATTCAAACTTGTTGTGAAGATAAGTTTGGATAACAAACAACAAATATACACATTTACGTTGTTTATATATCAGAAGATAAAAGCCATCCATAATGAAGAGTTAGCAGCAAACATGGCTGAAGGTTAGTCCAACCACATTCATAACCAAGACATGTCACCATCGCCTCCTGTCATGGCCGAGTCCTCTCATCTCCAACCTTTCTTCCACCTCCGGCGCCTCAACTCATGCCAATCCAACTTACCGAGAATAATTATATACTCTGGAAGTCCTTGTTCATCCCAGTTCTGAAAGCCTATAATATGTTGAATCATGCCCAAGGAAGAGAGCAGTGCCCACCACAATTCCTGACTACTGATGATGAAGACGACGAGGAAAAAGAAAGCCGTCGCGAAAAAAAAGCCGTCGCGAAAACCCTGCCTATACCAGTTGGATACAAAAGGACCAAATGTTCCTGACTTGGATCAATGCTAGCTTATCTCCGAAACTACTCGGATACACAAGAGATTGCACAAGTGGACAAGCTCTGTGGGTGCACTTGGAAGACGTTTTGGCTAAATCTGCAGAAACTCATGTGCTAGGGCTCAAGGCTCGCCTCCAAAACTTGAAGTTTTTCTATTTGGAAGAATACCTCAAACAGGCTCGAGAAATAACTGATGAACTTGAAGCGGCAGGATGTCCTATCAATGATCGTGAGTTAACTTCTCGCATCCTTGAAGCATTACCTGAAGATTATGAAGAAGTGGTTGCCTCTATCAGGAATCAACCTCATCCTGTAACTATACAAGAATTGCTTGACCTACTGCGATCGCATAGAACCAAAATAATGCTCAATGCACTACTAGCAAAATAACATTCCACACGGATTTAATTGTCACATATTATATTTAAGTCACATAAATCTGTGAGTAATAAAAAGTCTTACAGATAACCGTGTGCAATAACCTTTGTGGTGGATTTCATTAATCCATGTAATATCTATATTAACAAAAATCTGTGTACAACACTATTAGCCACAGATAACAGTGTCAGTGTAAAACCAACGTTGATGTAAAAATACTATAACAAAAAAAATTATTTAATTTGTCAATTAATATGCATTCTATTCCTACAGTTTTTCGTAACAAAAAAAATTAGTTACAGAAATTTGTTTACAATGTGAAACACACAGAAGCAAAAATTCAGGGATGGTAAATTTTTTCAGAGAAAATTAAGGGCGGGTTTATTCCCGCTCAGTATTTAATACCCACACATTACTGTATTTATTTTCTTTTTAAAAAAAAAAACAATAAAAGGAAATATATGATAATTATAAACCTAGAACACAATACATCCTTCAACTATTCTAATGCTGTGAAGTTGAAGGACTGCTGCTCCGGGCAGTGGCGGAGCCAGCACAGCGCGGTGGTCAGCAACCGCTCCCCATGTCCGCCGGAAATCAACCCAGTGGGAGCGGATCTGTGCTGGTTCCGGAGCGGCAGAGGCGAGCGGGCAGAGGCGAGCGGGCCGGAGGCGGGAGCGGCCGAGGCGAGAGAACATGAACCATTGGGTGTTTGAGTTTTGGGATTCTGGTACTTACCCTCTTTTGGTTATGGTCTCATGATTTCTGGGTTTTGATTGGATTTTTGCTCTGTTGTTTTGGTAAAGAACTGTATTGGAAACGAAGTTTGTGTAGGCATTTTATCAAACATGTAGTGTGCATAGAAGATGGAGAATAATCAAATACTGTTTTGGGTTTTTGGTAGATACCCAGTTTCTCTTTCAGTCCTATAATTTCTGATGATTTATTAGATTTTTGCTCTGTTTTTCCATTATTACAAAACCGCTGTCACTGTATCAGCCTTTGAAATTTGGTTTAGTCTCTCTTCTAGCCTTGATGCGTGTTTTGATTTCATTTTTTTGATAAAATTTCTTGGGTTGTGCTGGGTGTGCTTATTGTTTGGTGTGTCAGCTGTGTGTACGTAGCTGAGGAAAAATGGGGCATTCAAAACCTGTAATTTTTGGTATAATACTTCTATTACCAAAATTGTTCCCTATTGTTCCCTATTTTTTTGGAATGCTTGAGCAACCAATTTCCGCTCCCCTCCTCCCAAAATCCTGGCTCCGCCACTGGCTCCGGGCTCTGATCTCCAACACATCCAGCCGTTCCTGCAGTGTTATCGATTCATGATATCTGTTTAGATAGGATTTTGGGCATCTTGATTTTTCAAATTCGTGTTCTTTGGGTTTCAAATTCGTGTTCTTTGGGTTTGTAATTCTACGAATTGCTTGGGTTTTCTTTCTTTATTTTCCTATAAATTTGAGTTCATTGTTTGTGCCTTTGGGTTCTACTTTTGTGTTGTTCTTATATATATATATATATATATATATATATATATATATATATATATATATACATGAATTTGTAACTGTGATTAACACTTCATATCGCATACACCAATTCAATAGTTAATCAGTTGTGATTTATTGACTCGATGCTTATGCCTCTATCGCTATCTTCTTATCTTCTCCACCACACTCTAGATTGCACGAGAGTTTGTGAATTCAGTTGGGCCAAAGCATTAGCTATGGATTTTGTATCTTTCCTTTTCATAGTTCTGAGTCTTTTGACTCTATTCTTCTCCTATGAATTTTATATGTTGTTAGGAAGCTTGAATTTATAGATGCAGCTTCCACCAAAGCAGTGGTGAGTATTGAATAACAGTATTATTTTGTTGAACTGCTCTGTTATTTGAAATTCAATGTGGTAACATCATTAATAGTTTAACGTAATATTCATCCCCAACAACTCTTTTAGTCCTGAACTACCATTCAACTTTTGTTTAGAGTCTTCATTTATATTTCTAAAGCTACAATGCCTATAAGAGAGAAGAATCGCAGCAGTTCTATAACTTTAGCATCAAACATTAGATAGTATAGAGGACCCTCTTGGTTCTGCCTTGTTGATTAGTGGTCTATACTGTCTGATTGGTCACATATGATGAACCCCTGTCTAATTGAATTATCTGTGGACTTACTTGATGCCAGATATTTCCATAATTTAATTACTTGTTGTACAGCAAGTCATCAATCTGATTAAAGTCATTACATACTAAAGTGATCGAGGTTGACTTATGCTGTAGACTTCTAATATTGTGTCATGTTTTGTTATGCTGAAACCTACTTTCAGATATCCATGCTCTATTTGAAATGGGTAGATGGATGAGAGAAGTCGGCTTTTCACATATTCAGACAGCACCACAAATGGAGCCAATGACAGAACTTCCACAATGCATTCCAACCCCAGAAATCAATGATGGGTATTGGCCCGAAATGCCTTAAAAGGTTCCTAATTTAATGCCTTTTGAAGATGGTTACTCTCACCTAACATAGATGACCTTATATCTTTAGATGATTAGCTTTTGTTTATTTTGATGGATATAAATTCTTGGACAAGGATTATGTTGTTCAAAGGGGAAGATCTTAGTGGTGTTCCACCTTGAACAACACTGTATTCTGGAAAATCAGCCTTGTATTTTTTGTAATCCAAGAATGAATTAGGGTAAGCAATTTATTTTGGTAGCTACAAACATTCTGCTTGGAATGGTAAATGAAATATTATTGATTTGTTTGTTTTATTGTCATTAATAGCTTTAATTATGAGTAGTTAAATGAGCAGGAAAACATATTATTCTAATTAAATTGCTGAAAATTATATTTTTTTTAAATGTAATATACTTATTTCACACGATATTTTGTGACTTTAAGGTATAGCTAATTGACACAGATATCTGTGTTTGTTATTTTTAATCATGCACAGACATCTGTGTCAATAAAGAAACTTATTCACACAGAATACACACATTTGGGTTATGGAAATACAGTGGGACCCACGTCAACAACTCGCACGGACCAACCAATCCGTGTGCAATGAGTATTAGCCCCCGCTCCGGGGAGCACGGAAAACTAATCCGTAACCGTATCGTGGCTAATAGCTTTTAGACACTGACATCCGTGTGAGATAGTCTCATTCGACACTGATTAAAATCTGTGTGAAACTCTGTTTTGCTAGTAGTGATGCTCACCTCCAATACCTGAAGGCTGGCCTCCAAAACCTGAAGTTGAGGGGATTGAGTTTGAAAGAATACCTCAAAGAGGCTGAAGTATTAGCCTTCTCACTTAAACGGGCAGGGGTTCCAGTAAACGATCGTGATTTAACTTGTCGCATCCTTGAAGGACTACCTGAATGTTATGGTAAATTGGTCAGGAGTCAACCTCATCCTCTAACTCAACCAGAATTGCATAACCTACTACTATCGCATAGATTCCCACGCCCTTTTAGTCATAAGTTGTGCACTTTTGTTGATTATATCTTCGGTTTGGATACAAAGTAATTAAGCTCCTGAAAAAATAGTTCAGTGGCCTATAGTTAGCTTGGCTTGCCGCTTAATCTGCTGCAACACTTTCGGAATTCCATGAGCTTGTTTCCAGGTTTATCTATCTATACGACATGTTGTTTCTCACTTCGCGAGTATTTTCCAGTTAAATGTCATTTTTGTCAAGTCTTGAAATAGTGTTCTGGAATGTAACTAGAATCAGGATTCTGCTTGCCAAACATCTCCATCCAAAGCCAAGCGTGTGGTTTTGGTTACATCATGGGTCGATATGACCCGAGGGAATGATGTTGGTGAGATATTATACCAATTTGCATTTCGTATCAGTGGTTTAATTGTTCTTAATATGGCAATAATCTGCCGCTTAGGAGTATGGAGGTGTGAATTATTGGGTGACATGTTTTCTCCAACGCTCAAATGTATGGATTAATCAACCCTAGCTGTTTTCACTTTACGTGCGGGAGGTTGTCCAAACAAACTAATTAGATCATCAAGACCCTGCAGAAGCATTAGCAATTGTCAGCAACTTATCCATCTAATCCCTTGAAAACTGCTACAAATAAAATGAGCGGCAGCAAACATGTTACAATTTCAGGATTAGAAGTAATACCCTAGTTGTGATGACAAGAAAACTGAAGAGCACTATCAGATGACGACTTAATTTTTCCTAGAGCAGAAGTAAATGAGGTTGAGAACTTGAAGATAAATCGGCTGTTGCGTTCGGACAGGGAATCATTGCGGAAAGGAAAGGGGAGTTGAAGCAATTGTTGCGAATGCAGATTGTTCCTTTCCATGACAGGCATTTGGGATTGCCTACACTTGCTGGGGTTTATTACAAAGAGTTGTTTAAAGGCTTGAATGAGAGGTTGGATCATCATCTAGTGGGGTGGCAGAGTAAGTTTCTCTCCAAAGTGGGTAAAAAGACGCTTAACAAAGCTGCGGCCCCAGCGATTCCTACATATACCGAGTACTTTCCAATCACCTAAAGGTGTTCATAAGTCTTTAGTCAAAGACTACTAGTTACTGGTGGGGAAATAGGGGAGGAAAGAAGGGTTTGCATTGGTGTAAGTAGGAAAAATCTGTGTAGATGTAAATGGGGAGGGTGGTTTGGGTTTGCAAGACTTGGAGCTCAATAATCAAGCTTTGTTAAAACTTTCTGGCGAATTATGTTAACACTGTAACAGAAAAGGGAGATACTCGGTGAAGTCCGATATTACGTCAGGAGCAGAGTCGAAAGACGACAGAGGCGGCTGGCAGTGCGGTGGGGGGAGACTCGGGGAGACTCGTTGGCTGGCGTTTATGGAGACTGAATTATCCTAATAAGATCGAGGTTTTTCTATGCAGAGCGTTTCGCGGGTTTCTGCCGTGTGCTTTTGCATTGAAAAGAAGGATAGTTTATGAGAAGTGGGTTCAACAAATATAACCTGCCATCAAGCAAGCTTCCGGTGCTTTCTAACAGCTCAGGAGCAACTGACAGTTCAGAAAGGGTGGCAGCCGTAACTCTCAACCGTGATAATTGCTCATGTTCCATGCTACCTACAGCAGGTAAAATGGTTTACGGTAGATGAACAATAAGAAAACATGTATGGTCCAGGACCAAAAACAGACATAAAGATTGACAAGCACAAGGGAAACAAAAACCAAGTGTTTTTGTGTTGCTGGCAGAACCAGAAATTACCAAAAGATAGTTTCAAAAACAAATGATCAAAGCAGACTTAAAATCAAAGCAAGTAGTTGAACTGATTTCATGAGTGTGAAGAGTTTCTCAAGTACAAGATTTTAAACCAACCTCGTAACAGGGATAGATAAACAAGTTCATGACTATATATATATGTACGTACAAGTGTGTCATGCATGATGTGTGCTACAGTGCTAGTATGTCTATACGTGTATATGAAATTTACTGTGAGCTGATATACTAATCGTGTGGGGGAACTCAATTTCTGTCATCCTAATTCCGTAATCAGTAAATTACTGTGTATGAAACTCTCCAGATCCAGGGGCAGAAGTTTTATCTATTCAGATGCCTTTGGGGCTTAGGTCATTTTATCAAAACAGCTAAGCGGTTATACATCATAACCTTAAACCCTGTACTACCCAAACTAGTGTGGTGCTTATGTTTTTCTATGTATTACGCTTAGGCTTGAAACCAAATCAAAATTCTCAACTATGTTGTTTTTTTTTTCTTTTAATCTTCAAGATAGATTAGTGGTTAGTATTGAACTCGAAAATTTTAGGTGGTGACCTGATTAAATCTGCATAATGAAGCACACGAGTTTTTCTTTTGGTTTGTTTTTGTTTCATACTTTCATTAGACCAAATTGTGTCCAATTAGTACCCTAAAGTATAAAGAACCACAGAACCTGCTAGTTCTGATTATGTTGACTAGAGAGTATTCCTTTAATTTCAGTGTAGAACATTGCATTTTCCATTACATCTATCTTTACATATTCTGTTAAACCCGGGATGACTGCAAATTGTCCCAAGCTAGTTTCTAGTTTGTTTTTACCTCTGTGGTGATCACACACTAGTAGGTTTTCATTTTTAAGGCTTTAGCAGCATATGATTTATCATTCAATCAAGTTCCCCTAGGCATGCATGGACAGCATTTCTAGACCCTCCAAGCTTAATATTCGATTTGTGTGAGCTCATTTCAGATTTGTGTGGAAAAAACAGAGATATATCAGAACTTAATTAGTTCTCTCTATGTGAGGCAAAGTGTCAGACTATGAGCTATCATCATGTGGCAAAGAACACAACCAGCTATCTCGTGATTCACCTACCTACAGCCTAAACTCAACTGCCACTAACTAGATCCTACACTCATCAATCTGCTCACTTTACGCATACATGCACAATGATCCTGATTCTACAAATTTACAGTCTAAATACGACGCTATATTGCTTCACACAACAAAAGAATTCTCACATTCCATTGATCTCCTATCGGCATTGCAATCTCGACTTCCAACAACAACTCAACACAAGTAAAGAGATAGATAGAGAAGAATTATTACCAGCAGAAGTACATTCAATGTCAAAATCACAGCACCAGCAGCAAGTACCGCAAACGCAACCGCAAACGCAACCGCAAAAACTTCAGACTGCAAACATCAAATCCATTTTACCATCAGATCATCAGCTCAACCTAATCAACTCACTCAAAAAAAAAACAAAAAACAAAATATCAGGCAAGAATGGATCATGACCTTTTTGACAGAGGCAGACCAAGAGAGAGTGAGGCCCAAGAAGACAATGAAGAGGGACAGTGGGCTTGGGGGCTTGGCGGGGAGGACGGTGGTGGGGCCCGATTGGACGGAGGCGTTGATTAGGTTTTCGATCTCGTCGATGTCGGATTGGGAGGAGGGGTGAAGAGGGAAAGTGGTGGTAGGGTGGTGGCGATTGGGGCCGGATCGGAGTAGGGATTCTCCTTCAACTCATTTGTCTGGTCGAATGTTTAAGTGAGTAAGGGCGATTTTCGGGCTGTATATCCACGCTTAAGCGACGTACATTGATCTAGTCCGTCGCTTAAGAACGTTTCAATTTTCGGGAACGCGCCATTTCCAAAACACATTAAGCGACAGAACCTGTTCTATATCCGTCGCATTTCCAAAAAAAAACAGTAAATTTCCAAAATTTTTATACGATTAGTTGCTATACGTAGACTCTTTAAATGTAAATATGTCGTGAAATAAGATATGACCGGAATAATGAAATTCGTCTACGGTTGAAAAATGGGAAGATTCCGATAAAGTCTGTGTGCCGAATGTTGCGGTTAGCTGTTTTTTACTTCCGTTTTCCTATGCGTAGCCTGACGTTCGTTAAATAAATTTTGTTAAATTTTTATACGATTAGTTCCCTCTCATCGATTTGACACTATTATCTGTTGAAGGTCAGGCAAAAAAAGGTCATTTAGACAGTCCAATTACAAGTTCCACTACAAGGAAAAAAAACCTTAGGCGACGAAACTTAAAAAAATTCCTCGCCTAAGACATCTTAGACGACGAAAAAAATTTCCTCGCCTAAGAAAAATTTTTCGTCGTCTAAGAACAGTCTTAGACGACGAATCACACTTTTCGTGGTCTAAGCCAAAAAATTGCCGACGAAAAAAATTTTCGTCGTCCCTGCACTATCTTAGACCACGAAAACAAAAAATCGTCGCCTAAGATTTTTACTTAGGAGACGAAATATCAAAATTCGTCTCCTAAGAAAAAATCTTAGACGACGAAATTTTTTTTCGTGGTCTAAGAAGTAAAGGGGACGACGATAATTTTTTTCGTCGGCCTGTTTTGTTCTTAGACGACGAAAAATAATTTCGTCGCCTAAGATCAAAACTTAGGAGACGAAATTTTTTTTTTCGTGGCCTAAGTTTTGATCTTAGGCGACGAAAAACTAATTTTCGTGGCCTAAGTAAATCCAGACTATAAAGCCTGCACTCATTTTCCAGATCGGGAGCAGAGACCATTTTTCCCCAAAAACCAAAATTTTTTTCCTTCCTTCAAATTTTCCACCGATTTTCATTCTTGGATGTGAAAAGCTTCAAATCGGGTCTTCCTAAGCCTTCTCCACTACTACCCATTGATTTTTAACTTGGTATGATCTCTTTATTCATCTTTTTCAACTATAATTTCAATTTTTCCATTGAAATATTTCATTTTTGAGGTAGAGAATTATAGAAATATATATTGTTGTGTGTGTATATTGTGAGGTGATAGCTAGTATATATGTTGCTTTTGTTGATCCATACCTATATATACTCAATTAAATTGTTGGATTTTGTGAAATTAGTGAATTATATATATATATTAATTATATATTTTAATAATGCTTTAATTAATAATTATAATTATTTGACGAAAATCATTGTTATATGATTTATAATTAGCGGTGATATACATGCATTTATATATATCCCTAGAAATCCCGTTCGAGAATCATGGAGAAATTCTTGAATTGTCCCATTTTTGGACAGTTTGGGGGCAGAGGACATTGTTTCACAGTTTGTATATGTCTTGTGTATTCGTTTGCGGTCGTGGGTATATATTTCGACGAGGTCTCCCATCACTGTTCCTCGAGTGCATACTAGGTGTATAGATATTCGTGCACTTGAGGAACTGTGGGGAGATGCTGCCGAAATTTTCCCACGACTTAAAACGAATACACAAGATCTACAAACTGTGAAACAAAGTCTTGTGCTCCTGAATGGGATTATTAGGACCCTAACCGGAGGCATAAGGTCGAGAAAAAACATGCATATAAATTGTTTATTTGTTAATTTGTGATTATTTATTGTTTGTCTTATATTAATTAATATATATAACAGGTGATCGATGGATAGAGATAGGAGTTGGATGCAGTACCCAAGACAGAGCGAAGAATACCATGAAGGAGTAGGAATTTTTATAAATTTTGTACGTGAACATGGTGGAGGAAAGAAAACACACAGGTGTCCCTGCTTAAGTTGTATGAATACTAAGCGCAAGACGATCGGCCGAATCTACGATCACCTGTGTAACAGAGGTATTATGCAGAATTATACAACATGGACTAAACACGGGGAAGCAGATTATGAACCTACGGTTGCAGAAATCCAGGCTGGATACCATGACCGAACAACTGCTGGTGGTTTCGAGCCTTATACTGACCCGGCGATGAACATTCTACATGACATTTTTCCTACTTTTGCTCCGGTACGCGAGGAAGAGGAATTCCAAGAAGCAGTTTTTGAGGATGGCACAACTCCTCTTGTTGACAGTGCTGATTATGATAAGTATACCAGACTACTTGCTCAAGTGCAGATCCCATTATTCGAGGGTAGTCCTCACACTGTTTTAGAGACCATCATCTCACAGACGCAGTTGAAAGTCAAGAGTAGGTGGACAAATGACTCTTTTGATAGTCTTCTAAAACAGTTTAAGGAACACCTTCCACAACCTAACTATCTACCTGATAGTTATTACACGCTACATAAGATATTGGGCGATCTCGGTCTCAGTTATAACAAAATCCACGCCTGCAAGAACAACTGTGTTTTGTTTTACAAAGAGAAAGCCGAGCTTGATGAATGTCCCATATGCCACGCGTGGAGGTGGGAGCAAGGCACAGTTAAGGAAAACAGTGTTCCTGTGAAGGTACTTCGTCATTTCCCTTTAATTCCTAGATTGAAGCGTCTTTACATGTCCTTACACACAGCAAAAGAAATGAGATGGCATGGAGAGAGAAGGACAGATGATGATACTCTCAGACACCCTGCAGATGGCGAGGCGTGGAAGTCCTTTGACAGATTATTCCCTGATTTTGCAAGAGATGTTAGAAATGTCAGACTCGGCCTTGCCTCAGATGGATTCAATCCCCATGGAAATATGAGTTTGAGTCATAGTACATGGCCTGTTATTCTTGTGCCGTACAACCTGCCTCCTTGGATGTGTATGAAGAAGGAATTTAGTATGATGTCTCTGTTAATTCCCGGCCCAAGGTCTCCAGGAAAGTGTTTGGATGTGTATCTGCAACCTTTGATCGACGAGCTGTTAGATTTATGGGAAAATGGAGTTCTTACTTTTGACAGGCACAGTGGAAGATCATTTATGATGAGAGCAATACTGCTGTTTACCATAAGTGATTTTCCTGGTTATGGGATGTTGTCGTCTCAGGCGACTAAAGGTTATAAAGCTTGTCCTGTTTGCTTGAACGAAGTCCATTCTGTTTGGTGCGCTGGGAAGGTGTGTTACTTGGGTCACCGTAGATGGCTTCCAGCTGACCACCAGTGGCGATTTCATGATCTAGCATTTGATAAAACAGTAGAGCTTCGTCCTAAACCCCGTCCCTGGAGCGGTGATGAAATTTTGGAGAAGCTGAATTCTTTCGATTTCGGGGTGTTGAGCGGTGATTTATCTATACCAGTTCCGGAACGCCCTGACGAGTACAAGTGTTTTACACACAAGAGTAGATTCTATGATTTGCCTTACTGGTCGAAATCCATTCTTAGACACACCCTAGATGTCATGCACATAGAGAAGGGAGTAAGTGACAGCATTGTGGGAACAATTCTTGATATCAAAGGAAAGAGTAAGGACACTTTGAAAGCACGTCAGTATTTGAAGGAGAAAGGATTACGAGAACACTTGTGGCTAGTGAAGACGGCGTCAGGGACTTTCATACCTGTTGCACCTTACACAGTTAAACCGGCTTTCAAGAAGCAGATTTTCGTATGGTTTAAAGGAGTACAGTATCCTCATGGGTATGCAGGAAATATATCTCGGTGTATTAACTTGGGGCTTAATACGTTTAACGGATTGAAGAGCCACGACTGTCATGTATTGCTACAACGTCTTATTCCAGTGGTTATCCGACCCTATTTGCATCCAGATGTGGTCGAACCTATAATAGCCTTGTGTAGGTTCTTTCAGAAGTTATGCGCTAAAGAGCTGAAGAAGTCAGATGTTCTCATTCTCAAAGAAGACATCATCTACATTTTGTGCAAATTGGAAAGGATTTTCCCCCCTGCTTTCTTCGACAGTATGATTCATCTGATGATCCATCTTCCAGATCAAGCACTGCTTACTGGTCCTGTTCATTGCACCTGGATGTATCCGCAAGAAAGGTACTATTTATTATTCGTATTTCCCCATTCATTATAATATTATCTTGTATATATACTTCACTGCTAATAACTGTACGTGTAATTTCAGACAACTGTTTCAATACAAAAAGTTATGTAAAAGCAAGAGTCACCCTGAAGGATCGATAGCGGAGTCGTACATTACACATGAATGTGTAACATACTGCAACTTATATCTCCGTAACAGTGACGGAAACATTGCAGAATCTTCTACAGCAGCCTCTACAGTACCAGTTCCGAAACTTTCCGTCCTTTCAAGTGTTGTACGTCCGTTTGGTAATTTACCAACTTCAGAAAGACTGACAGATGCTGAGCTAATTGAAGCTCATTGGTGCGTACTACAACACTGTGACGAAGCACAATATTTCATGGGTGAGCATTTGAAGCTGATTGAAGCAAATCGTCGAGACCGAAGGCCGAAAGAGACGCACAAAAGAACATTTCCTATTTACTTTCGCAAATGGGTACGTCACAATATTTTGTATGTTACAATATCTCCATTTCAATATTAGTATTCTAGCTAGTCAGTTCAATTTAAATAATAAGTTATCACAATGTGACAGGTGGAAAATCTCCAAATACAGAACAGTGATTGGTACTCATCCGAATTGCACCATTTGGCTAGAATGCCAATTTCCCACAGGGTGCGCGCGATGTGTTTTGTCAACGGCGTCAAGTTCGTGACACTTCAACGAGATGTGAACCGCAGAACGCAAAATTGCGGGGTCATGGTAGATGGTGACGACTTCACCTACTATGGAGTGCTACTGGCCGTTGTCGAACTAGTATATGGAAATATGCTCGTTGTCTTGTTCAAGTGTAGATGGTTTAACACTAATCAAAGTGTTCCTGGGAGTACAAAGATGGATTACGGCATGTTATCGGTGAATACAAACACAAGTTGGTATGAAAATGAGCCCTTCATTCTTGCTAGCATGGCAAAACAAGTATTTTATCTCGATGATCCTAAGGCAGGTGGATTTTGGAAAGTGGTTAACCCGATGTCACATAGGAATATATGGAGTGCGTCTACAGTTGAAGGGGGTGAAGAACATGATGATGAAGATGACGGCGACACTGATGAACCATATCAAGAACATTCGGCTTCTCAAATCCCTAATGCAGAGGCTATTCGCGACAATAACCGCTTACATTTCGTCACTTCTGATGAATTCATTGCAGTCCCAAATGCATCTACATCTCAAAACATAGCCAATCAAAACTTCATTAATGACGAAGATGATGAGGAATCAGACGATGATGAGGAAACATACGACGATGACGATTCCAATGATGGCTTAACTGATACGATTGAAGATGCAGACGATACAGACGATGACGATTATGATGGAGAACCATGATCAGATTTAAATTATGTTTTTAAATTCAATAAATTTGTTTTTGATGTATAATTAAAAATACATGAATGGTGTGTACGTACGTACAGAACCTTCAACTGTGTTATGTGTTAATTATTATGTTGGATTACAATTTCGTCAAGAAAATTAAAATGGGCACAATTGCGATATTTGGGGTCTTTCGTCGACCAAATGCACCTATATGAACATGGCCGAAAATGCCACCATTAAAAAGTCAATTTTTATAAAAAAAAAAAATAGACACTTAGTCGACGAAATTAATAGTTTCGTCGTCTAAGTATTTACTTAGTCGACGAAAACCTCATTTTCGTCGTCTAAGTATTTTCTTAGACGACGAAACCTATAATTTCGTCGACTAAGTGTCTATTTTTTTTTTTTTATAAAAATTGACTTTTTAATTTTCCACACAATAAATTCTGGAAAAATTTTAACTAAGCTTAGTCGACGAAACAGACTGTTTCGTCGACTAAGTGTTAATTATTTTTTAAAATTTGGCTTTATTTTCCGCCAATGAATTTGGCAAAAATTTGAACTGGTCTTAGGCGACGGAAAATTAAGTTTCGTCGTCCAAGTTTTTACTTACGCGACGAAAATATCATTTTCGTCGTTTAAGCCTTTACTTAGTCGACGAAACTTATGTTTTCGTCGACTAAGTGTAAATTATTTTTAATATTCTGGCGGAGTGATTTGAATTAATTGAAAATTTGGGAATACACTTAAGCGACGAAAACTTAAGTTTCGTCGTCTAAGTTTTTGCTTAGGCGACGAAAATAGCATTTTCGTCGTTTAAGACTTTACTTAGTCGACGAAACTTAAGTTTTCGTCGCCTAAGTGTAAATTATTTTTAATTTTCTGGCGGACTGATTTGAATTAATTGAAAATTTGGGAATACACTTAAGCGACGAAAACTTAAGTTTCGTCGTCTAAGTTTTTTCTTAGGCGATGAAAATAGCATTTTCGTCGTTTAAGACTTTACTTAGTCGACGAAACTTAAGTTTTCGTCGCCTAAGTGTAAATTATTTTTAATTTTCTGGCGGACTGATTTGAATTAATTGAAAATTTGGGAATACACTTAGGCGACGAAAAATTAAGTTTCGTCGTCTAAGTTTTTACTTAGGCGACGAAATTATAATTTTCGTCGTCTAAGACTTTACTTAGTCGACGAAACTTAAGTTTTCGTCGCCTAAGTGAGGTAAATATACCCGAGAATCCCTAATTCACTACATCTGTTTCGATTCGTTCCATCCCCTCTCCCCACCTCCACCGGCCTCCCTCTCCTCTCCCCACCTCCACCGGCCTCCCCACCTCCACCGGCCTCCCTCTCCTCTCCCCACCTCCACCGGCCTCCCCACCTCCACCGGCCTCCATCTCCTCTCCCCACCTCCACCGGCGTCCATCCCCTCTCCCCCCCTCACCGGCCTCCCTCTCCGATCCTCTCCCCACCTCCCCACCTCCACCGGCCTCCCTCTCCTCTCCCCACCTCCACCGGCCTCCCCACCTCCACTGGCCTCCATCTCCTCTCCCCACCTCCCCACCTCCACCGGCCTCCCTCTCCTCTCCCCTGCTCGGCCTCCTCCCCTGCTCGGCCCTCCCCCTGCTCGGCCTCCTCCCCCTACTCGGCCTCCTCCCCCTGCTCGGCCCTCCCCCTGCTCGGCCTCCTCCCCCTGCTCGGCCCCCTCCCCTGCTCGGCCTCCTCCTGCTCGGCCCCCTCCCCCTGCTCGGCCTCCTCCTGCTCGGTCTCCTCCCCCTGTTCGGCCCTCCCCCTGCTCGGCCCTCCCCCTGCTCGGCCTCCTCCCCCTGCTCGGCCCTCCCCCTGCTCGGTTTCCATCTTATCTATCTTTATGTTTATGTGGATTTGATGAATGAATGAACAGCCTTTTTTCATGAACACAGTTTGATTGTTCTCAAGTCGATTTCCATTTTAGAGTAATGATGAGAATTTTGTTGAAAAAATAGGTGTTGGTTTTGTTATGGTGTATTTGGATTCATATGGGTTTTGAGAATTGTCAATCCACAGGGTTACGGATAATTGCATGATCAGTAACTTCGGGTTCATATGGGTTTTGTTCTATATTTGTTTACATGTTGGTGATTTTGTCAAGTAGTGTTAGTTGTCAAATAAGGTTGTGAGTTTTTTTATGCTTTGAGATATCATAAGGGGCTGAGATTTAGAACTCAGACTGTCAATAAAAAGAAAAAAAAACACTAATTATCCGTATGAGGAACTTTATGTATGCAAAACTATTGTGACCATTAGCTTTACAGTTCATACATAAGTGAAACAGCTTAGTCAAACTACTCTTCAAATTGCATGATCAGTAACTTTATATTTCTGATGTGTGTTTACATTTCATGGTGTAGTGTTATACTTTGTTAGTACCTGGTTTGGTTAACCAAGGTTTTTGGTGGTATGGTTTGCTTGTTAGTTGCTATTCTCATTAGATTGGGATGAATAAGGCTGTCTGTGTTTCTTTACAGGAAAAATATGCCGCCGACAGGTGGATTTCTGAAGAAGAAGAGGCAGGAGTTATTTGACCGCTTCTATAAGTCAAATAACTCTGAAGGGAGTAGTTCGCGGCCACCTACGGAATCATCTGCGAACGTATCATCACCTCCCCCTCCGCCCCCGTTGGAGGATACTGCATCCCCTTTAGTAGCAGACACAGCACCTGACGTCGACGACAGCGATGGTGATTGTGAGATCAGCTGTCGGCGCACATTTCGTCCTCGGCCTGATGGAGGTAAACATAATCCAACACTTTCAATTAAGTCATTTAGTTATAAATGAGTGTTATTACTTTCTAATTAAATTGTTATTGTTTTGGCAGCACCTCCTCCCAAACACAAACGAGGGTTGGTAAAAGGCTTGAAGGCCTACACGTCTTGGGTGCAGCACGGAGAGAAGGTGAAGATCGTCATGGATGATGAGTTCTTGCACGGACCGCAGACCAATGCACTGAACGGTTGGCTGACTCAAGATATCGGTCCTATCATTCGGGACAGCATTCCCATGACTGCTGCAAGTTGGTGGGATCTGGAGGAGGATGATCAGCTGAAGCTCAAAAATGAACTCGACGTAAGTTAACTACAATTTTAATATTTTAATTATCTATAAGCTTCCATATTAATTCTAATTTTTTTGTAATAGCTTGTTTATGACATCCCTTGGGATGATAAGAAGATGGTCAAGTGGGTTTACAAGCATGCCGCCAAGACCTTCACAGCCTTCAAGAGCAAGCTCAACAGGCTTAGGATTGCCAATCCTGGGAAAATTCCGAAAGAGTTCAAAGATCGGCAGGAGGAGTGGTCTTGGCTGCTTCACCACTTCGAGAGCGATGAGTTTCAGGTATATAATTTTGTAATAGTAGTATGTGCTTTCAAATGTTAACATTTTTCATTTTAGTTTTATTTCAATGCTAACTATTTGTCTCATATTTAATCATATTTCTACAGAGACGATCGACCGCCAACGCCCTCAACCGGGGGAAGAAGACGTTGCACCATCGGTCCGGTTCAAAGCCGTTCATCTACGGGGCGCACGAATTGAAGCAAAAAGGTGAACTATTCCCGTTGGTGAAGAATTATGAGATGGTGTACCCTCCTGAGCACCCAGAGGCGGCAGAAAATATAGTAAGTTTCTCTTATCCCATAACTAGACATGACATTATGTTTGGATTATGTTTAACCGTTGTGGTTTGATGAATAATATCTGCCGATTATGTTTGGATTATTTAGAATTATTCATATGCATGTTACTTGCTTGGTCTTTGCAGCGCCGTATCAATGCCGAGCTCGAGAGGGTGATGACCACTGTGAGGGAGGAGCACCCCGACGTTCCGGAGGATCTGATCGTCAACTATTTTGACGAGCCGACTCAAGCCCGAGTGCTTGTCAGCGCACTGGGACCGCGAAACAGCGGTGAGATCCGGGGGTTAGGAGGAGTTACTTTCGGTGTCGGCTCCCAATCATCGCAAGGAGAAAATTCCACCGGACGCAGTCGGTCGTCAAATGCGGAGCGTGTGAGACGATTGGAGGAGGAGACCCGACAGCGTATAGCTCTTGCAGAGGAGGAGGCCCGAGAGCGTATCAGACTTGCAGAGGAGCAGACACGATTGGTAACTGAGCGTCTTAGCTGGTTGGAGCAAGAGTTCCAGTCGTTTAGGAACCGACCACAGTAGCTTGCAGGCTCCTCACTCTCCCTATCTACGTACGATATTGTTTGATGTGTAATATTTTTAGTGAACAAATGTATGAATTTATATTATTGTACGATGTTATCCGGTATTGTACGATATTATTCGGTATTTAATTTTTATCGATACTTTTTTTAATATATTTGAATATTCAGTATCCGAAATTTTTTTTTTTTATTTAATACATGCTTAGTCGACGAAACTAAATATTTTCGTCGCCTAAGCTGTATACTAAGTCGACGAAATTATTTTTTCGTGGTCTAAGATATTTACTTAAGCCACGAAAAATAACAATTTCGTCGCCTAAGATAAACTCTTAGGCCACGAAAAAATATTATTTCGTGGCTTAAGTAAAAATCTAAGACCACGAAATAAAATATTTCGTCGACTTAGTATGAAGCTTAGGCGACGAAAAAATATAGTTTCGTCGACTAAGTTTCCATCTGAGGCCACGAAATACTTTATCTTTCGTCGCCTAAGCTAAAAACTTAGACCACGAAACTCAACATTTTCGTCGTCTAAGTAATTATCTTAGGCCACGAAATTTATTTTTCGTCGTCTAAGACATAGTTTGGCCGACGAAAAAATTCGTCGTCTCAGAGTTTTTTTCGTCACCATTTTTCTTAGACGACGAAATTTTTTCGTCGTCTAAGAATTATCTTAGTCGACGAAATTGTGTTATTTTCGTCGTCTAAGTATTTATCCCACAAACTTTAGACGACGAAACTTAGGCGACAAAATTTTCGTCACCAAAAAACTTAGTCGACGAAAATCCATCTTAGGTGACGAAAAATTTTCGTCGCCTTAGATATTCAGTGTTGTAGTGTTCTAAGCGTTTAGAGGTTTGACTGACCCGGTTGACCGTTCCGATCGAGCCTTTAACGTTGTCAGACGTAGTTGGATTTTTTTTCCATACATGTATTTTCATCTAAACGGTGATATCTGACGGTTGGAATAGATTTTCTGAACTTTTAGATTCGAAATCAGAACATATGCACTAATGTTCCTTAACTTGTTTACTAAGTGTTTAAGTGAATGTATAGTTTCAAATAGTCATTATACGTAGACTCTTCAAAAGAAAATATGTCGTGAAATAAGATATGACCGGAATAATGAAATTCGTCTACGGTTGAAAAATTGGAAGATTCCGATAAAATACTGAATAAAACGATCAATTTATGTCCAGATAAAACACAGTTGCTTAACAAGGGTTTACAAATTACAGTTTACATAAAACACTGAATAAAACGATCAATATTAATCAGATAGATCTTCCTCATAATCAGCATAATCATCCTCTCTATCACTTCCGCATTCATCTTCCTCACTTTCGCCTTCATAGATTTCGTCATCATCTCTTTCGTCGTCGTCCTCGTCACCATCGCCGTCCTCTTCATCATTGTGACATTGAATGGGAACATCTATGTGTGGAAGCGAACCCAAGTCCATGGTGAAACCAAATATAGGAGTGTAAGTTGGGATCGAGTCCGCGGTAGGTTCTTGATAGGGTTCATCAATTTCATTCCTCCTAGGAGGTATGTTAGGTTCCCTTGCAACTGTGGTAGCACTGTACGTACCTCTGTGTGACATCACATTAACCACTTTCCAAGGTTCACCAGCCTTCGGGTCATCCAGATAAAACACTTGTCTTGCCATGGCGGCAAGAATAAATGGTCTATCCTCAAACCAGCTAGTAGATGTGTCCACTGATAAAAGACCGTGATCTAACTTTATGGACCCAGGCTCGGTAGGGTCAGTATCGTACCATTTACACTTGAACAAAACAACCTGCATGTCTTCTGAATATACAAGTTCGACTACGGCTTCAAGAATCCCGTAGTATGAGATGCCTTCCGTCTCTACCATGACCCCACTGTTTTGAGTCTTCAACCGTTGGTCTCGCTGCCACGTGACAAACTTAACTCCGTTCACAGAACATTGTGAATAAATACGGTGTGCTTGAGGGCGGCATGCTAAAATGTGTAGTTCAGGCGTATAATCCGAACTTCCTTCTGCTTGCAGTCGTGTGATCTGTAACAATAATACAAACCATTAGTGCCCTGTGACATCTCTGGTGGTTTATATAATGAGCAAATTATAGTGATTGTATACCCAAGTTTTAAAGTATGGAAGAAAGTTCTGAATACGCTCTTCATCAGTCATATGTGGATAGATTTCAGTTACTTGATTATTGTAAATCTGAATGAAGTCAGCCGCTTCTATACAGTGCTCCATTACATTCCAGTGAGCCGCATATAGTTATTCCCTACTTAAACGAGCCTTTGCTATGAAACTTTTGGGCTTCACGAGTTCGGAAACAACATAGATATTGAATTGAGGCGCACTGGCAACGTTAGCATCTCCTGTTCCATCATCCATATAAAAACTGCAGTATGTCACACACTCATTTGTAAGGTATTGCTCAGCAATACACCCCTCTGGGAAACGTGTGTTTCTAACAGTCTTTTTGTAGTCCCCGAGTTGCCTGTCCAATTTTATAGTTAGTACAATACATATGATCATGACCGTGTAGTTAAAATAAATAAAATAACGCATCACCTTGCCATAGAAACATCCACGTAAAATGTACTGGTCCGGTAAGCAGAACCTGTTCGGGAAGGTGAATCATGAGATGAACCATGATGGTGAAGAAAGCGGGAGGAAAGACCATTTCTAATTTACAAAGAATCATGACTATTTCTTGCTTCATGTCATGGACGTCCTCTTTCTTCAGCTCTCTAGCACATAGTTTCTGAAACCATCTGGACAACGCTATTAACGGCTCAACCACATAATATGGCAGATATGGTCGGATAACCACTAGAAGAAGACGTTGCAGGAGTACATGGCAGTCATGCGTCTTCAATCCATAAAGCTTTTTATCATTCAGATTGACCTTATTCTTCAAACTTCCCGCATAACCATGAGGAAACTGTGCATCTCTAATCCATTTGAAAATCTCGGTTTTTGCCTCAGGAACAACTGTATACGGTGCTTGAGATACTTTCTCTTTATTTTTACTTGAACCGGGTTTCGATTTTTTCCACAGCCTCTTTCGTATCCCTAGTTGTTTCAGACCTTCACGAGCTTTTGGATCGTCCTTAGTCTTTCCTTCGAGACCAAAAATGGTTCTGTTGATGTTGTCATACACATTCTTCTCAATATGCATGACATCTAAGGTATACCTTATTCTCGATGTGGTCCAGTACGGCAGCTCCCAAAATATACTCACGTGAGTCCAACACAGTTTCTCTCTAGTTGCTCTGGGCTTGAACTTGGGATGCAAACTCTGAACAGGGTAGTCATGACAGAGGATACTGCTATAAATCTCATCCCCAGTCCATGAGCGTGGTTCTCCCCTTAACTCAACATTCCCATTAAACTTATCTGCTGCTCGACGCCATGGATGACGCCGGTCTAGCCATCTGCGGTGGCCCTGGTATGCCATTCTCCCTGTCAAGTTGCTTGAATCAATATCTTCCAAACAAATGGGACATGCTTTGTACCCTTTTGTCTGGATGCCTCCCAACATCCCTAATCCGGGAAAGTCGCTGATGGTCCACATCACTACTGCTCTCATTATGAATGATTTTTGCTCATGTCGGTTATAAGTCTGAACTCCAATAGTCCACAACATCTTTAGCTCATCGATAACTGGTCTCATAAACACATTCAAACACTTTCCAGGAGACTTTGGACCGGATATTAACAATACAAGCATGTTAAACTCTTTTTTCATACACATTGAAGGAGACAAATTGTAAGGCATCGCCACAACAGGCCAAGTGCTGTGAGGACTGCAGGATGCACCATAAGGATTGAACCCGTCAGTTGCTAGTCCGAGGCGCACGTTCCTAATGTCGTTGGCAAAATCTGGAAAATCCTTATCAAACTCTTGCCACGCTTCCCCATCTGCCGGGTGTTTAAGAAAATCTGGATCTGAAATCCTTTCCCCGTGCCACCGCATTTCCTTTGATGTGTGCGGTGACATATATAGGCGTTGCAACCTGGGTGTAAGAGGGAAATAACGAACCTTTCGTACAACAACTTTTATACCCTGTGCAGAACATATCCATCTTGACTCATGGCATTTGGGACAGTTATCTAGTTCTGCATTCTCTTTGTAAAACAACGCACAACCATACTCGCATGCGTGAATGATCTCATAACCCAGACCCATGTTCTTTAGGATCTTTCTTACAGTTCTGTATGAATCAGGACATTTGTTTCCTGGAGGAAGCGCTCTCTTGATCAACTCTATGTTGTCATCAAAACTTTTGTCTGACCATCTATTTTTCGTTTTTATCTTAATTAGGTTAAGGATGATGGTTAACACAGTCTCCTCACTACCATCATACAACGGAGTCTGCCCTTCCGATAAAAGCCTGCTATACTTCTCATAAGCATATCTGGCAATAGAATCTAAATCATTTACATCATAAAAATCATTTAAACCACCAGCATTCTCTGCCTCATAAAATCTATCCATGAATGGGAAAGCATCATACAAAATGTCCATACTGGGGTTTATATGAGGACCCGCACTACCACTAGAAGAGGTTTTCTGCCGAAGATATTGTTCCCTCTGCTCATACAATGAAGGACTGCTTGCCACCTCACCGTGATGTATCCATGTAGTGTAATTAGGCATCATACCGTTTTTCCTCAAATGCGTAAACATCTCATCCACTGTAATCCTCCGCTTATGCAATCGACAGCACTTGCACGGGCACTTATGCACTTCTGTGTGACTACTGCTATTTTGAAGAACAAACGCACAAAAATCAATTATCCCCTGAATGAACTTCGGATCACCTCTAGATAAGCCGATCCAACTCTTGTCCATGTTTCCTGTCATAACATAAACATACAATATGCATAAGGTTAGCACACAACATGCAACTTAACAATCATAATCTGTCCCAACACTTCATCTCCTTATGCCTCCGGGTTGGGTCCTATCCCCTTCAGGCGAACACGAGTTTGTTGATCCTTTTGGTATTCATGTGGTTTCAGCTACAGTTTTGGGAAATTTCGGCAGCATCTCCCTACAGTTCCTCAAGTGCACAAAAATCTAAACAACCTAATTTGCACTCGAGGAACATTGTAGAGAGACACTGTCGAAACTATATCCCAAAACTGAAACTCAAACCACATGAATACCAAAATGATCAACAAACTCGTGTTCGCCTAAAGTGTCCAAAATGGGACAATTCGAGAATCAACAACCCATCTCGATCAACTAGATGCGTTGTTGATTCTCAAACGGGAGTTCTAAGCTGATAAACACCACAATTATACATAATACCAAACAATAAATTTACACACGGCACCACACTCCTTCACTAAGCCACTCACATGTTTCAGAAACCCTAACTACCACAATCCACACACAGCACAAACTAATTATATCATTAATTAATAATTTAAATTTACTCTACCATAAAATTCACAAAATTTGACTCACTAAATTTCACCAAATTACATTAAAATTCAATTTCACTAAATTACACTAAAATTCAATTGCACTTAATTTCACATTCATTCAATTGCACTAAATTTCACAAACTAAACTAAATAATCTCAAATTCACCAAAATCAACACAAACTCGATCATATATTCAAACACCCAATATTAAAAACAACACAAAGCACATTATAAACAAAATCCAACTCAAGATATCAAAAACTAAAATCAACCAATCAAATCGAAGTATGGTGATTACAATGAAGATAAGAGATTATACTAACCTACAAACCAATTGGAAGAGAAAACCCAAGCTTTTGAATCCCGAAATTGACGAAATCAGCAGTTGGGGAGATTTTTCGCCACTGCTACAGTAATTTTCTCCGTTTTCTTCTTCTTCTGTATTATGTCTAAGCCAAAGGTTATATAGCAGATCTTGAACGTTTAAGCGACGGATTTCAATGTCAGTCGCTTAAAAGGGTTTAAGCGACGGACTCACACCTTCAAATCATATTAGTCGCATTAGATGTTCTTAACCGACTTATATAGTTGGTCGCATAAAGTCTGTCGCATAAGGTACCTTTCCGCGACGGACTTAACTTTATGGGACGGACATATGTGTCCGTCGCTTTGGTATCTTTGACAGCAACGGACGTAGTGTATGTCCGTCGCTTAAGTTGGCAAATGGCGTAGTGTACGGTCCTCCATATGTCACCCGAAAAGTAAATTGTACCCTCCCCTCATCTTAGGATTTGAGTAAAGAACAGAAAATAACCTAGCAATTTCAAGTTAGGCAACAACACCTTTCATTGCCATCACTTCCCACTGATAATGACTGCAAAACAAAATGTGGTACACGTATAAAGCTTGATAGCAGCTGACTTTCTTTGAGATTTGTCATTACATGTACTTACAGAGCTGCCCCAAATGTGTCATACGATGCTACAATAGCAATAGTTGGAAGTTGATTTGTGTCTCCAACGGTTTTCAATCCGTACAACCATTCCTGAATTCAAATGAAACATTGAATTTCAAATAAGTGAAAGCAACTTTTTTTTTTTTTAACAAGATAAGACGGAAGCAAACTACACTATAAGTCTCCCAGAAAAAAAAAATACTCTGGTTTAAAATAATACACAAAATCAAGACCCCTGCATGCTTAAATAAATAAATAAAAAATCAAGACCCCTGCTACTGCTTCTCAAAAAAAAAACTAGCAACTCAAATCAATAATTTATGCCCGATTATCATTTAGTGAAATATTAAATCATCCTTCCAATTGCAGAGTTATGCATTGGTTAAACTACAATAGAAATGTAATTAGCAATATTGTACAGGAATTACATCTAAACATACATGGTGCAACATGATACTGAAGGCAATATGTACAGGAGAAATAACTATGGGAAAAACAGGGAGAAATACCTTGTGAACAAGTAATGAGAGAACCACTTCGGGATCAACACTGTCATAGAGTTCATTCATGTTTTGGGCGACTCCACATCGCACAGTCCGAATCCTTAATCATCGTTGTAGAGAATGCTTGCCTCTACATTGAACATTCAGCAATATCAGCCCAAACGGTAGGATCAGCAATATCTTAAGTGCATTTTCACTCTGAAATTCCTAAGCAAATCCTCCATTATATCCATTCCTCTTTACACCTGAGTATGAGTCCTCTACACTGCTTATAATTTATTGATTGATAATTCAAACACATGACAGAATAAATAATATAAGACTTGGCACCGAAATTTGGGGAAATAAAATCCCAAGGAGGATGCACTTTGAAATGATCTTCTAAGGGACTTAACGCGGGAATAAATTGCTTTATTATCTTAGAATTTCCTACTGCGTAGTCCAGGGCGTGCACTAAATGAGCTTCAAATTGGTCTAGTTAAGTTCTATCCTGCACCATCACACACTAAGAAGTCATAATAAATTTACAGTATTTCATGGAATACTCACATGTCCTGGGGAAGCGTTGAATCATCGGTACTTGAATACAAATACAACGAGCCTCCACTTTCTATTTTGTCGAAATCCTAGTGAGTGTTCCATGTACATGATGATTCTCCTACATATTTAATATATGACCTATCGCCGCGTTTCAAAAATAAATTAATTAATGAGGATGAATTACAATTACAGAGTTGTACAATAAGTTATGAAACTTATAGCATTTTTAACGGCGCTAGTCATATTTTAGTTAAATTTTAGCCAAAATAGCTAAAGTCATTTTGGTTAGCCATTTTAGAAATACGTTTGCATTAGTTTTATCTATTTTAGAGAAATTTTAGCAATGCTAGCCATGTTTCAGTCAAATTTTAGCCAAAATAACTAAAATGTCATTTTGGCTAGCCAATTTAGAAATATATTTGCATCAGTTTTCTCTATTTAAACTATTTTGAACTTATGACGAAATGGGATAACTCAAGTGATAAAAGAGCTACATTATCTAAGAAGTATGCTACTAGATCCTGGGTTCGAGTGGGGAGTAGGTGTGAAATCCTTAGAACTTATATTATTTATTAAATTTTAAAAAGTTACCTTAAATGCAGTTATATATCACTGTTGATACCTGAAAAATCATGCAATTAGTTAATATGCTGTCACGCGATGAGAACCATGCATATTCACATAATTATATAAAATCCTATAGTTTTATAAGGATTTTATGTTCACTACTCGGCTATAGCACGCCAAGCAAGCACACCTTTGATGTGAGCCCAAGCCACATACACGCGTTCTTGGGGCTTGCAGATGTGGGTGTGGTGTGGTAGGTTACGGAAACGCACATGCTCATCCGTCGATTTAATTTCGTCGGTGATTTCGGTCTTGGACCCGAAATCCAAGCCCAACGAATTGGATCAATGAATGAGATGGTGAACATGCATGAGAATTGGGTCAGCCATTCTTTTCCCTTTAAAACCCAGGCCCAAAGGCACAAAAGCCATGTAGAGGCCCAATTTCCTTCCCTTTCCTTCATTAAACGTGTCCTCTATTCCCTGCAGCTCTTCTTCCTGGCTGCAACCTTATACCCATGCTGCTTCTCCCTCGCAACAAGACTGGATTACACAGTCCAAGCCAAGAGCCCTCACTCCATCATTTAGAAGAAACCTTGAAGCCAGTCAAGAAGCCTCTCCTTCTCCCTCAAACCATGAGACTACAACTCTCAAGATTTCTGGTCTGTCCCATCCCACAATTCATGGCACTGCAGCCTTCTCTGCAGCAAATCCTGTTCACTGCTGCAGAGACTTGGTTTTCTCCCAAAACTCCAATTCTTAACCAAACTCTCTTTTCCCCGATTTTGGGCATAAATCTTGGGTGAGATTGAAGAGGGATGGGTTTGTCCAACAGATTAGAGACGTTGAACATTCCCCAGCACCTCAACCCTGAGCCTATAAAGGGGGGGAGTCTGGGATCATAGGGAGGATCACGCATCGATCAGGCACCCAGCAACTATCCTGCAACTATCATGCAGCTAATCCAGTAGCTATCCAACAACTACCCAGCAACATACAAAATCCCTCCTTCAAGCATTCAGGCCTTCATGTCATCCAAGCAAAAAACCCCCAAAAGCCTCTTCTTCAACCTTCAAACTCTGTTCCAGAAATCCAAATCCAGAAAAACCCCGATTCTCTTCACCGCAGTGTGTTTTTAGCTCCCACGCCATGCCTCATGCTGCCAAGCTCCTTTCGATTTCAAGATGGTCTGAATTACGAATAAAGTCTTCCCATTAATCATGCTTTTGGGTTGATTTTAGCCTAGTCATCATGCTTAATCAAAGAACCCCCTCAACATTTGGCGACTCTGCTGGGGACTAGGTTGTGATTCAGAAGATTTGTTCATCATGCAAGATACTAGAAGAGAAATTACTTTCCCTTCTGTCGATGATTCTTCAACTATGAACCCTGCGCCTTATATTTGTTCTCTGTCAGTCATACTTTTGTGTAACAAAATTTCACTGGCAAAAACACTCTTGATTCTGAAGCAAAATGTACAAAAGCAGATAGTTATGTGCAATGCTTCTTCCTTCAAATTACATCCTTATCTTTCATTGATGAGTCCCACATCTGAGGTTGATATTTGCAAGTTTGTTTTTCATGTTTTAAACTTCCCTGCCAAATGTGAGTTTTCACAGCAGTAGCTAGTATTATCATTGATCTTATACGAAGTTTTCTGCATTGCAATAGGAAGTCTTTACTCCTTTTGCGAAATCCTATTTTTACAGAAAAAAGGTTAGCATACCAGGAATCTATAAAACATTTGTTGTCATAGCATGCACTTGTTATGTTTTGTGCTGTAATCTCAGAAAGAAAGCAGTTTTATTACTGCTGCAATGCACCCTGCAGTTTTAACAACTTAAGCCATGCCAATATATTATAAGGGTAGATTATATGATGCAAGTATGAACTTTGAGGCTGAAATCTTAACTCTCAGTCACCACAATATTTTATGCCATGTTGAGCTTCTCAAACATTTTTAGTCACTGTATTCAAGCCCTCATGAGGAGACACGAACAGGCTAAACATTTAAGCAAACAAACAAGAGATCCTCTTGTTAGTTCATCCTTATGCTTTGAGCAGACAAGCAAATATGGCTATCTCGCGTAAATGTTCATGGTCCATTGATCATGATACAGTTGCTGTGAAGTACCCCACAACCATCTTTCCAAAACAACTGTCTTCAAGCCCCGCACCTCTTCTCAAACCAGAAACCCAGAAAACCAACCCCGCAGTTCTCATCACCGCAGTGTGTTTCTAGCTCCCACACCATGCTCATGCTGTCAAGCTTCTCTTGATTTCCACTCAGTCTGAATCACACACAAAACTCTCCCATAAAACTCGCATTTTAGGGTGAGTTTTGGCCTAGTCATGCTTAATCAAAACTCCCATAAAACTCCCATTTTGATATTCTGGTTATATCATGGTCTAAACACAAAATCTCAAAGCATAAACATGCTCGCTCCTTTAAATTCAGCCCTCACGACAGCAAGATAAATCAATTCGTGACATGTTTCTAACAGAAGACTGTTACCTGGAAACAAGCTTACACACCATGCTGTCAGGTTCATGACAAGATTATGCTCATGCCAAGCACACGCTTATGCCAAGCTCATGCTCATGCCTCATGCTCAAGCCAAGCAGATCCACGACCAAGAGAAACGCGTAAATACCTAAACAAGCTTACACCAAGCAAAAACAATTTCATCACCTCCAAGAGCTGCTCCAGGGAAGTAAAATTTGTACCCTGCAGCTGCTCTAGGGAAGTGAGATTCGTACCCTGCGGCTCCTCCAGCTCTTGAACCTGCAGTAGCAATGTCATCACCTCTGGGAGCTGCTCCAGGGAATGAAAACAAAGATGGCGGCCAAGCAATGCACGAGCCACGCCAAGCCAAAGTATGACATGTTCATTGCCTAAACATGATATTTCCCAACAAGCCAATACATACTTCAATTTTATAACCACGCCAAGCACACCCCATGCCAAGCGGATTCACGACTAAAGAGGATTAATTACTCCAGGCATATAAAAACATGCATAAGTCTAACACATTCAATGAACATATCGTGCCACGCTCCTCTGTTGAAAGTCATGCATCCATTAAAAGCCATGATAGAGTCACGCCAAGCCCATGCCCAAAGCATAAACCTTTCAATGCACATGCGCTCTCTCATGGTCATCCAAATACAATAGACAACCTCAAGCTGAAACAATTAAAACACGTTCCTAATACATGCTTATGCAAGTTTCCACAAGCTAAATCTATTTAGAATCAGGCAACAAAAACCATTGCAGTATGCATAATATCAAACAGTTTCAAGCTCATAATGGACTTCAAGGGTTCGAATGCATATTCTAGAGGACATGCTAATTGTATCAACTCTCAGGCGATTCACACAGTTCAGGGTTGGAGGCTCTATCTTGAGCTGCTGGCTGAGAGTCTTAAATGATAATTTGGGTCGGGCTGATTTTTCCTCTCTATGGACTCTGATTATGTGGCCCACTCCATGCCTCAAGCAGCCCACATAATCATGGGGGCTAATGTTGATATCTGAAAAATCATGCAATTTGTTACTATGCTGTCACGCGATGAGAACCATGCATATTCACATAATTATATAAAATCCTATAGTTTTATAAGGATTTTATGTTCACTACTCGGCTATAGCACGCCAAGCAAGCACACCTTTGATGTGAGCCCAAGCCACATACACGCGTTCTTGGGGCTTGCAGATGTGGGTGTGGTGTGGTAGGTTACGGAAACGCACATGCTCATCCGTCGATTTAATTTCGTCTGTGATTTCGGTCTTGGGCCCGAAATCCAAGCCCAACGAGTTGGATCGATGAATGAGATGGTGAACATGCATGAGAATTGGGTCAGCCATTCTTTTCCCTTTAAAACCCAGGCCCAAAGGCACAAAAGCCATGTAGAGGCCCAATTTCCTTCCCTTTCCTTCATTAAACGTGTCCTCTATGCCCTACAACTCTTCTTCCTGTCTGCAACCTTATACCCAGGCTGCTTCTCCCCCGCAACAAGACTGGATTACACAGTCCAAGCCAAGAGCCCTCACTCCATCATTTAGAAGAAACCTTGAAGCCAGTCAAGAAGCCTCTCCTTCTCCCTCAAACCATGAGACCACAACTCTCAAGATTTCTGGTCTGTCCCATCCCACAATTCATGGCACTGCAGCCTTCTCTGCAGCAAATCCTGTTCACTGCTGCAGAGACTTTGTTTTCTCCCAAAACTCCAATTCTTAACCAAACTCTCTTTTCCCCGATTTTGGGCATAAATCTTGGGTGAGATTGAAGAGGGATGGGTTTGTCCAACAGATTAGAGACGTTGAACATTCCCCAGCACCTCAACCCTGAGCCTATAAAGGGGGGGAGTCTGGGATCATAGGGAGGATCACGCATCGATCAGGCACCCAGCAACTATCCTGCAACTATCATGCAGCTAATCCAGTAGCTATCCAGCAGCTACCCAGCAACATACAAAATCCCTCCTTCAAGCATTCAGGCCTTCATGTCATCCAAGCAAAAAACCCCCAAAAGCCTCTTCTTCAACCTTCAAACTCTGTTCCAGAAATCCAAATCCAGAAAAACCCCGATTCTCTTCACCGCAGTGTGTTTTTAGCTCCCACGCCATGCCTCATGCTGCCAAGCTCCTTTCGATTTCAAGATGGTCTGAATTACGAATAAAGTCTTCCCATTAATCATGCTTTTGGGTTGATTTTAGCCTAGTCATCATGCTTAATCAAAGAACCCCCTCAACAATCACATAAAATCATCTTAACGGAATGTTTTATAGTATAGAGAGCCTCATCTCGCTCTCTATATTTTGGAGTGAGATAGTTAAGAATTAAAATGGCTAGCCATATGGGAGTTTAGTGCAGCTCTTAATTTTCATTAAAAAAAAAACTAAAATGATTCTAAAATTGTTAAATAATCAAAATAGAGAGTCTACTAAAGATGCTCTTAGTTTCATTTGAATTTAAAATACTTACCTTTACTATTAGAAAGACAAGCGCTTAAAAGTTTCACCAAATTGTGTTTTCCTTAATTTACCCTCTATATTACAAGAAATAGTATAAAATGATTAGCACATAAGAAAATACATAATTTAGAAAAAAAAAAAAAACAAAGATTTCATTGACCAACAACACACAACACATGTGCATCGCACGGATATGAGGCTAGTCTCTACTATTAGAAAGCCAGGCGTGCAAATGTTTCACCAAATTGTATTTTACCTAATTTACCTCTTATATTACAAGAAATAACATAAAAAGATTAGCACAGAAGAAGACTTAATCCAGAAAAAAAAATAAAGATTTCATTGACCAACAACACACAACACACGTGCATCGCACATGTATGAGGCTAGTTAATTGAATATAAAGTAGTTATATAAAATTACGTAAAAGGAATATTTTAAATAAAAATGTTTTAACTTTGAACTATCTCGCTCTCCAAATCACCAAATATAGAGATCCAGATAGCTCAAAGTTAAACTAAAATTATAATAGAGGGTCTAGTGTAACTACTATTTTTCACGAAAAACTAAACACACTCTCTAAAATAGCTAATAGAGAGTCTGCTAAAAATGCTTTTAAAGGTCGTCAATACTACTCTAGCGCAAAACAGTAAGTATATATATGTTGTTCACAAATCATTTTGCTGAATAATTAATCATGGCTAAGAGGCGCCTTTAAAATTCTGTTCGTTTTAACCATGTTTTCTTTTCTTGTTTTCCTTGTCATATTTACTATATATAGCATCTCCAGCAGTGAAGCTAAAATTTTAGCTAAATTTGACACAAACTAAACTTAGAGTAACATTTTGCTTAAGCAGCATTGCTAAATGAATAGACAAATTTAACTTTTAGTTATTTTCTCTCTTCTTAATTTTTTTAGTTGACAAATTTGTCAATTCTTCCAAACAATTCTCAAAAATTGCTAAAATTTAATAATGCTGCTAGAGTTCATATTTGCAACAAAAAAATTGATAAATTTTATTTTTAACAATACTACTAGAGATGATAAGAACCAAAGGAGCACTGTATAAATAGTGCTATAAATCACATCGTCTTTCTCCTTTTTTTAACTAGAAGTTTTTGACAATTTCTCAAAAAGATAACGTGTCTTGATTATTTAATGTAATATAAATAAAGCGGGCAAGACATATATATGTTATAATTTCTAGCTCTTAACTTTAACCAGGGGTTCGAAGATAGCATCTCCAGCAGAGTAAGAATAGTAAAGTACAAATCTTTTTTTTTTAACGAATCTTTGTTTAGAGAACGCTACAGGAAGGGAGAGTAGAGTTAACCATTGAGAAAGAAAAGCGGTGAGTAGAGTAAGAATAGAGAGAACATATCTTGGCGGAATAGAGATATGTAGATTAAAATATAAACATATCCTTCTTCTCTGGTGGTCAAACCCCTTCTACCTTCAGTATCTCTTTCACTTGATGTAATAGAGAGAACATCTGAATTTGAAGGTGAGACCGTGACAAGGTTGTTGGTTTAAAACAGCAAAACTGAACAAACCTGTAAAATGACGAGTCGCCTAAGCAACACGCAACTAATAACCATACAAAAGATCGTTAGTAGTATAAACAAGTAGGGATCGTTCTAGCCGGGGATTAAGGGTACCTGAAATATGAGAACGTTAGATGAATATTCACATATATTAACATATTCACACGATTTGATCATGGGGGTTTTGGAAGATTGGTTCGGCAGCAAGCTGCCCTAAAAATTTCTAGACACGAAATTAAATCATAAACTACTATGTACAAATGATCATCATCTTTCACACAAAGCATTTAGCACATAAGACTCTTTAACAAGTAAAACACGTATGTAAAAAAAGTAAGGATCAAGTATTTAGCATGTTTTAGACTCAAAATAGTTTCGACCATAACTAGAGCTTCCGCTAAGTACCTAGTTATTAGACTTCTAATGTTTTTAAGACCGAACTTCCGTTATGAATCCTAAAATTTATGCTAATCCGTCAAGACTTAACATTTAAGCACAAAAGTCTGAAATCGAAAACATGTAAACAAGCAAGGTTGTCAATCATCTTATTTAACATGCAAGTTCGAAAGTTCTTTACCCTAAGTGAGAACAACAAATCAAAACAACCGTCAGACATATAGTTTTATCCGTTATTACTCGGGTTAGATGAAACCTAACATCTAGATTTACATGCTTGTCAAACACAAATAATGTTTCGATTTTTAAGGCACACTCCTTAGATTACTAACCGATTTTAAATCTTAAACATGCATCTAATACCACTGTCCTAATTATCTAACACACGAAAATTACAAGTTAAAAACATAAAAACTACTACATAAACTTCAAACCGAGTTCATACAAGTTTCAATGAAAACCAAGAAGCGAAATAAATACATACAAGTTGATGAGATGCCTAAGCACGCATGCAATAATACTCTACAAAAGATCGTTAGTAGTGTAAAATAAGTAGGGATCGTTCGAAGCCGGGGATTAAGAGTACCTGAAATATGAGAATGTTAGACAAATATTAACAATTTATATACATAATTACACGTTTGACATGGGGGTTTTAAAGTGAGGTTCAGCAGCAACAAGGCTGCCTCTAACAACTAGACACGAATTTAAACCTAAAAACTACTATGTACATATTTTGGCCGACATCTTTCACACAAGCACTTCACACATAACTCTTTAACAAGTAAGACTCACACACAAGAAGGTAAGGAACAAGTAGAGACACACGTTTAACTTAAATCAGTTTCGATCATAACTAGAGCTTCCGCTATGTACCTAGTTATTAGACTTCTAATGTTTTTAAGACCGAACTTCCGTTATGGATCCTAAAATTTATGCTAATCCGTCAAGAGTTAACATTTAAGCACAAAAGTCTGAAATCGAAAACATGTAAACAAGTAAGGTTGTCAATCATCTTATTTAGCATGCAAGTTCTAAGATTAATAGCCCTAAGTGAGTAACACAAATCATAGAGTCTGTCAGGTTCATCTAGTTCGTTATTACTCTAGCCGATTAAATCTAGTACCTAGCTTCATGTTCAAAGACAACACTTAGTACCGATTTTCATGCCCTCACCTTAGATTACTAACCGATTTTAAGTCCTAAACATGCATCATATACCAACTATCCTAATTATCTAAGTGTACTAATTCTTACAAGTTTTATATTATAAAATTAACATGCAAAGACTCATTGAACCCGAAACTTAAACCTAGACCTAAGCAACGAATAAAAAATATTTTTAACATGCAATTTATAAAACCAAATTCCAACTCGAAACATACATAGACATACAATCCGAAACCAATAATACATGTAAGTTTCATAGACAAAACTAAACATACCTACAAAGAATAAATTGTTACACCGAAAGTAGGGAGTGGATCACACTTTGTAGACACCTTTAGAGCTATGAACTGTACGTGTTGATCATTTGAGGATAATGATGGCACGGTTGAAGTATTTTTGGTGAAGGTGGAGATGGCTTTCGGCTAACTATTCTATGTAGGATTCTTGGGGAATTTTGGTAGAGTTTATGGCTTTGTGTTTTGACTTAAGATGTGACACCTTTTGATGATGATGCCGGCCTCTATTTATAGGAGAAGGATTGCCTTGAATTGGTTGCAAAATCCTAATATGAATCGGCCAAGGAAAAGAGTTTTCCTTGTCGATTATGGCTTTGATTTCTTCTCTAGTTCTTCTAGGACTTTATTGCCGATTTGTCTTTGATAATCAGCTGAATATTATCTTCCTTTTCCTTTGAAGATTCGACAAAGCTTCTCCTAGTTGAGCTTGGACAACTTTCCTTCTTTCCACCGGCAATGCTATTCCTTATCTTAACCAGATTAGGCAATCCTTGTTCACTTAGGATTTGTCTCTCTTCATGGCTGCAAGACTTGGACTTAGTCCTCACACGTCTTCATCTTTTCCTAGTAGCTCTAGGACTTGTCTTACACCTTTGCAGCCACTTGGGAATACTCAGAAACACTTGAAAACCACTTGGATGCAATACCGGCAGATTACTCTGCTCTCGGATGCAGAGTACAGGCAACAGGCGTGCGCGCTGGTGTGCATGAGTTTCTCGGCAGGATCCGGACACGCGCAACATGTACGCAAGCTTTAGCAGGGGCTCGATTACAGCGCAGCAGCAAGATGACTTCCGCGCAGCGCATCGGTAGGCAGGAAAGTGCACAGGATTGCGCTCAGCGTGGGTGCCGGTGTCGGATACGAGATGCCGGTATCCGATACGAGGTGTAATCGGCCATAGCCTCACTGGATACTTCTCGGATACACCAGGTCAAGTTTTGGATACGAGGTGTCACGTGTCCGACGTGAGATGTCATGATCGGATACGAGATGTCATCATGGCTGGTCCTCGGCAGCGGCTGCGTTGCACTACTGCGCGCAAGTGTGCGCGCATGGCTTCACTGAGTGTCCGATACTTCTTTTCCTTCTCGGCAGATTTGACCTTCATGCCTTCAATCGAGCATAACTTCCTCCTCAGACCAGCTATTGATGCGATTCAAAATTCTAAGGAAACTAGACTCATAAATCTTTCCATGCATATATGGCACGCCATCTAGTTCCAAATGAGCTGTCTTGGAGAAATTTTGGAAGTCGAGTGATGTGTTCAGGAAATTCCTGAAACTTACTGTATCCGAAATTGCATAGCAATTTCTGGCAGCGTATTAAGCTCCAATTCCTCTAACTCTTTCTATTGCTGAATCATATATATGTGTACTACACATAAAAGAAGGAAACCCATTCAAAAGCAACATGAAAGTTTTACAGAATTGACGAAACATATAATAACTACAATTTTCAGCACTTTGTCAATTTTCTGTAAATTTCCGATCCTTAAGTACTTTTTATGATAACTCTACTAAATATTCATTACTCTATATTATGACTCGATCGTAATCAAATAAGAGTAAAAGCAAAGCAAAAACGAGGGTAAAACACATTAAAAACGTAGCATTTTATGCTCCTATCACAAGTCACGCAAAGTAGAATAAATACAAGAGTCATAGATGAAGGGAATCACACTTTAGAAACCTTGAAGACTTCGGCAAGTGATGGTGGAAGGCGCACGGTAGTAGGTTGTAGGATGGTACAGATTTTATGGATGTGGTGGAATCGGGTTTTGGCTATGTATTTTAGTGTTTGGTGCTTGCGAGACTTGATAGAGCTTTTGCTAGTACTTGTACTTCAGATGAGATGATTTTTCTGTAGGAAAAATGCATCTATATATAGGGGAAAGCTAGGGTATTGCCGGCAGCAACTAGGAAACACAAAACCTAAACCGAGTTGGTTTAGGATACTTGTCGGCCACTCCTTCTTTCTTCATGAATCTTCCGTGTAATTTTCCTATGGACCGGCTGCATTGCTTCATAGACTCGTTAAGTGGATCGGCAGCCTATATTTTGCTGGATAAAAAGTCCATGGATCGGTTGCAGCCTTCCCTAGTTCATCCGGGAAACTTTTCCTTCTTCCGGCAGGATTTCCTTGTCTTCCTAGGATTGCTTGCGGCTGCTTGACTTTTCTTAGTCTTCACACGCTTTCATCTCCTCCTAGTAACCCTAGGATATGTTGCAGCCCCATGCAGCCACCAAGGCTAGGCTTTACACCAATTACATCAGAGGAAAAACTCGGAAGTTACTTTGATAATTTTTGTTCATCAAACATGCCTTTGCCATTCGGCACTTGCACATATTTATACTTGAGAGCAGATAGCTCACATTAACTAGCATAAAAGACTCATTATGCCTCTTAGACTTCCAAACTTGAAACATAAAGACTTAATAAAGGAAACTCTAAAACTTCTAAACTGAAACAAATATTTGAAATGACAGAGGCAGAAATTTGAAGAGCACTAGGCCTAGAGACTTCTAGAGTCAGACCCTTTAAGCTGCAATAAGTATCTTGACAGCAATTAATCAAGCCATATGGAGAGGGAATGATTAGGTGCTCTCTTTATTAATTTCCGTCGCTCATAAACCTGATAAGGTTTAACTATGATGTCCTCATCATACGTTCATTGAATGCATAGTTTGAGTATCATGGATTTTGTGTACATAGTGGAAGGCAAAGACTGAAAGTTAAAAAATAAAAAATTAATAAAAACACCTAACCAATGGCTATATTTTGTTTGTGCATCAGTTCATAAAACTGGGTTATAATTATGTAGCATAGTTCAGATCCTTATTCAAACCCTTGAATACGTGCATCGGAATTGATGTATGATTCGTATACAGACACAGGAATTAATGCATGATGATGTCAGAGAAGAAATGGAGGAGGGATACCTCATGGGAAAAGAGGTGAATGTCTTGGTTAGTGAGCATGTTCCTACAGAAGACGTGGGCAAGCTAGATGCTGCTACACTTACTTGTGATATTGATGGTGAGACAAAGAAAGACCCAAAAAGGAGCACGAGGGCGAGTAGTTCACATGTTGTTGCTAAACAGATGGGTAAACTAGATCCTGCTGGTGATGTTGATGGTGAAATAAATATACAACCAAGAAGGAGCACAAGGACAATTATTACGCAAGTTGTTGCAGAAGACCTGGGGAACCTAGATGCTGCTGGTGATGTTGTTGATGGTGAGACAAAAAAGGAACCAAGAAGGAGCACAAGAATGAGGAGAAACTAAACAATTCTAGGTAAAACTGAGATTGACATGACGCCCTAAAGTACTGTAGTTTTGGCAATTGGTGAAAGGTTGTAAGAAACCAAACACTTTTATAACAGACTCCTCTTTTTGTCAGCAGGGCAGCTTAATGTTTTGTGGAGAACTTATTGGCATAGGGAAAGTTTTCTTGAATCGCAGTTTGGTATACTTTGGAGTATCAGTAGTATCTAGTCTTTTAAAGCATGTAATCCCTCTCTTTACTATTCATATCATTAGTAGTCTTTTCAAGCATCCCTTTACTCTTCATATTTCAGGAACCACTCCGAAACTAACATTTCCAACCACATAGTCAGTATATCCTTAAAAGCAGTCACAAACAAAGAGAGTTTCATGAAGTTAGGAACTTGCCAAAAAGGCATTCCTTTTTCTTGCACAAATTACGTCATTTTGTTCTGTACAGGTTGGGAGCTTGGCTGAACTTGACTTTACCAGTTAACATTATATGTCAATCTGGCATGTGCGATGTAAAGACCATTCATGATCTGCATAACTCTTCACACTGAATATAGTTACAGACTTTAGTATAGGCGTCCTCTGAGAAGAATTTTCCCTCATACTAGCACCATTTTTGTTACCAATGGGTTGATCATATCAGAAAATTCTTGAATAAGCTGTAAAGCGAGTACTTCTGTAATTTGTTCACTTCATACCATGAGTTAAGCACTTCAAGGTTTTTGTCTGTTCCTGAGAAGGTTAACTGTATGCTGAGATTGCAGTCAAAAGTCCCACCATTGCTTTTGCATTTTGAGTTTGGTACTGCACAGTCCTCGCTATTAAGGCAAACGGAGTAGTCCCCGGAGCACGCTTTGCACCCAAATTTCTTCCAGTACAAGTTTTGAAGAATACCCCTGTCGAATTCTAGTACCTATAGACCGAATAGAAGTCAGAGTTATAGTACTGCTTCAAGTATGGAAGGGAGAAAGAGAGAGAATTGAAGTTCATCGACTATTGGCTAGAAGGGTGTACCAAGGTAAAACTAGTTATGGTATTCGAGTCATCAGCAACCAATATTGGGGGTGATCTTGCTGCATACTTGCGTCCAGCAAATGCCACCATGTATCCGCCTTTAGCCTGAGAATTTCATGAGATTTCAAAACTATAATCAGACTTTAATCATGAAGAGAACATGGAAAATTAAAGAAATTACACTGGTGTGACAATTTATGGCTAGCATTCCTTCCGAAAAGAAACACTTCACTGCTTTCTAAAGAAGCATCTTGAAATGTGTTTCCACACGAAGTAATATATATATATATATATATATGGTTGCAAAGAAAATCTCATTTAGAATTGCTCTCTATATGCGCATCATTAGTCAGACCTACAAATTCAACACTAGCAAAAATCATTCACGTACAATAACCTCTTTGCAAAAGCAGAGTCCGCAAATGGCACATTCATATTCTTTTATGCTCTAATGTAAGATTAGTCTCACAAAATCGACGCAGACGTGGTAGAATCAAGTTAATGAATGCTGTCATCATTTCTTAAACATACTATGGAACCCAAATTAAGTATTGTGAGTGTTGAAAGTTCAGAATATATAGCATGATATAGCTCATACCTACATGAACACATGCATTTTTACCTATCCTATATTTTCAACTATAAGAAGATCTACGTTTTCGAATTTTCATACCGGATTGAAGGTGTCGCTACCATTGATTGAAAGGAAAGAGATCTCATCGACTTTCGGTTGTAAAAGAGCAAGTTGTGCATCCTTTAGGGATAAACGCGAGTCACAGGGCGAAAGTTGAGTCTGATTGAAAAAGAACGAGTCTTTGGTTGAAAATGCAAGACCAAATGTAAAACCATCCCATCTTTGAATTGTTGCATCTGAGCAAGGATCAAACACACCATTTGTATCACTTCCGGCATCGGCAACAAACATCATCATCTTAATCAACAACACCATGATCATGATCATCATCTTCTTCATCGTCGATTTCGTCTCCATGATGATCTTGAAGACTTCACCATCACCAATCTGAATCAATAAAATTACAAACCATTAACCATTTTGAATGTCCTTTAAACTTTTCCGGCGATCAATACAATGTTTCATAGCATTCAGAAACATTAAACTAATACAGAATATAGAGGCTTGGACAAGGAGAAAAACAAGAAATGATAAGAGAAATGGCTACAAACCTAAAGGGAAAACGATAAGAGAAAGAACCCAAAACTCAGATTTACTCTATTAATCAAACCCTAATAGAAAGATTATTGGGATGTTTATGATACGTATTGCTTGTATTTGTTCATCCGAGACGCGCCAAAACGGTTATCCTGGCATATGTGTTGGATCTTGTCCAATAAAGCGGTTATGGAAGTTCACTACTGGAAATAAGGACTGAGGCGACCAATATTGAAACGGAAAAATCAAAGTTCGTCGCCTCAATACATTGAGGCGACCAATATTGAATTGGTCGCTTCATAAAACAAGAGCGACGACTTTTGCTCAATAGTCGTCGGTCACATCTTATTGAAGCGACGAATATTGGTTGTTGTCGCCTCCCAATAATGTTTTGTAAAATGTAGCGACGAAAATAGTTTCTTCGTTGCCGACGCGGAATTTAAGCGACGAAGTTGGTAACCTTTGTCAATATTCGTCGCTGATATATGAAACTAAGCGACGACTTTTAAATGTCGTCGCACCATAATAAACGAAGCGACGAAGATTGTACAATATTCGTCGCTTCAACTTTTGAAATCTGCTATAAAGCCCTCAGCTTAGACAGAACACAGAAGGTCGAAAAAATTGGGCAAAACACTGTAGCAGCTGCGAAAAATCTCCAAAACTGCTGATTTCATCAATTTCGGGGTCCGGAAGCTTGGGTGTTCTCTTCCAATTGCTTTGTAGGTTAGTATAATCTATCATCTTCATTGGAATCACCATATTTTGGTTTGATTGGTTGAATTTAGTGTTTGATTTCTTGAGTTGGATTTAGTTTATAATGTGTTTTGTGTTGTTTTTAGTGTTGGGTGTTTGAATATATACTGGAGTTAGTGTTGATTTTGGTGAAATTGAGATTATGTTAGTTAATTTGTGAAATTTTTATATTTAGTGAAATTGAATTTTACAGAAATTGGGTGAAATGGGGAAATTAAGTGAAATTGGGAAAGTTAATGAAATTGAATTTCAGCTTAATTTAGTGAAACCGTAAAATTTAGTTAAATCCAAATATAGTGAAAATGAAATTTTTGTGAAAGAGTGAAATGTAGTGAAATTAGAATTTTACGATGTAATTTGTTTGTGTTGTGTGTGGATTGTGGTAGTTAGGGTTTCTGAAACATGCGAGTGGCTTAGTGAGGGAGTGTGGTGTCGTGTGTAAATTTATTGTTTCGTATTATATATAATTGTGGTGTTTATCAGCTTAGAACTCCCGTTTGAGAATCAACAACGCATCTAGTTGATCGAGATGGGTTGTTGATTCTCGAATTGTCCCATTTTTGGACACTTTAGGCGAACACGAGTTTGTTGATCCTTTTGTTATTCATGTGGTTTCAGTTTACGTTTTGGGATATAGTTTCGACATTGTCTCTCTACAATGTTCCTCGAGTGCAAATTAGGTTGTTTAGATTTTTGTGCACTTGAGGAACTGTAGGGAGATGCTGCCGAAATTTCCCAAAACTGTAGCTGAAACCACATGAATAGCAAAAGGATCAACAAACTCGTGTTCGCCTGCAGGGGATAGGACCCAACCCGGAGGCATAAGGAGAAGAAGTGTTGGGACAGGTTTTGATTGTATCATAAATGTTGTGTGCTAACCTTATCCATATTGTTTGTTTATGTTATGACAGGAAACATGGATGATGTGCCCGACAAATCTTGGATGAATCTTCACTTTACACACCCTGATTACAGCACAGGCATAGTTAACTTCATCAATTTTATTTCCGCTCGCACTGCTGGAATCGAATTTCTCCCTTGTCCGTGCGCAGTTTGCAGAAATGGTCCTTATTATAAGAGACTGATAGAGATTTATCATCACTGCTTGCACCATGGTTTGGATCCGACTTACACAGTTTGGCACCTACACGGAGAAGTTTCTGGTCAACCGGCAATGATCAGTAAACGGAGACAGTGGCTTCAAGACAGAGCCCAAGCTTCCAGTGTTGCCGGTCCTTCAGTGATCCCGCCTGTGGAGATTATACAAGATGTATTTCCATACTATCCTGGATACCATGCAGATGCAGATTATAATGCCGCTCAAGAAAACGCTGAAGTTCAGTTCAATGACATGGTAGATGATGATTATGCTAAGTACGAAAGGCTTCTAAAAGAGTCTCAAACCCCATTGTATGAAGGGAGTGAAGAAACTGTATTAAGTGCCACATTACATGCAATGGAAATTAAAGTTGCAAACGGATGGTCGGATACGAGTATTGATAAATTATGTAAATGGGTGCATAAGTTTTTTAAAGTGAACAATTTTCCTGGGAGTTATTCGAGAATTAAAAAAATCATCAAGGATATTTCCCTTGGATATGAAAAAATTCATTTTTGTGAGTTCAACTGTTACCTATTCAGGGGGGCTGCAAATAAGACTCGTAGGACTTATCCAATATGTGGTGCTCAAAGATATAAGCCAGATACGGATGACCTTCCAAAAAATATAATATGGTATTTCCCTATCACTCCAAGGTTGAAACGCCTATTTATGTCCCCACACACAGCAAAGCACATGCGATGGCATAAGGAGAGGCGAGTAGATGAAAGTACTCTCCGGCACCCATCTGATGGAGAATCATGGCAACATTTTAACAGGACATTTCCAGGTTTCGACGACATTAAGGGAAGAAATGTGCGGCTTGGAGTGGCAACTGATGGTTTCAGCCCATTTGGATCAATGACAACCCAGCATAGTACGTGGCCCGTGGTTGTGATGCCATATAATCTACCCCCTAATATGTGTATGAGGAAGGAATATAATATGCTGGCCGTGTTGATTCCTGGCCCTAAATCTCTAGGAAAGTGCCTTAGTGTACTCATTCGTCCATTGATCGACGAGCTAAAAGATTTGTGGGAAAATGGAGTCCCTACTTTTGACAAAGTGGACAATGATGTATTCATGATGAAGGTAGCGCTGATGTGTACGATAAGTGACTTTCCTGGTTTATGGATGCTTGCAGGCTCAACAGTGAAAGGGTACAAGGCATGTCCAATTTGTCTAGATGAGCTGACGGCGGAGCATATGTGTGGGAGAATTGTTTATGAAGGGCATCGGAAATGGCTGGACGAGAATTCACCCATGCGATCCATTTTGGCATTTAATGGGAAGCCAGAGTGGAGAGAAAGACCAGCTCATAAGAACGGAGATGAAATTTTGGAGGAAATTAGGTCACACAATTACGGCACTCTTAGCCACCATCCAGATTTTCATGTCCCTTACTCAGCCCACAACAGACAATGTTGGACCCACGAGAGCGTATTTTGGATGCTTCCCTATTGGTCGTCGTTGTTACACAGATACTGTTTAGATGTCATGCACATTGAAAAGAACGTGGGTGACAATATCCTGGCCACCATTCTTTCAATTGAAGGGAAGACCAAGGATGGTCCAAGGGCTCGCGAAGCTTTGCAGAAGAGGAAAATACGCAAAAGTCAGTGGTGTTCGGAAGCTCAAAAGAGGACTGGAAAGGTTCCTCATGCACCCTTTTTAGTTGAAGAGGATCGTCTTGAAGAAGTATTCGAATGGTTTCGCGGTGTTAGGTATCCACTTGACTATGCGGGAAGTTTGAGAAATAAGGTGAAACTATCCGAGAAAAAGTTCTATGGATTGAAGACGCATGATTGCCATGTCCTGCTACAACGTCTTCTTCCAGTGGTTATCCGAGGATTTTTACCTAATAACGTCGTGAAGCCATTGATAGCATTGTCTAATTGGTTTCGAAAATTATGTGCAAGGGAGTTGAAGAAGACAGATGTCCAACAGATGAAAGATGACATTGTGATCATTCTCTGCAATTTGGAGTTGATTTTTCCTCCACATTTCTTCACCTCTATGGTTCATCTCATGGTTCATCTTCCCGAACAAGTTATGCTTACAGGGCCAGTACATTTTACATGGATGTATCCGACGGAAAGGTATATGCAGTAACCAAAAATGTTTCTTTTGTTCAAACTAAATTTACACTAACTTTATAACTTGCACTAAGCATATTCATCATTTTACAGGCAACTAGGTGACTATAAACAGTCAATGAGTAATACACGTTACCCGGAGGGGAGTATTGCAGAAAGGTACATATCATGGGAGTCGGTGACGTACTGTAAGTCGTATCTGCAATTGGAAGAACACGAAGAGCCCAATCTCCCACTATGGAATATTAGTTGTGTTTCTCAGGTAGTTCAGCCGTGTATTATGGATACAACCGGAAATATAAGATTAACAGCGCAGGAAACGGCTGAGGCTCACTGGCAAATTTTGACGGATACAGAAGAAGCTCAATATTACATGGACGCTCATTTACAGCTGTACACGGCGAAACATGGTGACGATTACGACCCGCGCCATCGAAGGAGGAGTTTGCATCCATGGTTCTTAAGATTTGTACGAAAACTAAATATATGGTTCTTACAATTTGTACGAAAAGGAAGACTGTATAGAACTGACACTTTCTTTTTTTCAGGCCAAGAGAATATATGATGCTCAGGACCCTAATTTTAACAGGGCAATATGGTCATTGGCTCGAGGTCCGCAATTCACTCGGATTTATAAGGCGTGCTACGTGAACGGTGTCAAGTATGTCTCGTTCGATAGAGATCAAAGGCTCGTGACTCAAAATAGCGGGGTGATGTTAACCACGAAGCTTGGAAACCTGTCTCAACACTTCTACGGCCATCTTGACTATGTAGTCGAGGTATGTTATCCAGACAATTTGTCGGTCGTATTGTTCAAAGTTATATGGCATAACACCACTGACGATCAGGATGACGAAGAAATTGACACCGTCAAGGTAGATCATGGTCTCATATCGGTGGATACTAACACTAGTTACTATGAGAGTTCACCATTTTGTCTTGCTGTGAAGACTAAGCAAGTGTTCTACTTAGACGATCCTGCGGCGGGTGGTACTTGGAAGGTGGTGCAAGAAATGTCGCATCGAAATGTATACAGTGCCGAAGTACTGGCAACAGAAGATACAAGGCCTCCTTCAGGGAATCAAATCACAGAGCCTTACCAAGAGGACACATTAGGGTCAATACAATTTTACCATATTGATGCATCTAATTTCCAACTCGATTTAGAAGTACACGAACAGAATGAAGAATCAAACGGTGAGCAAGATGACAGTGGCGATGAATTCGATGAGGAAGAAGAAGATGAAGACGATGAGGAAGATGAAGACGATGATGGCGGAGACGACGAAGAGGAAGACTACTAGTTAAATTTGGTACATGTTGTAATATGATAATAATGATATGCTGACGGTATGAAGTAATTTTTAACAATATTTTCAAAATTCTAATTAAATAAAAACAAATGCATATAGACATAACTAATCTGTTCAGTCAACATGAAGCGACCAATATTGGACAATACTTGTCGCTTCAAAAACTGTTGCGACCATTTTTCTCAAACGTCGTCGCGTCGGAAAACTGAGGCGACGGAGTTACACCTCCCTACATGACCTAGTGCCTTGCAACTTCATCGCTTCATATTATCTGAAGCGACGAAGTTACATCCCACTAGGTAATGTAGGGAGGTGTAACTCCGTCGCCTCAGTTTTCCAAAGCGACGGTGTTTGATCTTTGTCGCCAACGTAAATGTGAAGCGACGATGTTTGGACTTATTTTGTCGGTTACAATTCGAAGCGACGACGTTTGAGTATATTCGTCGCTTCGGAGCTTATTAAATCAACCAGGGCTTTGCTCTTCCTCATCAGCGCCAAATTCACCCAAATTCCCCCCAAATCGCTTTGGAACCCGATTTTGAACCCCCAAACCCTAACCCCAAATTTCAAAACAGATTAGATTTTGCCCCTTCTCCTTTCTTCCCCCTCACCCAAACCCTTTCTAAGCGATGGCGCCAGGTTCGACTGCCCAGCAGAGGAGGAAGCAGCTCGAGGCGAGAAGGGAGAGGCAGGCGGCCGAAGCTGCGGCGAGGTTGGCTGCGGCGGCGGCGGAGACCACGGCGAGAACAGAGTCGTCGGAGATGACGGCGAGACGAGAGCCCGGGACGGTGGTGCCAATCCCGTCGCTTGACGAAACGACCCCTTCAAGCGCTGCTGCTGGGGGTGGCGGTGGCGGACCGTCAAACGCTGGAGGTAGCGGTGGCGAACCGGCAAACGTTGGAGGCGAACCGGCAAACGTTGCTCCATTAAGCATTAGGACGAAGAGGGGTCCGGCGGAGCCGGGTAAGTTTTCCTGTTTTAGGCTTTTAGCTTTTGAATGCAGTTGAAGTATCCTCTCTTTTTCACTGCATCTATCCCTCTTATCGTTTTTTCTTTTGTTGAAAATGGAATTCCTTTGTTTCAAGTTGGAATTCTTCCATGTTCAAAGAAAGAATGCAACTGGAATTCTTGTGCTCACTTAGCTAGTTTGCTGGATATTTGCTTGGTCCAACATTAAGAGGAAGTAGAATTATATATTTTCAGTTAATTTGTCTAACAAGTTGTATCCTTACTTCAAGTTCTTGGTTGTTTCCTATGGCTATACTAATTTGTTATGGAACTAGTTCATGCACAGGCTGCCACTGAAGCATTTTTTTTTGGCTATTAGCTATCTTTTTCTAAGTTCTACAGATTCTCAGACTTCTGATTTCATTTTGGTGCCGATTTTCTGTGACATAATAATTACAATGTATAGCCTCTTTGCCCTTAACTACATATATATTATATTCAGAAGCAAATTGTGGATTTACATTATCACCGAGAACAAAACTCTGATTATAAGAAAGAAATTCTCAGTATAGTTGTATTGGCTGCATAAAATTGAAAGTTAAACCTTTTTGTTGAAATGATTTTATCTGTGTTAGTTGTTTCATGGTTCTCTTTTTCCTGCTACTTTGAGTTTTTGGCATATCATCTATATAATTTGAGTTTTTGGATGTAACTGTAATAAGTGGCAGGTTTTCTAGTGAGAAGATTCTGCCTAATTGTTGAAGCTTATGAAAAATAAGTCTGGTGTAATTGGTGTGTAATTCAACAGTGTTGTGCATAAGTCTGGTGAGAACTATTGCTGAATAGATGTGGCTGTCACAAATAGTACATAGGTTCATTGAGTGCAACCATAAGAGCCAATGCATGGATCCAAATAAAGAAATTGAGCAATAGAGGTGTACATTGATATGTCAAAATCATGGATTTTCTTTTTCCTTCTAAACCAATTTGTCTCTAACACAGGCAATGTAGGAGGTACCCTTCCAATTCTCTTTTACTTTGTCTTCATCTTCTAAGCCATTTTGCTTTTATGCATATGCTTATTCAATTCCATTGTGCCTCTCTTCACCGTTAAATCTAGTGACCCTATTTTTCAAGTCTGTGCTTCAGTGACTATTACCGGTCACTGTTCTGCAACCACAACCTCTAGGTCCCCAATTACAGATGATCTGTCATTCTATCCAACACAGCAAAGCCTTGTCTTTGGCCTTGGCAGTCTACTGCTCAGTAGCTTTCTGTGTATGAATCTGTGCTTTTCTAATTTTGATGTTTGAGTGTTTTGACACCTGGATTTTTTCATTTTATTTCAGTTGGGTCCTCTCTTTCTCTAGTTAATTCAACTGGTCCTCTTCATTTTATTTTGGCATTTCATTTCTATATATGTTGAAGCTTCCGTTCATTACTTAGCCTCGGAATTTCCATAAGAGTGGCTTTTCTAATATTGTATAGCCTAATTAGTAGCTTTGTAATCTTGTTTAGCCTAAAGTAGCATCCTTGAATCTTACAAGTAACAACTTCCTTTCAAAACCAAAACTTCATTGCCTTAAATTATCAACTGAAGTTTGATTAGCATTGTCAATCTCATATATGGTTGTAAGGCTTACTGGTTGTGTATGGAACTACAGCTTTTGGCCGAAAATGATATCATATATATATGACACCCAACCAAAATGAAAAGTAGAATAATTGGCTTTCTGTCATTTAGAAACTGGTTTAGCATTGCATGCAGCATAGCATTGCCATTTCATATACAGTAGGAAACAGAATGCGCTTATGTGCAACAAGAGTTCTGTAGTTGTGTCCTAGAACCAAGCAAGTTTGCAACACACAATGACCATTATTTTGAAAGAAAGCATATGGTAATTGAGTAGTGTACGTGCTAGCTATTTATAAGATCAATCGCTAAATGTTTATTCTTATGTTTTAGCAATAATTAGAATCAAAATTGTGTTTATATTTAGATATTCAAAGTACTGCAAATTTAAGGAGGCAGTAACTTGTCTACCAAATTGGCCGACAATTAAGTAACTGTTCATCCCGATTTGAGTAAATGTATCCTTTAATCACTTATCATTTTTTATGATCCGAGGCACCAGAATCAATAATCCAAGTATCAGAACCAATAAAGCTAGAAACTTTTAAAGTCATACCAATCTTACCACATGCTGGGATCTTATTAGTTATAGGAATATTACCATTGTTGCAATATTGACCAACCGCATGTATAGATTTATGTGAAAATTCAACTCTCCAGCCATTCTTGCCATCTAACTCATAAACTGCATTCTCTGCATCTTTACTGTGCACAAAATCAATGAAAGCATAACCCGGTAGTCTTCTTCCAACCCATATTCTTATGATAATTCTGAAGCCGTAGAACTCATTTTCGAGTTCTCCTTCTAAAATCCAAGAACCTAAATTTCCAAATAAAAAAAAAAACTAAAACCTCAAAAACGGCCGGGATAGCAGACAAGAATTAAAGCAGTACCGTTGTAGCTGAAGAAGACAACATTCTCAGCTTTCCTCTTTCTCTTCCTAACACTATAGATCGACTGGTATAAATATAAGTCGGTGTTATCTACAAACCGCGGTTTTGAAACCACCCATTCTTAAACAAAAGCTTTCTTCTTCTTCCTCTCCTCTCAGATATTTTAATTCAAAAACGAAAACCCAGATATGCCGACGCTGAACCTATTCACGAATGTTCCAGTGGATGCAGTGATAGCCTCCGACATTCTCAGGGACGCCACCAAAGCCGTCGCCAAAATCATCGGCAAACCCGAATCCGTTAAGTCTCTCCCTTTCTTCCCTCCTTTTTATTTCTCTTTGTTCTGGGTTTGCACACCAGGTGTTCGATGAAACTACTGAACCGACTGTAGACTAATTTCTTATCATACTGTTACTGTGTATTCATCATGTATACTCTTGTTTTCTTCAGTATGTGATGATTTTGCTCAACGGAAGCGTGCCGATTGCGTTTGCGGGCACGGAAGAGCCGGCTGCATATGGGGAGTTGATCTCCATTGGGGGCATTGGACCGAGTGTCAATGGGAAGCTGAGTTCAACTATTGCAGAGATTCTCGAAACCAAGCTTTCCATAGATAGCTCACGCTTCTACATCAAATTCTATGACGTTCAGGTCAGTACAATCACTTTGTTCAGTTTTGTAATGAGTCTCCACTAGTCTACATGCACACTCAACTAAAACACTACTGTTCAGTTTTGCAATTCAAGTTGCACAAAACAGTACTTGGTTTATCTGGCTTTGCAATTTGCAAATAGTGTTTACTGCTTAGTTTTGGTGCTAGTAGTTTAAAATTTGAAACAGCTTATTATACTGCATTTTCTTACCTAATTGGATATGAATGTTTGCTTTCCAGTGTGCCGATTAGTATATAATCCTAATGCCCTAATCAAACAAATTACTATATAGATCAATTCTTTGATTTGGTTTACATTCTAATCAGTAGATATGGTTCGGGTATGTAATGATAGTTGTATGGATATTGTAATCCATCTTAAAGTTGTTACCCGGCCCTTAATTCAACCTTACTTAATCAAGCTGCTCTTATTGTTTACTAATCAGTTGGTGCTCTCATCTTTTCTGTTGCAGCGGCCATTCTTTGGCTTTAACGGCTCAACATTCTGATCACGACTGTCTTCGATACATGTTTATGACTCTTTTGAGACCGGCTTGCCAATGGCTTATTCTTTCCCTCAGTAATTCGAACAAGGCTGTTAAGAGTACCCATCGGTGATTACACATATATATACCAGCATGTACAGTTTACTTTCGCTTCTAACCCTATACTAACTCTTTATTGTGGTTAAGTTCTACCTATTTATGCATAGTCTTAATTTGGTTTGGTTGATATAGCAGACCTTGTTAATATGGCAACGGGTGAGAAGGTGCATGGACGTAACCCGGACAAGCCTGGCATCATCACCGGTACGAAGACCCTATATTTGGTGTCGCTGAACGGCGGGAAGCCTCTGAAGGTTGACTACTCGGAACGGCATAGGGGTTCAGCTTTGTTGAAGTGGAGGACTTTGATGTCCCGAGACATCGGGAGCAGAGTGCCCATGCTTGCGCCTTCATATGCTGAGCTGGCTGAGGAGCACCGAGACGCACTGACCACGTATCTGGAGGTAAAACAAAAGTTCATAATAATTTGAAATTCTATATCTTTCAGTCATATATATTGAAATATGTTATTTCTAATGATTTCTTTGGGATGTTTTGTACTAGATGTTCTACGACCTCCCTGCCACCGAGATAGGCATGTGGAGATACATCGACGAGACCGCTGCCAAGATCTACAAGGACTGGAAGTACGACTGCCACACGCACTACGTCGAAGTGTCAAAGGCGACGCCTGCAGAGTTCATCCACCGACCCGAGCAGTGGGAGTACCTCAAAGTTCACTTTGAGGACGACGATTATAAGGTAACGGAAAGTAATTAAAGGTTTTTAAATTTCATATAATCGAGTTTGATTCTAATAGATCGTGCATATTTTTGCAGAAGATGTGTGCTCGGAACGCAGCGAACCGGAACAAAGCAAAGGAGAAGGGGTGTGCAGTCAACCACCACTCTGGCACGACTCCCTACAGCTACCGGGTCGTTGCGAATGAGGAGAGAGGCAGTTTGGCGCCGATACTTCAGACAGCGTACGATGTTTATGCGCGAGAGCAGAATGCGCAAGAGAAAGTGGTGAGTTTCGCTTATAATTAGATGCAAGAATTCCTAGTTTTTAGCTTCTGATTTTATTTACTTTCAATTTATAACTATACAAACACAAACTAACTTCATATGGTATTTTTGGCAGGCAGCGGTCAAGAGGAAGATGGATGAGCTCTGTGCTAGCCGAGCGGCTGATGTGGAAAGCGGCAGCCACGCGACGGGCCCCGCTACCGTCGAAGAACAGATAGCGGTAGTGGACGAGTGTTTGGGCGGGACGCCGGGGACGAGAGTCCGAGGTAAGAAAAAATTATAAAATAACAATTTCTATTTTAGATACGAAAGAGAGTTTAATTTGAATAATTTTTGGTGTTTTACGATCTTTGCAGGGCTAGGAGGTGCATTAAGACGCCCGGCAAAACCAAGAGGCGGTGCACGCGTGTCCAGCAACGATTCAGAGGTTGAGCAGTTGAGGGCAGAAGTAGCAGCCGCCAATGAACGTGTCATGCACATTGAAGAGCGTAGAAGAATCGAACAAGAAGAAAACAGAATCGAAAAAGAAGAGATGCTGCAACGTATGGCACGGATGGAGGCTGCCCTCGGCCTGTCGACCAACCCGAATGCCGCCGCCACTGCCGCCGCCGCCGCCAGATCCTCATGTGCTGAAGGTATAGGGGCAACGGACGACGATTTAGAGTAGTTTGTGTATGTATAGAACGATTTACATATGTATTCGGAACATTTCGACGACATTGTAGCTTTTAATGAAGTCAATGTATGTATAGTGTTTGTGTTATGTTGGATTTGTGCTTGGAATGAACTGTTGGTTGGACATTGTGATTTGAATGCAGGATGAATGCAATGCAGGACAGCAGAATGCCAGAATGCTGTGATTCTGGCTCTGTAACAAACTTTGAAGCGACGAACATTGCTCATTGTTCGTCGCTTAGATTTCGTTGATGCGACGAAGATTATGCAAAATACGTCGCTCACTTCATATTGAAAATGGAAAAAAGAGGGAAATTCTGTTATTCTATCTCTATAACAAATATTTAAGCGACGAATATTGCTCATAGGTCGTCGCTTAGATATGCATGAGGCGACCACTTTTGAACCAAACGTCGTCCCATCAAATTGGAAACGACGCTGCAAACTTTGTCGCCTCAAATGTGAGGAGACGACGTAAACTTTGTCGCCTGAAGTTGGCAGCGACGAGTTAAACTTTGTCTCCTCAAACTGTTAGCGACGATGCAATGTTTGTCGCCTCGACTTTGAGGAGACGAGTCAAAATTGGTCGCTCATATGTGGCGACAAATTAAAAAGTCGCTTGAGATATCCAAGCGATGACTTTTTCAGCAAAATTGGTCGCCTCGAAGTCGAAACGACGAAAACGAAGCGACAACTCGAAGCGACGACCATGTTGTCTCTTCGGTGTCGAGGCGACGACATTTTGGCGGAGGCGACGACAAAAAGTCGTCGCCTCGATCATGTTCTGCAGTGGTGGTTCATGTTGCTTACTAGGCAAGTTTTCAAGATATTTTGACCTCTTTATTCCAATTATTTAGGGCAATAATCTACGGTGAATGCTACCAAAATAAAGTTATAATGAATTACAGGTAAGTGGTCGGTCAATGGTGAATGCTTCCGTTCAGGAGTACAATAGTGTAGTCAATGATCAAGTCACTAGTTAATCACTTGGTCCATTTCAGGTCTAGTTCATCAAAAAATAAAAGAAAGCAGATCGTCGTCTATTTTATTAAAAATGGTCTAAACACCGAAAATTGATCGGATCTACGGTGTACCAAGTTGACGGAAAAAAGTTAAACATTCCTTATACCATGTTTTATGTTTGTTGGACAAATTTTTTCGAATAGTTAAATTAGTGTGACCAAACTATTGTAGATTTTATTTAGACTACGAACCATTTGAGAGCGGTACGATAAGTCTGATTGTAGATTTGGCCGTGTAGGGATGGTCATAGACATTAGTTATCATTTGGCCGAGTAGGGATGGTCACAGATTTTAATCTTTTTAGTGGAATCATTGGAGGTAAATCAAATATGTAACTATCATATCAGTTGCATCAAAAAAATTGTTGTGTCCTAACTTAGGTAATGACATGCATGTTTATCTTTGAATCAGAATACCAAGTTAGTCACATTGTTCCCTGAAGACCACATGGTTAGATCACTTAGATGCTTACCCAAAAAATATAGAAAGGCTTTCCTCCTTTATGCATATAAATGAACCAAATTTGCTGATAATGGGTCAAGTCCTCGATACTTTATGAGTAGCAGTTGCAGTGGCACCTGTTAGAGCTTCATCATAGTAGCAGCCGTTCAGTCTTTATTGCTTTTAGAGCAGAGAAAAACTGAGCCTTGGCCAATTATATTTGTTTTGGTAAAGAGTGAAAGCAAGGGACAACCGAAGACTGCAAATTTGCGTTGCTTCCCTCATCTTCCTCACCCACATTGTTTCAGCAACACAGAACAACAGCATTCATCCAGAATTGCAGAATGTCCCATAAATGTTCAGCTAACACTACCATGATCTTTATGGCTTGTTGATATTTTCTTTTTCTTTTTCTTTTCAGAACTTTCAAGTCATTTATTTTTTTCTCACCTTCTAATACGTTGGTAATTTTTATTTCATTTATCCCTTATCTTGGGATTTCTATGAGATTCTAGTGTTAGTTAATTAGATTTGGTGAGCCACATGAAATAATCACTCTTGGTTCTGAAATAGCCACTCTTCCACTTCATACATGCTCAACTTTTCCTTATCAAGTTGAGAAATATTTGCATATGAATTGGATATGCATGGTCAAAATTATGTAACAGTTTTTTTTTTTTTTCTTTTTTCAAAATGTCAAAATTGTATAACAGTTTTCCCATGTGAGATGTGATCCTTTTATCCTCACTACTTTTAAAAGTTACCCATATTAAATGTAAGAGTACATACTTTCCTGGAATATTAATTGGAATCTAATGGACATTTATGGAAATCCTACCATAAATGTATTCAATTACCATAAATAAAAACAAAGTAACTTACAGTATACGAGTCATTGATGATGTTCCCCCCATTTTCCATTTCTTCATTGCAAAATGAAAGAGTGACTTGACATTTTTCAACAAAGAAGAGAATCGAATCACTTTAATGTCCGATGGCGACTACATTTTTCCGGTAGATGAAAGTTCAAATTCATCATAAATCGTTCACCAAACAAAAGAGCCACTGTCAAATACCCCTTCACTATCTGTTCTTCTCAAGTTCAAGCCTTTGTAGGGTGAGTGCTCTAAATTTCTGCACCTTTTCTTTTCTGAGTCTTTATTGATTGTTCTGTTTTCTCCATGCCTATAAACTTTATTAAATTCCAGGGCATTGATATTATGTATCTTGGAGTGGATCTTGTTCTTTGTGTAATTCTTCAGTATACCTATAATCTCCAGTTTGATTTCCTTGTTTGTGATTTCTGTCCAAAGAAACTTTGCTATGCTCATTAATATGACATAAAACATGGCATTGTTTTATTGAAGAAATATTTAATACAGAGCCATTATCAGTCTGGGAAAGGTACTTTGATAGATTCAGAGGTTCACTTAGGTTGCTTTGTGAGCAATACAATTTGTCAAATGACTCATATATAGCTTTACAGTGATCTACTGGACATTAGTATTTGAATTTGTTGTTGCTTATTTTGATCAGCTTCAGGTCCTTTCTGTATTTATTGATTTCATAAAGATTGCTAGTTTGTCTGTGCTCTCGGTTGGAGCTTCCCTTTGTATCCATTTTTGTTTTCTACTTAACATATTTTCTTACTTTGACAAAGGAAAAGCAATGGTGAGGATACCCAGGAATGGTGTTGAGCAGACGAAGCCTAGCTTCTTCAAGATTATTCTTCCTGGCTACAGCAGTGAGCATGTGGTAATCAATTTTCGTTCATTTGCTTATATTATGTTGATGTTCTGCAGCTGTTTAGTTTAGAATATTACAAGCATCCTTCACTTTCCATGAATCGAATTATCTAAAATGCTGGTTTCTCCTTTGTCTTTTTTTGTTTCTTGAAGAGACTCCCACCGAGATTTGTCCAAAACCACATTGTGAACGAACTGTCCAAAAGGGCGAAACTGAATTTGATGCGATCCTCGGAGTATTCATGGAAAGTTAAAGTGAAAAGATCAGGAGAAGATGTGTATTTGGAAGATGGATGGCTTGAGTTTCATAGAGACGCCTGCTTGGGTGATAAAGAGTTTTTAGTGTTCATATACACTGGAAAAATGCATTTCAGTGTAAAGGTTTTCCATAAGAATGGGTGTGAGAGAATGAATTTCTCTGACATTAAAACGCACCAAAATACAACATCATCTGGGAGTACTAAAAGGACTCGTGAGAGACCAAGAAAATCTAGCATAGGCAATTCAGGTATGTCAGTATGTGGTGGATGTTGCAATATGCATTATTATTACTGGATCTTATACAACTCATGATAATGTTCTTGATATTATACAAATGTTTGTGAAGCTGATAAGCTCAAAGAGGTTAAAGAAGAGCAAGTAGATTTCATTGACAATTCAGAAAGATCCACTTCCAAGAGTACTGAAATGCCTCATGGTAGCCCAACGAAACCTACATCTGAGTGTAGTAAGAGGTCTGCTGTGAGACAAATAGAATCAACTTCTGAGAGTTGTAAGTGGCCTCGTGGTAGACCAAGAAAATACCCTGAAACCTGTAAAGACTCAGGTAATTAATCAGATATTTATACACACTATTAGAATATCCATGTAACTTGTGGCTCTCTCTGATCTGCCATGTTTATTTTGAATGTGAAGCTGCAGGTAAGCACATTCGAAATTCTGAATTTGATGTACTCAGAGAGGTTAAAGAGGAAGAAGAAGATTACCAAGAATCCGGGGAGGTGTTGAAGTCCAAATTGCAATATTTTACAAGCAGAATCCACAGACTAAATCAAGTGGTAAGCAAAGCTAAGAAAATACATTTGTGAATGAATTAAGGTCTTATGAATGTTTGCGTGAATTTCTTTTGCTCTGGCTGGTTTTGTGCTGATTTTGTGTTGCTATTACAGTACGTGCGCAAACCGTTCTATGTGGAAAATCTTTCATCAGGAAACTATGACTTCGTTTACCTGAAAAATTCTGAGGGAACAGAATGGTACAAAGTGACGCTTTCCGGTTACTGTGACCGTGGTACAGCATTCATGACTAAAGGGTGGAATGCATTTGCAGTTGCTAACCAAGTCAAGGTTGGCAGTGTGTGCCAATTTCAGTTCTTAAAAGAGAACAAAATTGTTGTTCACATATTGAACAACTGAAGCTGTGAAGTGTCAACCAACTGTAAGATCAGTTTGAGCAAACTAGTGATCTTTTAGGTCTTCTAGCTGAGACATATGGTACTCGACTACTTCGCTTGTGATAACGTTCTGTTTGCGTTGTATCGTATCACATGTCATCTGTATATATTGAGTGTGAGTGTTATGAAGCTTCCAATTCCTACAAGATTATGCTATTGTTGTGTGTGTTATGTTGTATAATAGATTAAACTTGGTAAATTCTCTACTGTTGATGTATTGACATGTTGATGATTGATAAACCATGCCTACTTATGTGCTCTCTCTCTCTTACCTTTAGGGCTACTACATACTCAACATGTGTAGGATAAAAGTAAGAGGATGCTTTGTTCTTTTGCTCTCTTTGGTAGAGCACTCTCATTAGTCTCATATCATAGAAATGGAATTGCTTCCGATTCTAAAACAGTTTCAATCACTGAAGTAGTTCCCCCATAACCTCATGATAGTCCCAGAATAAGTGACCAAATACGTACTGAAATATCAATTTTCTCTACACGTAAAAGCCCAAGAAAGGTGGGATCACTACCAGATATGGGAGAATAGCCGACGAAATTTTTTTCGTCGGCTATGCCAAAATTTCGTCGGCTATACCCTTTACCGACGAATTTTTCGTCGGCTATAAGTCGTCGGAAATACGCCGTCGGTAATACCAATGGCCGACGAAATTGAAAATTTCGTCGGCCATTCCAAGTATAGCCGACGAATTATGGCCGACGAAAATGATTTCGTCGGCTATGCTTGGTCAAATATATTAATATTTTAAAGTTATAGCCGACGAAATTTGAGCTATTTCGTCGGCTATACTTAGAGAATAGCCGACGAAATATATTAATTTCGTCGGCTATGCTTTGGAATTTTTTTTTTTTTGGAGTATAGCCGACGAAATATATTAATTTCGTCGGCTATGCTTTGGAAATTTTTTTTTTTTGGAGTATAGCCGACGAAATAATGTCAATTTCGTCGGCTATAACTGCATTTTGGGCAAAAAAAAATACCGGAGGCCGGAGGAGGGGAAGGAGGAGGCCGGAGGAGGAGGGGAAGGAGGAGGAGAAGGAGGAGGGGAAGGAGGAGGGGAAGGAGGAGGCCGGAGGAGGAGGGGAAGGAGGAGGAGAAGGAGGAGGCCGGAGGAGGAGGGGAAGGAGGAGGAGAAGGAGGAGGAGGGGAAGGAGGAGGAGAAGGAGGAGGCCGGAGGAGGAGGAGAAGGAGGAGGAGAAGGAGGAGGGGAAGGAGGAGGAGGCCGGAGGAGGGGAAGGAGGAGGCCGGAGGAGGAGGAGGAGGGGAAGGAGGAGGAGGAGGCCGGAGGAGGAGGAGGAGGAGGAGGGGAGGAGGAGGAGGAGGAGGGGGAGGCCGGAGGAGGAGGCCGGAGGAGGGGAAGGAGGAGGAGGAGGAGGCGGAGGAGGAGGAGGAGGAGGATGCCGGAGGAGGAGGAGGAGGAGGAGGAGGGGAAGGAGGAGGCCGGAGGAGGGGAAGGAGGAGGCCGGAGGAGGAGGAGGGGAAGGAGGAGGAGGAGGCCGAAGGAGGGGGAGGGAAGGAGGAGAGAAAAAAGGCGGGAGGATTTAAAAGATTTAGAATGAGAATAGCCGACGAAATTAATATATTTCGTCGGCTATACTTAGAGAATAGCCGACGAAATATATTAATTTCGTCGGCTATACTTAGAGAAAAAGGCGGGAGGATTTAAAAAATTTAGAAGGAGAATAGCCGACGAAATTAATATATTTCGTCGGCTATACTTAGAGAAAAAAGCGGGAGGATTTAAAAAATTTAGAAGGAGAATAGCCGACGAAATATATTAATTTCGTCGGCTATACTTAGAGAAAAAGGCGGGAGGATTTAAAAAATTTAGAAGGAGAATAGCCGACGAAATTAATATATTTCGTCGGCTATACTTAGAGAATAGCCGACGAAATATATTAATTCGTCGGCTATGCTTTGGAAATTTTTTTTTTTTTTTGGAGTATAGCCGACGAAATATATTAATTTCGTCGGCTATGATTTGGAAATTTTTTTTTTTTTGGAGTATAGCCGACGAAATACAATGTTTCGTCGGCTATTCTATGAAAACATACTAAAATGCCGTTTTGAGGACCTAAACGAACTCGAAAGCCCGAAAAAGCCCACACGTCGTGGCAGAGCTACGAGTTTTGTTCCTGGCGTCGTTCCCTTTCCGGAATGGTGTCACAATCATCATTCGGACGCCGGATGCCAAATCTACAGTAAACCGGGTTTTGACTGATTTCATTATTTCGGCACACAGATTTTATCGGAATCTTGTCATTTTTCAACCGTAGACGTATTTCATTATTTCGGTCATATCTTATTTGACGACATATTTTCATTTGAAGACTCAGCGTATAGTAACTATTTGAAACGATACATTCACTTAAACGTTTAGTAAACAAGTTAAGGAACATTAGTGCATATGTTCCGATTTTGAATATAAAAGTTTGGAAAATCTATTCCAACCGTCAGATATCACCGTTAAGATTAAATACATGTATGAAAAAAAATCTAACTACATCTGACAACGTTAAAGGCTCGATCGGGACGGTCAACCGGGTGAGTCGACCCTTCAAACGCTTAGAAATTGTAATTGGCCTGTCTAAATGACGTTTTTTGGCCTGACCTTCAACAGATAATAGTTTCAAATCGATGAGACGCAACTAATCGTATAAAAATTTTCCTCAAAATATTTACCGACCGTCAGGCTACCCATAGGAAAACGGAAGTAAAAAACAGTTAACCGCAACATTCGGCACACAGATTTTGTCAGAATCTTATCATTTTTCAACCGTTGACGTATTTCATTATTTCGGTCATATCTTATTTCACGACACATTTGCATTTAAAGGACGAAGCAATGGTTTGTCGATAGTGATAGAAAATGGAAGCTGTTTTTTTTTTTTAATCATAGCCGACGAAATCAAACCTAGTACTCGTCGGCCATACTTCCAAAAATTTTCGTCGGCTTAAATATGAATATAGCCGACGATTTTTTTTTTTACCAACGAAAAAAAAAATTCGTCGGCCATTCTAGGGGAATAGCCGACGAAATTTTTTTTTAGCGACGAAAAAAAAATTTCGTCGGCCATTCTAGGGGAATAGCCGACGAAATTTTTTTTTAGCGACGAAAAAAAAATTTCGTCGGCCATTCTAGGGGAATAGCCGACGAAATTTTTTTTTGGCGACGAAAAAAAAATTTCGTCGACCATTCTTGGGAATAGCCGACGAAATTTTTTTTTCGTCGGCCGTTTTTTTTTATTTCGTCGGGAAAAGCCTTTTTTCTGGTAGTGGATGGAGGTGGCATGGCTGCCCGGAGCCCCAGACCTTATATTTACAGTATGACCAAATAAATTTACCATTTTCGAAAAGAAAAAAAACAATTTAATTTACAATGATGCGATGAGCAACTTATCCTGACACTAGCCCCAAAAGTCGTAAAAATAATTGGTTTACTTACTGTATAACCTTGTCATCTCAGTAACTCACTCAACTGGGACTGTTATCAGTTTATCATTGCCTCTCTTTGTGGCCATGTTTTACATTGTCAAAGCAAATATTGAGCCTCATTGGTCACTTTGACATAGTGTTGAAGTTATTAATCAGTTTGATGTTTATAAGGTTCAGTTCCTCTCCAACTGACCTAGTTTCATTCGAACTAGTTTGACTCTTCTTGTTATGTGCTGGCTGTAATGTATGTGTGCTGCTTTTGTGCTGGTCTTGCTTTCAGCAGCAGCATGGTGGTCTCAAGTTCGGCACCATAACTGAGAGGACCCGTCCCGGAAATTTCCTTCGGAAACTTCCGAAACAATTCCTAAGTAACCCAAAACAAAATAAAATGTATTTGCTCCCAAACCGCCAACACCCATTCACTGGGAACAAAGTTCGACCAATTCTTTGGTCTCTAATTTTGGCGTAAAACTCCAATTTTTAACAAGTTTCAACTCTTTCAGAAAGTCAACGGTCAAAGTCAACGTCAAAGTTACTATTTGTTATTACTGTTCAATTTTTACAGTTTACCATTTTATTTTTACTTTTTACCATTTCTTTTTACTGTTACTGTTTCACCTTTACTGTTTTACTGTTATCGAATTACTATTTACCACTTACCAAGTTACTTTTACTTTTTACTTTTTACCTGTACCACCTCTGGCCGCCGGCAGCCGCAGCGCCGCCGCCACCGCCGCCGGCAGCACCACCACAGAGGCCAGAACGCCTCCATTTTCACCCAAATGGTCCCCAACACCTCAGGACCTCCATTTCCGTCGTCCCCACCGTCCTTGGGGCCTCCTCCGCCGCAACCGGCGGCCCAGACGGCGGTCCAACGTCCCCAAACTCCAAATCTCACAAAAACCAATCAATTAATCATCAAACAACTCCTAATCTACTCATTTCAACCCTCTGAGTACGAATTTGACCTCCAATAATCTCAATAACATCTAAATCACAAACCCCCAAATCGGATTCAAAAACCCTAGAAATTTCAAAACGAAATTTCCTCTTACCTTGGCCGATTCGGGCCGATTCCTCTCAGAAAATCGATGTGCCGATTGTGGCCTCTCTTTCCCCCTTAGAATCGGGCCGAGCGGCGGCCGGAGATGGTGATCTCGGGTCGACACAGTCGACCCTTCTCCCGAACAGTCCCACCGAACGGCGACGATCCGCCCCGAATACGCACCCCAGAAATGACGAGGAGAAGGAGACGAACCGATCGGCACCGGTGGTGCGCCGATCGGTGGCCGAACGGCGGAGGACCGATGGTCGGCGCCTTTGGATGGGGAGCTCGGGCTCGAGCCCGATCGAGGAGAGAGAGAGAGAGAGGGAGAGAGAAAGAAAATAAGAAAAATCAGAAAAAATGGAATATTCCCCCTTTTTCCAAGAATATTCTCCGATCCGGAACGTTCCGCTCGTTTCCGGAAATTCCTCTCCCAATTTCACGTCATAACTTTTTCCCGAAAATACCAATTTCAACTCACTACGTGTCCACAAATTCGTTTTACAGTTCCCCACCTCGTCGAGAATTAAAATTCTCGGTCAGGTTAATTTACCAAAAAGTCAACTCTTGACCTCTTTCAAATCGTCAAAATAAAATTAAAACTTTAAAGGGTATTTTAAGGTTCGGGTCGTTTCAACAACTGTGTTGCCTCTCTCTATTCTACTTTCTACTGTACTTTAGATATTTCAATACTCTCACTGTACTGTAGCATAGACTTGTTGCATATATATACTTGTATCTTCTTACTGTAAACATCACCAACAAATCCAAGGGAAAACTCTCCAAGTCTCTGCTCTTTTCTGTTCATCTTTTCTTCAAGTAGCAGAAAAAATGGGGAGGAAAGCACCCAGAAAGTTTACTGAGAAGAAGATGCCTACCTTCTTCCAGCTTATTCATCCTAGTCTCACCACTGAACATCTGGTAAGTCATTTCAAGTTTTCAGCCACTGCTATACTGCTATATATTTAATCTGTTGAACGTTGGTGTTCGTGGCGGATTCAGCACCCGGCGAACAGTCAACACGTGGGGGTGGCGGACGTCAATTCCAGTCCTCTTTGTGATGTGCGCGAGCGTGCCAGTACCTTTGAGTTGGTACAACTTTAATGCGGACGACCTCTGGTGAGTGTATCTGTCTGCTCCCGATACCTGACCTCTTGACCAAGCAACTGTTACGCGGGCGTTGACTAGGCCGGCGTAAGAGGCTCGAACAAGACCTAACAAAAATCTATTAGGATTTTCTTCTCAACCTACTGCAGATTGAGTAATTCTTACTTCGATCCTGAGATGCAAAGTAGAGCAACAATTCCAGACTGCGGGGAATGGTTTGCTATGCAAGATAGAGACTCGATATACCACAAGATGTGGTGACTGAACACGATAGGTCTTAGCGACGCTCACACGAATGCAAGACACACATTGATAACCGCGCAAGTATACAGCGACCGGTGGCGGGCGTAAGGTTGCGACATGGTTGGATGGTGGTTGTTTGCAGTTTGTGGAGGCAGTACGCGTAAGAGATTTGCTCAGGAGAGACTTTGCAAGATTTGCGATGCGCAAAAGCTTGTGTGTTTGTAAGATGGTTGTGAACCACTTTCAAGTCGTATAAGAATTCTTTATATAGAGAATGCAGAACCCCAATATTTGCGTATCAAGCATAATAAATTCTGAGATCAATTAGAATTCAATTACCTTAAACCACCTCCTTCTCGGATTCCTAAAGGAACCCCAATATTTCCCCAAGAAGGAAAGATTATACATCAGATTATTCTTTAATAAATAAATAACCTCTTGGGCCTCGATCCATAATCTCGGACAAATGTCAATTTAGGCCCAAACATTGCCCCCCAGCCTTTGAAATTGAGAACCCAATGAAATTGATAAAGGCTAGAAAACCCAATCCGAACCCATTTAAAATTCTAAAACGTTATATCTGTTGACAGTAGCCAGAGAGGCTACACCAGGGCCCACAGACCCGCAGCAAGCGCACCAGGGCCCGGACCAGGACCCAGGATCGGACCACCAGCACCAGGCCTCGGGCCCCAGCGGTCTATCCTGCCTCCAGGGATCCTGGGACCAGGGACGCCCGCCTGCCAAAGAGGGCACCAGAATGTCCAAACAGAAGAGAACTAGTCTCACATCGAAGGATGAGGCCAGCCCTCACCCTCAACCACCTATATATGGGCCTCAACTACCACCATAAATAGGTAACTTGTCTCTCTCCCTGCTTACATACGTGCCCCGGTTATATATATTCCAACTATACTAACTTAGGCATCGGAGAGGTGAAGACCGGCCAGCCCGGTATTCCCCTTAGTAAGCAGGATTGCAGGAGATCGAGTTGGATTCATCAAGTATCTACTAGACCCCCGGGTTTAGGCAGAAACAATTGGCGCCGTCTGTGGGAATATCGTTCAAAAAGTCAGTGTCGCTGTGCCGGAAAGTAGGGCTCTAGTGACCCTTTGAGAGATCGCTAAATCCGTAGTCCGGAAGCCATGGAAGGAAGACAGATAAAGGCCAGCACGGAAGGATCGAAAGGACGAATTCAGTTCCCCGTCCGGGCCCCACACGCAGGGGCCGCGATCGGTGCGAGGTTCGTTCTTTCCCCCGACCGCAAAGGAAGTCTGAAAGCGCGAATTCAGTTCCCCGGCCCGGCCCGTAGCATAAAGGCCGAGGTCGGTGCGAGGTTCGCACTTTCTCCTGTTCGAAACAAGGCTCACGATCGTCAAGTCTCAGAGAATCCCGACCCGTTTGGAGCAGGGGAAATAAGAGAGATGAAGGCAGAAATTGAGCGATTACGGAAGGAGGGCGATCAGGATCGGTTAAGAGCGGAGGCCCGAAGTCGGGAACTGAAGGCAGTAACCACCGCCCTGTTAGCAACCCTGGAGCGAGAAGGCCAGCCAGGTACCCCTCGGGCGGCCTCGCACACGGCAAGCAAGGCTAGCGAATTCCCGCATCTCGAGATAGGGCAGCCTACGGGCAGGAGGAAGACCGTCCACGTGCCCGTACCTCTCTTTTCAGAGGCTCTGAAAGATTCCGGCCCAGTCAAGCTCCCGTACCGCACAGATCAGGCATCAGGCGAGCGGGATAGCTCCACCGCGCGGATGATCGAGGCACTTTCTGCTTTGGTATCGGACATAAAGAGCCGCATGGAGACCAGCGAGAGGAAGGCGGGACGACCGCAGGACGGCGCACGGTTTACCGAGCGCATTGGACCCTTCCCACGCCGGGTCCGGGAAACGGGGGGATTTGCCGGCCAAAGGCCTCTGAAGTTGACATACTCGGGAACGAGCTGCCCGTACCGGCACTTGGATAGCTTCAAGTCGCAGACGAGCGCTAGGGGCTATTCGGATGCCATGTGCTGCAACGTATTCCGAGAAACGCTCGCAGGGGAGGCATTGGGTTGGTTCTACGAGCTACCGGTGAACTCGGTCGAAACTTTCGCACAGTTGGCCGATAGGTTTGTCGGCCGGTTCGTCCTTAAAGCCACGGCAGCCCAGCCATCGACGGTCCTCTTCGATTGCATGCAGGCTAACCACGAACCATTACGCGCCTTCGTTAACCGGTGGCAGATCGCCACGTCCGGGGTAAGAAACTTGGATAAGAGGATTGCGGGAATGGCCTTCAAGCAAGGATTAAGAGCTGGGGAACTTTCGTACGACTTACAAGCGCAGGGGCCGCTGGCGTACGACGAGCTGATGACCGTGGCCGTTAGGCATGCTCAGGCGGAACAAGAGACATATGGGAACAAGGCGCCCAAGCGGATCTCAGATGACATACCACCATCCCCTCACGGAAGCAAAACCGGGCGGCTACATAACAGCCGGGTACCTGTAGCCGCCAGGGGGATAGAGGCGCGGGAGGAGTGGCAACCCCGGCGAAGCGGTGACAATGATCCCTGACCAGGGAGAGGACCACCTTTTGTGCACCCAGCTCGGATCCAGGTAGCTGTGTCAGCAGAGCGGACACCACGGGCCCCGGTTCCTTCGCCAGCAAGAAAACCCCAAGATCCGGACCTTCGGATCCCAGATCGGAAACCGCAGAAGGCGGTCGTAAAAGACCAAGCCCGCCCCGGTAGCCCCAGCGCGGACCGACCGCGAGCTCGGCCGATAGGGACTATATGCACACGAACCCCCGGGTGGATCGAGGTACACGGGAGCATTAACATGATCCACGGTGGGGACCATATCGGTCAGCTCACCCGGAGCTCGAAGAAGCGGTGCCTGAGATCAATCCGGGGAAGGGAGGTTTACGCCTTCAGAGAACGAAGCGTCCAAGCCGCTAAAACCGGATGGAACTCGGTCACTTTCTATGAGGATGAAGAGCCGGAGGATGTGATCCAACCGCACACCGACCCCTTCCTTATCACGGTCCAAATAGACCACTGGATAACCAGTCGTATACTGATCGATACTGGAGCCTCTGTCAACGTAATGTTCCGAGACGCGTACCGAGGGCTGCAAAGAGGGAGGAACAAGTTATCCCAGGATAACGAGCCGCTGATAAGCTTCTCCGATGAGGTAGTCCAGCCTCTAGGATCCGATTACCTACCAATCATTTTCGGCAAGGGAGACAGAACGAAAACAGAGCATTTGGAATTCATCATCGTCGACTACCTGTCGTCGTACAATGGTATAATCGGTCGGCCAGGGTTATGGAGGCTCAAAACGTTCATTGCCGGCCATATGCTGATGTTGAAGATGCCTTCACCAGCCGGAGTTATAACTATACGTGGGGACCAGAGAATCACCCGTAAGTACTACGCAGAAGCCCTGACCCACGGGAGGAAGCGGGCCGAGGTCTTCACAACCGCTCAGTAAGTACCAGCGCCGGATCTGAGTCTTGACCCCCGTGATGACATCGCTCCAGGTAGAGTTAGGCGATTCACATTCACCGAGAAACCAGAGCGACCTTCGGCCGTGGAGGAAACCGAAGCCATCTGTATTTCCAAAGACCACCCGGACCGAAGTATAGTGATAGGGACACAACTCCACCCGGTCGTCAGGGAAGAACTCATCGCCTTTCTCCGGGACCACAGTTCGGTCTTCGCATGGTCCTACGAAGACATGCCGGGCATATCCCCAGAGATAGCCGTTCACCGGCTAAACTCATTACCCAGCGTCCCCCCGACGAGGCAAAAGAGGAGGTCTTTCAGCCCGGCAAAATATGAGGAGATTAGAGAAGAAGTGCAGAAACTCATGGGCATAGGTTTCATCCGGGAAGTCCAGTACCCGCGCTGGCTCGCCAACGTGGTCATGGTACCGAAGAAGGCAGCCGGTCAGTGGCGTATGTGCGTGGACTTCACTAATCTAAACCGGGCGTGCCCAAAGGACAGCTTCCCGCTCCCTCGGATTGATCAGCTCATTGACTCCACATTCGGCTTCAAGCTGCTCAGCTTCATGGACGCCTACGCCGGGTACAACCAGATAAGGATGCACCCGGATGATGAAGAACACACGTCATTCACAACCGACCGAGGCACCTACTGCTATAAGAGGATGCCGTACGGTCTAAAGAACGCCGGCGCCACCTACCAGCGGATGGTGAACCGAATGCTGGAACAAGAGATGGGTAAAACCGTGGAAGTTTACGTTGATGACATGTTGGTCAAAAGCTTAACTGCGGGGGCCCACGTCCGGGATTTGGCCGTGGTCATCGGTAAAATGCTCAAATTCGGAATGCGCTTGAACCCGAAGAAGTGTCTTTTCGGGATTTCAGAGGGTCTTTTTCTAGGGCACATCATCAGCCAGCGAGGGATAGAAGCTAACCCGCTGAAGGTCCAGGCAATCCTTGATATGGAAACACCAGGAGAGAGAAACCAGGTCCAGATCTTGACCGGCCGGTTGGCCGCCCTGGCCAGATTCATCTCCCGTTTAACCGACAAGTGCGTCCCGTTCTTTAAACTGCTCAAGGCACAGCAAACCAGGAAGATATTCTGGGCGGCGGAGCATGAGGCAGCGTTCCAGTCTATCAAAGCATACCTGGCTGCAGTTCCTCTTCTATCCAAACCACTGCCGGGAGAAATGTTGTACCTTTACATAGCCGCATCCGCAGCCGCCGTCTCCGCCGCACTCGTCAGAAAGGAGGGCACGCTCGAACTTCCGGTATACTACGCGGGAAAGGGACTTACAGGAGCCGAGGGCCGGTACACCGATATAGAGAGATTGGCTCTAGCCTTGATTGTTAGCGCCAGGAAGCTCCGGCACTACTTCCAGGCTCATTCCATCACCTTATATACCAACCACCCCCTGCGGCAGATCCTGCAAAAGCCAGACACCAGCGGGAGGCTCGTACGATGGGCAGTCGAATTAGGGGAGTTCGACATCACCTATGCCCCACGAACAGCCATCAAGGGACAGGCTGCTGCGGACTTCATATGTGAGCTCACCCCAATGGCGGTAGAAGACCATCCCGCCCCGCTCGAGGACGCAGGGGCAGAACAAACCGCCAAGATCGAACCAGACCTTCCCACCGGCTGGAAACTTTACGTGGATGGCTCCGTAACCGCCAAATGGAGTGGGGCCGGGGTCATGATGACCTCACCCGATGGCCAATCGTACGAGTATGCACTACGGTTCCTTTTTACCACCTCCAATAACGCTGCCGAGTATGAGGCCCTCATAGCCGGTCTGCAACTGGCCAAGGAGCTGGGAATCTCATCCATGGACATATACAGCGACTCCAGCTTGGTAGTCAACCAGATGAACGGGGTGTTCGAGGTTAAAGATCCTCAGCTATCCTCCTACCAGGCTTTGGCCAAAACACTGATCGGGTTCTTCCGCGGCGCCACGATCCAACATATTCCCCGGGAGGCAAATAGGCATGCAGACGCCCTTGCGAGGCTAGCAACCGGAAACTACCCTCCAGAGTACCGGAGAGCTAAAATCGAGACCCTCCAGAAGCCAAGTATAAGCAAGACCATCTCCGAAATATTCGCGGTAGAACAAGTACCACCGAGCTGGATGGACCCAATAGTCAAGTATCTGACCGACAAAACCAGCCCCCAGGATGCGGTGGAAGCCAGGAGGCTGCACCTCCGGTGTGCCCGGTATGGTCTCATTAACGGCCAATTATACCGAAGGGGCCACAGCTTCCCCCAGCTGAGGTGTGTGACTAAGGAGGCAGGAGAAGCAATCATGCGAGAGATCCACGAAGGGGTATGCGGTAATCACTCCGGCGCAAGGTCATTATCCCACAAATCGCTCCGAGCGGGCTATTTCTGGCCCGATATGGCGGCAGTATCAAGGAAAATATCAGGCGGCTGCCACAAATGCCACATGTACGCCTCGGTACCTCGTACCCCGGCAATCGCATTATCAATCCTGTTGGCACCTTGGCCTTTCGCACAGTGGGGATTGGACATCATTGGCCCTTTCCCCGTGGCAGTAGGACAATACAAGTACGCCATCGTGGCAGTGGATTACCAAACTAAATGGGTCGAGGCAGAACCTTTGATAAAGATCACTGAGGAACAGGTTAAGAAATTCCTGTGGAAAAACATCTACTGTAGGTTCGGGGTGCCGCAGACTATTATCACGGATAATGGGACGCAATTCAACAACGCGGATCTCATCCAGTACACAGCTTCCCTGGGGACCCGGATGCTGTTTGCCTCGGTAGCACACCCGCACACCAACGGCCAGGCAGAAGCGGTCAATAAGATTATCAAAACTCTTCTCAAGAAGAAACTGGATGCCAAGAAGGGATGCTGGGCCGAGGAACTCCCCGCGGTATTATGGGCCATCCGGACAACGGCAGCAGAGGCAACAGGAGAGACCCCGTTCTGCTTGGCATTCGGGAGTGAAGCAGTGCTCCCTGTAGAGACTGAGATACCCAGCGGCAGGGTCGAGAATTACGACGCCGACACAAACACCGACGGCTTACTACTCAACCTGGACCTCATCGAGGAGCGGCGCGACCGAGCGCACATGCGAAACCAAACCTACAAGCAGCGGGTCGCCCGGTACTACGATAGAAGGGTCCGGGAAAGAAAGCTGCAAGTCGGCGACTGGGTCATGAGGAAGGTCCAGAAAAAGCCGTTGGCCTTGCAGCCAACATGGGAAGGACCCTACCAGATCACCGCGGCCGTAGGCCCGGCAACATTCCACATCATAGACACTACGGGCATCTATTCCACCAGGCCGTGGAATATCGAACACCTACGCTTTTACCCTAGATAGTAGCAATCATAAAGGAACGAAAGTGTAATCGGCAAGCATTGCAATGTGCAGTTATGGCATTAAAGAAACTACACTAATTACAGGATATATGTACAGAGCAAACACCTAGCTAGCGCTCCCGGAACCCACAACCCCCGGCCCGCCACCTTTTAGCTCCCGCTCCTGCTCCCTCATCACGGCCAGGGCTATGTCTGCCTCCATCCGCTCGGCGTCGAGCCATCCTTTCTCCCGCCACTCCAGATAGGCATCACTTATACCCTCCGTACGGGCCTTCTCCAGCATCTCCTCAAAATCTGGCGACTCCCGAAACTCGTCAACGGCCTTATCGGCCACTCCAGCAAGTTCGGATTCCACCAGCCTCTCCCGTCCCCGAACGACCGCCATCATTTGGGCCTGCAGCTCCAAAACTTTTGCCTCCAACTCGACAATCCTCCCATCACGAGTGGCAAGCTGTCGGTTGGCTTCCTCTCTCTCCCGCACGAGTTCCGCGCTCAGCCGACCGCCTTCCTCCCTTTCCTTCGCAAGCTTGGCTTCCGCCACACCCACCTTAACACCCAGTTCCTCCACCCGCTTCTCCAGGACGGCGGCAGCCTCCATTCTGGGGACGGCGACATAAAACCTCTGAGCCAGCTGCCAAAAGAAAGCAAAAGGAGCATCAGCTCATGTCACATCACGGAAGAGGACTCACAGAAAAACATTTACCCGTAGAGCTAGTCCCACGGGCTCCGCCATACTCTCGCCCGGATTTTCGGTCCAGGACCCCTCCCGGTCGAGCCCCAAGGTTTCGATTATACCAGCCACAAGCCTACTAAATCCACCACCAGAGCTACGAACGGCTTCCGGTTCCTGAGTCCTTCGACCACCCGCCTCCACAGTCGGGATAATGGCTCGCTCCATCGGCCCGGCTGAGCTTGACGCCCCGGCATCAAATACCCTCGCTCTCTTTGCCGGACCTTCACTGTGACTGCTTCGACGGTGCTCGGGCAAAACCACCGATTCCCTCTCCCGCGAGGTACGCACTACCATTTGTCGCGCCACAGGTTCTGGCCCCGGTGGGCCCTCCGCCCGCACCTCCCGAATGCGGAGTGGGGAATTTTTCTAGCCGCCCGGCCGCCTCCCATAATGAGCGTCCGAGAACACTAGCGGCACCGGCCTTGCATGCTCCGTACGCTTCTGGGTAGCCACGTCAAGAACAACTTTTGCGGCCTCCTCCCCTATCTCCATCAACCTCGCTGCTATAAGCTCCTCATCCGGCTCGATAGTCTCCTCAACTTTAAGCGCGGGCCGAGGACCATTAGTAGGTTTTCTCCCCATCCCCAGCACCTCCAGCACGTTCCACCGAGTGAAATTGTAGGTGCTCCGGCTATCATGGTCCCAGCCATAAAACAAACGGAATAACCGTTGCTTCTCCAGGTTCTCCAATTCATAGGTCTGGTCCCCGATCGGTTGATATGCCCCGGGCACTTGATAACCCCTCCAGGTACGCTGCCACTTACCACCGGCCAGCACCACCAACCTCCTCCAGCCATCCAAAACCGTCGCTGGCAGATGCGTAATGGCAGCAGCATGCTCCCGCGTGGCAAAATTCACGCAACCACGGCACTGGCCCTTTCTGCAGTAAGAAATACTGTACAGCGCCCGAAATTCATTAACCGTGGGCCAGTCCATATAACTCAAACAGAACAGGCACCCAAGCCCAAGCAACTGCCTCCACTGATTGCTCGGAAGCTGGGCTGGGGAAAGATTCAGTGAGCTCAGCATGTACTGGACAAATCCCGGCAACGGCAGCGATAGTCCGTTGCGGAACTGGTCATCAAAAACGGCGACCCAGCCCGGCTCCGGATTACAGGCCAGCTCGCCGGGATGCAAGCCTCGAAGCTTAACGGAAGAGTTGATATCCCACCTCGACCGAAACTCCCTAATCTCCCTCTCGTCCATACTTCTGATTGCTTCGTCGCAGAAAATCGTCCCATCACCATCCCGCAGCTCGTGCCTCCTAGGCCCACGACCGCCACTGGCATAATGCGCAGATCTCCCAGACGCCATCAAACCTCAAAACAAAAGTTTAGTTCTGCCGAAAGATGGAAGAGGAGAGCAGAAGGCAAAGGGTAAGCAAAGTGCGGCAGGAGGAAAGCAGATGAGACGATAAATAGGGCAACAACAAAGGTCAGGCAACCCCAGCCGTCGATCCCCTCCATCTCAGTCCGCCCCCTGCCGACACGTGCCCACGGCATCAATAAAGGATCCCATACCATCATAACTGATGGAACTGATGGGCTCCCCCTTCATTGCATGTCAGCCACATGTCCCACCCGCAAGCAACAGTTAGTAAGCAAGGAGCACGCAGCGAGGCGTCCCCTCTCCTCGCTTCACAAAGAAGGTCAACCTTCAAATCAACCCGACACCATGACGTGTCACGGTTATTTACACAGGCTGTATGCCATTTCACTGGAGGACTCACCCCGATATGGCAGACCGCCCGGTCGAGATCCGCCCAGCACTATGGCATTCCACCGGGCATGTGACATTCAACCAGCTCCAAAATATTCTACCGGATGTCATTCCCTACGCCTACGGGCAGGGACGAGCCAGCAACAACCTGAGGCTTCTAAACGCATGGGCTTTATAAACCCGGGCGAGCTTACATCTAACCAATGTACTCTTGTCCAGCAGGATAAAAACCCTGCATCACACTGAACTGTGATACCCTTGGGGATACATGGCGAGACTCGTTATCTCAACGCCACTCCACCGGGCAGATTGTCTCTCTAACACAGAGCAAGTCTCCCCGCAGGCTAACAAACCTGTACATTACCTCAACGCTTAAACAACAAAAGCTGAGAAGAGCTAGCAAGTGTTAAAACAACGCCTCAGCGCGGCCATAACACCCTTCGGGCACCTGTTGGCCTATTCCACGCACCAACAGGCCTTCCCGAAGGCTAGTCTGCAAGTTTATCCGGGATTCGTTTCGATATGGCAGGACGCCCGTCGAGCTCCCGTGAACTCCGCCTCGCACCGATATGGTTCATCCGGGACTCGTTTCGATACTTTAGGAACGCCCATTCAAGATCCAGATACTCACCTCGGTCACGCCCAATCTTTAACGCGGACTTGGGGGACTGAGCACCGGTAGGTTGGTAACCCTGCGGGTCTGCAGGCCAAGAGCAAGACAGATCTTAAGTCCCCATTCAAGATTGCACTTGACCGGGAACTTGGGGGACTTGTTGACAGTAGCCAGAGAGGCTACACCAGGGCCCACAGACCCGCAGCAAGCGCACCAGGGCCCGGATCAGGACCCAGGATCGGACCACCAGCACCAGGCCTCGGGCCCCAGCGGTCTATCCTGCCTCCAGGGATCCTGGGACCAGGGACGCCTGCCTGCCAAAGAGGGCACCAGAATGTCCAAACAGAAGAGAACTAGTCCCACATCGAAGGATGAGGCCAGCCCTCACCCTCAACCACCTATATATGGGTCTCAACTACCACCATAAATAGGTAACTTGTCTCTCTCCCTGCTTACATACGTGCCCCGGTTATATATATTCCAACTATACTAACTTAGGCATCGGAGAGGTGAAGACCGGCCCGCCCGGTATTCCCCTTAGTAAGCAGGATTGCAGGAGATCGAGTTGGATTCATCAAGTATCTACTAGACCCCCGGGTTTAGGCAGAAACAATATCGTTCCCTCTAACATTGCAACTTTACCAAATTGAGCTCAGAGAACTGTTCTGAAACCCTTGATCACTGCCAATCCTGCCGTTTCAACACTCAGAGAACCCCTTTCAGATTCTATAAAACCCAGATTAAGAATCATCAGTTCACATCTCAACCTCCATTCTATTATCTTCTCAAACTAAATAGACCATGACTTTCAAGATTCAATACGCTTCAGCCCTTAGAGGAAAAGAAAGAGTAACCTCCACCATTATTGAAGTCGGAAGTTCTTACCAGACCTCTCTCACGCCTCCAGACGACTATGGCTGGGCCGGGTTAGGTCCTCGACAACAAGAACTTCATCAAGATACTGTCTTTCCATTCATCGATGAATCACGACCTCTTCCAGTGGCATTACACGAAAGAGGCATTTCATGTGGAGACTGGCAGACCTCCAACCATTACGAGGTCCCAATAGCATCCTCTTCCTGGCCGTTACCAACCCAAACAATGATACAGTGGTATCATGAAAGGCGATTGCTTGATGAAAGTAGATGGTGAGCGGCATGGATTGATGAAGCCCTCAATGTCAGCTTTGCACTTAACCCTAAAGGAGGAAACATGTGTGCTCTTATGCCTTTGATCTGTCTTTGGAATCCTTTTGTCAATACCTTTGATTTGAAGTTTAAGCCAATATTACTTTGTTAGACATGCATGCTGGTTTAGGATTTCCCTTAGGCAGAAAACCCTTCAATATGGATGATTATCCTGAAGCGGATGTACCCTCAATCACCCTTCCAGAGCCCTCCGCTCGGAGTTGGCAAAGCTGGATAACAAAATTCTGAGCCTATAAGGATGATATAGGTGGAATAGCCTTCTTAGATTTCTAGTTCATGTTTTGTTCAACCGTCAACAAAATGACCAGACCATTTAGCAGAATGGCTGAAATTCTATATGCACGCAAGGAGATTGACCTTGCCCAAATAGTGTTAGCACATCTGTATCGGTGCCTTTATACTCTGTCCGCCACACCTCTAAACTGCAAAGTTTCTGGACCTCTTTGGATTTTGGAAATTTGGTCTCAAATGTACTTCCCCGGACTAGCACCTCCTGAGCTCAACAAGATTTCAGAAGAAAAAGTGTTGGGACTCGCCTATGCTGGATGCAGACCTAAATATAGTAAAGGCTATGCGGTGTGTTTCGATATGATTTTCAACACTAATGCTCATGGCTTCTACTCAGAAGCACAGATGCTTATCCACAAGAGGCACCCAAAGGCCTTGAAGGATGGTTTCCTTCCCTCAGCCAACCAATGTGAGGAAGGACGAAGGTTGTTTCTTCAATGCATCTATGTGGCGGACCTTCCCCTCTTCTCTTCTGATAAAGGCGAGCAAGGTGTCGAAGTATATGCCCCCCAGCTATTCGCCAGACAGTTTGGCGTGACTCAGCTTCTGCTCTATCATTCAATCCAGAGTCTAAACATGTTTTCAGCCTGACGGCCAAGTAGAAACACCCCTGTTGATGAAGATGCTAATCTTGTGTCTGCCTTGCGACTCGCCAATTCTCCAAATTTGGGACAGTGCCCTGAACTAGAAGTCTCTAGAAAAGCTACTGAAGAGTATCATGCCTGGTGGTCCCAACTCAAACGAGAATTCTTTCAAAAGCAATCTCTTCACTACTTCAGAGCTCTCTTCAACAACCAACGTCAGTACCTTACTGTAGAGGATGTCAAAGTGCTTGATGGAGGTCCTTTCTATCCTGAAATAGACCATGAGCAGGTATTTCTTTGTTCTTCACTGATCTATATATTAATTTTCAAGTGAAAACCACTAACTGATTTCCCTTACTACAGACCTCTGACAAATCAAACACAAGTAAAGGGAAGAAAAAGGCCCCTCAGACCTCTACCACCAGAACTGCCCAGAAAAGAGGAAGAACTCAAATTGTTGCTGAAAAATCAGATCCTGAGGATCATGAGCCAGTAAGTTATCTATATTTTATTCTTATTTATGCTACTGCACCACTGATCTATTAACAAATTAACATGTCATATCTGATGCAGTTGATAAAATCTTTCCCACAGGGATTAATAAGGAAAAGAAGCAAATCAACTTCAACATCTGCTGCTGTGATTGAAGTATCTTCAGGTGAGTCTTTTGAGCCACCTCATAATTCATCTCGCTCTAGAAATTTTGAGTTGGGAGATGAAGATGTCCACGATTTCCCTGGAGTCCAACGAGTTTGTAAATGGCTTGAAAATGAGCATCAATGAGTTCGCGAGAATGTTGTTATCGAAGTACCACCTCTAAGCTTTCTTCCTGCTGATACATGTACTTCTAGTATTCCAAACAACCTCATGGAAATTACTCCGAACATTGCCGAGATTGTCCCTATGATCACTCCAACTCTCCCTGCAGAGACAGTGATTGAAAAAATTGATGTTATACATGTCTCTGAAGCTGTGGCAGATGCTGGACAAAATCCTGAAATTACTCCCATACAACCAGAAAATGATCCAGTACCCCAAGCAGCCGTTGGTGAAGAGGAAATACCTCTGAGTCCTGAGGTAGTTATCTTCGAAGTTGAAGATCCTCTTCTAGAACCAATACAGATGTTGGAGAAAATTCAGCCATGTTTTCTAGTTCCTCCTTGGACAATTCCCCAAAACCTCAAGAGCAACCACAAGTTGAGCTTCTAACAGATGCCTCTCCTGTGACAAAGGTACTTCTTTCAAATCCTTTGTCTCTTGTACTTTTTCATGGTATTTTTATCAATCCTCACCACATTTATGTTTATATAGGTAAATGAAGTTCCTAATGCAACTAGGAATGATGAGGTTTCTGGCGAACAAACTCTAGTTGCAATTTTGCCCAGCCAGAACATTCAGATTGGGGTATCTCCTGTCAAGGTTCCAACTCCTCAATCTCTAAAGATGAGCTTGTCCTTTCCTCCACTAGGGGAAGATCCACTTCTAAAACTTCCAACCCCCAAAAGAGATTTCCCTGAAGTGAGAGAAGCCTGGAGCTTTATGCAGCAGTTGGGAAGAGTGGACCCTGCAGATGTAAAGGTGGCGGCCAAAATCTATTCTTCTATCCAGACATTACAAAATCAAGTTGACCGCCTGCCTGCCAGGGTTCAAACAGAAGTGAAGAACATCCTGGCAGCCCTCCCATAACTTCTAAGATTCCTTCAAGATAGTCTGGATGTACTTCTAAATCGGCAGGTTAAGACTCAGGACTCAACTGTAGCTCTTACTAGTGCCGTGAACGAATATTCTGCCCTTGTATCTGCTGCCAGTGACGATGATGAAAATGAAATTGCTCGCCTGGAGAAGGAAAAAGAGGCGCTTGACCAGAAGATAGCTATTATCAGGGCCAGGCAAAAAGAATGTCTCCAATACGCGAGTGAGCAAGGGGCACTCCTAACTGTTCTCTGTGAAGAAACTCAACAAAACCAAGCCGAAGAGGAAGAGCTCACGGACTACATCGATCATTTGAAGACTAAGATAGGGAGGTTAGGGATGAACTTGTATGAACTTAAGGCAATGCCCCCTGAGTAGGTTGGGCTTAAGTAATAATTATTTTATCTTATTTTGCTATGGTCCAATGAGCCCAATTCAGCCCACACCTCCATTCATATTTATCTGGCACAGTTTTTCAAACTGCTTCGTTAACCAACAAATTAACGCTTCGATTTAATATTCAGTAACTGCTAGTATCAATTCCAAGGATTGCTTTACCGCCCTTAATGCAAAACGGTTGAATGTGATAACTGCACAATACATTTTGGCAGTTCGCGTGATAAACCTGAATCAATCACAGCCGTTAGATTTCTTACACATTCTGCTATATAAAGGAACCCCTTCACTGAGATTGATCAATCATTCAGTTTTCGCCATGTTGTCTACTCTTTTCTCCAGTTTCGCCTCAAAGCCCTTATGGTTTCCACAATCTATTCTCCCAGATTACAACCAGCACTACCAGATCCGAGGGCATAGCTGACGAAAAAATTTTCGTCGACTATGCCGAAATTTCGTCGGCTATACCTTCTGTCGACGAAATTTTCGTCGGCTATATTTCGTCGGAAAAACGCCGTCGGCTATACCAATGGCCGACGAAAAAAAGGAAATCGTCGGCTATATGTGAGTATGGCCGACGACTTTACCGACGAAACATCATTTCGTCGACCAAACCTTGGCAAAATATTCGACGAAATTCGTCGGGTATTTTCGAGTATGGCCGACGATATCGTAAACTATAGCCGACGAAATTAGTCGGCTATTTGTTCTGAACTATAGCCGACGATTTCATCTATTTCGTCGGTTATTTCGTCGAAATATATTAATATTTTAATAGGCATTAATTAGTTATAGCCGACGAAATAATGTCATTTTCGTCGGCTATAAGACGTATAGCCGACGAAAATTGGTAAAAATCGTCGGCTATAGTGCTTATAGCCGACGAAATAATGCCAAAATCGTCGGCTATTCTTACATTTGGTGAAAAAAAAATTAAATTATTTTCTAAATTACCATTCCAAGCAACCTGCAAATCACAAAGACAGTCCATGCATTTGCACCAACAAGAAACACGTCTAAATGACTTATTATTTAATTCGTTCCAATATACATAAAATATAACCCTAATCATCACCTAAACCACTAAAGTCCACCACGTCATCCCCAACATCCTGCTCTCCATCATGCTCGTCATCCTGCTGACCGAACTCGGAGGTTGAGGCATTGGAGGTTCAACTAACGGCTGAAACGGGGGCGGGGGTTCAAGGCTTTGTTGTTGTGCGGCGAACATCTCATACCACCAGTTTTGTTGGCCGGCGTAGTTGTGTTGCCGAATTCTCTCGCATTCAGCATGCCAACTGGACAGATCTAAATAATACTGTTGTGTTCTGCGGTGTTGCTCCAGTGATCTGCGTTGTTCCTCCTGTGATCTCTGGAACTCGGCCGCCAACCTTGCATTTTCTTCGGCCAATCTCCGCACTTCCCCCCTCACCTGTTGGCTCTCCCCGCCTCCCTTCTTTTGACCTCCCTTAGTGGTCTTCAGAAGCCCTAGTCCAGAACTTCCCAAACCCCGACAGTAGTAGTTGTTTGAGCGGTTTGGGAAGGCTGCGTCGAACATCCTCGCTGCCGTTTGGACATTGGACCGGTCGATCTGGCGCAGGGCTTCTTCCAGATCTGCCTCTGAAATGTTCGGTTGTGTCTCCCGAACTACTTGCTGGAACACCTCTTCTTCGGCCCGGTTAACCCTCTCCTAATTGGACGGGAAAAAAAAGAATTAATATTCTAACAAATATGAACGATGTAAAATTAATAATTAAAATTTTAAAATCGTAATGAACGACTTACGAGCTGTTCTGTCGCTTGTGGATAAGCGATTTTGAACGTCTCCACGTACGGGTTGCTATCAGGATGATCTCTAAGCGCCTCCACCTGATATTGTGCAAACGGCCTAGAACCACCATGATGGGGGGTTGTGTTACGGCGGCGGTTCTCAGAGTTTATCCGAGAACGTTCCTTCAAAAAAAATAATAAAAGATTAGAAAAATGCATAAAAAAATATTAGTGTAATAATTATAAAATAATTAAACTAATAATTAAAATTTTAACAAAATAAACATTTGTAGTGAAGTTTAGTATTTACCTGCATAACTGGGTTGTTGAAGTCTACTGTCTTCAACCAACGCCACTCGTACTCCCTGAACATGAACTCTCTGGGAGTACCCATACAACCACGGTTGTCGTATTCGTTATAGTGGGAACGGAGCTCGTTCTTCCACTCTTTGAAACTACGAAAAAAAGAAAAATGCATTAGAAATATTATTAATATCATAAAATATTTCAAATTATAAGATGAGGAATTCCCAACGTACCTCAAGTTCTGCACGGAGTCCGCCCAATTCCGCTTGTGTTCGGCAATCTCGAAGAATGTCTGAAGATAATATTTTATTAGTTTTACAATTGTAACAATACCGGAAATTATTAAATATTACGATAAATAAATTAAATTTTTTAAATTATTCACCGACACGGCGTTGTTCACCTCCCTCTTTATCTCTTCGGGCACATCAGTCCACCGGGTCCACAACATAGGGACTCTGTCCCTAATCAGTGCCCCCACGCAACCCGAGTAGTCGCGTTTTTTTTTCCCCTGAACCTCCTGATTAGGGGGTTCGTTGATCTGGATCCTCCCCCTCAGATCAACAGTTCTCCTGAGCGTGTCAAAACATATGACACCTGTCGTATTCCTCCGTGAACTGCTAGCGGCTGTCCCTATCACATAAACGACGATTGGTTAATAAAATTAAATATTAGTGCGTTAATTTTAATAAAACATTTAATTAATAAAATCGAATGTTACCTGAACTCGATGACCCGTCTGTCGACTTTCCTTTTGTTCTCGCTGAAATCAGGAGGTCAGGGTTCTCAAATGGCTGCTGCTGGTATGCCTCCGCAGCACTCACGTACTGAGGCATATCAGGCCATATGGGCATACCACGATAGTCGACCTCCGGTATCGCAGGAATGTTGTACGGGAGGTAGAGCTGGTTTGGGAGAGTAGGACCCTCAGTCGAGTCAGCAGCAGACGTCGTCGGACTCGTCATCAACTCCCGATGAACCTCAGGCATACGAACCTGAGGAACGTCTGCAGCTATCTCGTCCTGAAATAGCTGCCGACTGAACCTCGGAGCATCTGGCCCGACAGGCGGAAGTGAACTGCTCGACGGCCGCCCCTCCTGGAGAAGGGTCTGGTGCCGAGAACTCATACTTCTCCACGGCTGGGATGAATCCACAGTCCTCCAAGGCTGGGAGGAATCCACACTCCTCCGCGGTTGGCTGGTGGTCCTGTCGGAGTCTGCGGAACTGGTGGAACTTCAAGAACCTCTCGATCTGGAACGACGGCCTCCGAAGAACTGTCTGAATGCATCAGCCATCTGCAGCCGCGGCCATTTTAAATAATACTAACCATTAACCTAAATATAACTATTTATATACAAATATAACTATATTTCTTTATTAACATATATATATATAATTAGACTACCAATTTATATATATAATTAATTTAACAATTTATATAATTAAAATTAAATATATAACAATTTATATACTTAAATTATAATAAATATATAACAATTAAATTTATTAACAAATATATAACAAATATATAACAATTTATATAATTAAAATTAAATATATAACAAATATATAACAATTTATTATAGGGCTAATTATAAAAAAGGGCATTTGAAGGCCCATAATTATAAAAAAAGCCTTAACTTTGAAGGCCTTATAAAAAAGGGCACTACTTAATAAATAACCAAACAATATTACATAATTACGAAATATGCCACTGTAATTCTTTTAATTAAAAGAAAAACGAAACTTAAAATCTCTCCCTCTTCTATATAATACCGACGATCCAAGATCCGTTGGCAAAACGGAGGCGTCGGACCGGGCGAGTTTCTGGAAGCCGCAGGCGGCGACATCGGCGGAGAAGGAGGCGTCCTAGGCCCAGGTGTTGATGGTTTCGAAGCCGAAGAGGAAATCGGGGTTGGTGGAGTTGGCGGAGGGCGGATCGGTGGGAAAGGATCCCTCTGGGGACTGGATCTGGAAGGAGTTCAAGGCGTCGACGAACCACTGCCTCTCGGACTTGGACTCGTTGGAGCCGAAGCTCGTCGGAGCCGGCGGATTGACCGGAAAAAGAAAGAGGCGGAGGCGCGGTACAGGCGGTCGTCCTCGATCATCTTGTGTTCGAGGTCCTCGTGGTTATCGATCATAGTAACTCTGTGTCTCATCCTCCTGGGAGACTAAAGTTGGCATCTATATATGTATGTTTGTTGCTTTACATTTTGATCGAACAAATCAGACCCATAATCGTTGCTCAAAATTTCTCTATACATGATCATGGTCTATATATATTCTTGCTTTTACCAAACAAAACAAAAAGAAGGTAAGGACAGTTGTGATCTTATAATTAAGATGCTGTGATTTTGATCTTGTTGGATAAGTGAAGCAAAGGATAATAATGCATAAAGCTCGTGGTTTTGAAACACCCATGCAGATATACATGTCATGCCCAATTAAGTATTTGGATTTGTGTTTTTCATCTTCTTCCTTCTTCTTTGCAGAACCACAGAATATGATATACAAGGAGTTTTTCTTTCATCGTTTTTTATGTCAGCAAAAAGCCGAAGCTAGGCCAACTTCATTTTACATTCAAGAAGATTATAATAAGGAGTTTTTTCTTTTGATTGTACAGTGAACACCAAGGTGGATATGCGGTTCAATGTTAAAAAGGCATATTGGCTAAGTGACAAGATCAAGGAGAGGATTCTGCAAATGGTATGTTGCTATTATTTCTAATAATTTGTGTTCTTGAGGAAAATTGAGATTGTTATGTAGGAAAGATGGTTGTAATCATTACTAAGTGGTCATAGATATATGAATTAATGGATAGAAGTGGTGGCTGCCGTATGCTGATTCTATGGACCTTCTACTACTAATCCAAATGGATCTTGGGAAGCATTTGATTCAAATGGAATGCCTGAAGTGAGCTCCGCGTGGCAGACCCCGGCTGCTGAGAGTGGTAAAGCAGATTGGGAGTTGGCATTGGTTGAAACAGCTAGTAATCTGTAGAAGCATAAGGCAAATTTGGCTGGTCGTTTTGAATAGTTGCTATTGAATGGGATGTATGATCAAGGGACAGTGAGGCAGCATGTGAACACCTCACAAATGAGTGGTGGGAGTGCAAGTAGTGTGGCAATGCCACTGCCACCAGGCAAGGGTTCTACGCCGGTGCTAGCCCTGCCTGCCCCGGATGGGACAGTTCAAGCTGTGGGACAGCAAGATCCTTTCGCTGCCTCCCTTGCTGTGCCTCCTCCTTCATATGTTCAAATAGCTGACATGGAGAGGAAGCAACCGTTGCTTACGCAGGAACAACTTCTTTGGCAACAATATGGCAACTTAAGGAGTTATATATGTAAATGATCTGATGTGTTCATTGTGTTGTGATTGTAGTATGTTTAATCTGATGGTTTGTGAAACCTTGTGCCTATTGCTTCACTCAGTAAGAAACAATGTTACTAATTATGTTACTAACTATCAAACTAACTATAATCTTAGAAATTATCTTACTAACTATGTTATTAACTATCTCAGCAACTATCATTTTAATAACTATCATCTTAGTAACTATCTTACTAACTATCACAGTAACTATGAAAAATATAAAAAAATGCAGGATGGAAAAGCAAAGAGCTTAAAAATCGAAAACAACTGAACCAACAATGAAAAATATAAGACAACATTTTCTGTAACTATCTTACTAACTATCTAAATAACTATCATCTTACTAACTATCTAAGTAACTATCATCTTAATAACTATCTAAGTAACTATAATTTTAGAAACTATCAAAGTGACTATCTTACTAACAATCAAATTAACTATAATCTTAGAAACTATCTAACTAATTATGTTACTAACTATCTAAGTAACTATCATTATATAAACTATCTTACTAACTATCTAACTAACTATCAACTTAGTAACTATCTGACAAAATACGCTAGTAACTATGAATGTAACAGTTCTTGTTTGTTCAAAAGCTGAGAACTATCCAAGTAACTATCACAGTAACTATGAAAAAAAAATAAAAAAATTCATGACTGAAAAGCAAGAGCTTGAAAATCGAAAGCAACTGAACCAAGAATGAAAAATGCAGGACACAATTCAGCGTGCCGCTGCACCGCACCACGGGAGCGTAAATATTAAATTAACATTCTAGTAACTATCATACTAACCATCGTACTAACTATTTAAGTAACTATCATCTTAGTAACTATCTTACTAACTATCTAAGTAACTATCATCTCAGTAGCTATCTTACTAACTATCTATACAGTTACTAACTCTCTAAGTAACTATCATCTGACTAACTATCTTACTAACTATATAAGTAACTATAATTTTAGTAATTATCTTACTAACTATATAAGTAACTATTTTACTAACTATTTAAGTAACTATCATCTCAGTAACTATTTTACTAACTATCTAAGTAACTATAATCTTAGTAACTATCTAAGTAACTATCATCTCAGTAACTATCTTACTAACTATCTAAGTAACTATCATCTCAGTACTATCTTACTAACTATCTATATAGTTACTAACTATCTAAGTAACTATCATCTTAGTACTATAGTGACTGTCATACTAACTATCTTACTAACTATCTAAGTAACTATTTTACTAACTATCTAAGTAACTATCTTAGTAACTATCATCCTAGTACCTATTTTGTGTAACTACCTTAGTAACTATCATCTGAGTAAACTATTTTATGTAACTATGTTAGTAACTATCTTAGTAACTATCATCGTAGTATCTATTATGTGTAACTATCTTAGTAACTATCATTTTTGTAACTCTGTAACTATCACATTTTCAGTAACCATCTTAGTAACTATCAAACTAACTATCTTACTAACTATCATCTTAATAAATATCTTAGTAACTATCATTTTAATAACTATGTTAGTAACTATTTTAGTAACTATCTGATTTTGAATAACTATCTTAGTAATTATTTTAGTAACTATCAATTGTGAAAATTTTATGTGTAACTATGTTAGTAACTATCTGATTTTGAGAGCTATCTGTGTAACTATTTTAGTAACTATCAAATCTGTATAACTATCTTAGTAACTATCAATTCTGAAAACTATCTGTGTAACTATGTTAGTAACTATCTTTGTAACACAGTAATCCCCTTCTTTCTAAGTTTCACTTCCCTTTATTTCCCACTTATCACTAAGCCATTCATTCAAACTCAGCTTTGCCTAGAGGCTAGAGCAGAGTAACATTGTCAAAGGCTTACAGCAGATGTTACAGATCAAACACTCTTTCCGTACAAAATTGGCAGCACCCTCAGAGAATGCAATCAGCAATATCTTGTGTATAAGAACTAATTCAGCGAGTTCACGCCCAGAACAAAGTGATAATGACCATCCTAGCTAAGCAAAAGCCTCAATTACCCAACCGAAAAACTAGTAACTTGCCAACACAGCAATCCCCCCTTTCTATCAAACTTTCACTTCCCATTTCCCCCATCAATAACCAAGCTCAATTTTGCATTAGGTAAAGTAAGTCCAAGGTTTGCAACAGATTATATACTATTCCCATAAAAAATTAGCAGTAGCTTCTAAAAATGTATTCGAATTAATCCAGCAAGCTACTGTAAAACGTAGAATTGTAGAAACATTATCCCATGTACACTAGGAGTAGCCAAAAACTAATAACTGATCATACTCGTCTGATTACCTAAGCAGAAAAACACAGTAAAATGAGCCTGGATAACCCCAAGCAAAGATATCAATTCAGGAAATGAGCCCAGGTCCATGAAACAATTCTTCAGATTAGTATCTTCTTCTTCCAAAGCATGTAAGCTAGTTTGAAGGCACATGAGCAGGTCAGTTGCTGAATCAAGAACAGAGGCACCTCTAGACAGTGCCCTTACTCTTTTAAGCCAGAGCTCTGTTGTTTTCCCACAAAGTGAATCAAGAACAGAGGCACCTCTAGCTGGGCTACGGAATCACATTGCCTTGTTCCTCAAACCATTCCAAATCTCTAGAAATCGCTACTGACCTCTCCAACCCGGTCTTCCTAAAATAAGCATCTGCAATCCAACACACACTCCAAATCACCAAAATTTAATATCAAAATCCAATTCAAATTGAAAGAAGCAGGAAAAAAAACCAACAAGCGACGTCACCACAATCACCTGCTTCCTCGACACCACCTCCTCCGCCGCCACTTCATCAAATCTCTCCTCCTGCGCCCCGGCGACGGGGCTTATGTCCAAGACAAAATCTTCTCGGCACTTCGGGACTTGATCTCCTGCGTCGAGTTGGACATTGACGTGCGGCGGCTTGATGTCGAAATTGAATCCCTGGCTGCGGCGAATCGCGGCGGCGGTGGCGTCGTCGTCGACGTGGCCGAAGGGGACGAGACCAAGGAGGAGTTGGTGAGAGAGAGAGAGAGAGAGAGGTATGTTGGGAGATAAAGAAGAATATGATCGGATCATGTTAAAAAAGAAAAGAAAAAAACAAGAAAAGGGTATTATAGTCACAAACAAAACTAAAAACAGCCCTTTATTATAATTTAGTAAAATTGAAAAGAGCCTTTTCTGATAAAAATATTAAAAACATGCCC